>CM026387.1:6116385-6200202 GCA_014843695.1 Archivesica marissinica | reverse complement strand
AGCCGGCCCGGCGACTACTACATATAGCAACAGACAAACAGCCTGCCCGGCGACTACTACATATAGTAACAGATAAACAGCCTGCCCGGCGACTACTACATATAGTAACAGACAAACAGCCGGCCAGGCGACTACTACATATAGTAACAGATAAACAGCCGGCCAGGCGACTACTACATATAGTAACAGACAAACAGCCGGCCAGGCGACTACTACATATAGTAACAGATAAACAGCCTGCCCGGCGACTACTACATATAGTAACAGATAAACAGCCTGCCCGGCGACTACTACATATAGTAACAGATAAACAGCCGGCCCGGCGACTACTACATATAGCAACAGACAAACAGCCGGCCAGGCGACTACTACATATAGTAACAGACAACAGCCTGCCCGGCGACTACTACATATAGTAACAGACAAACAGCCTGCCGGCGACTACTACATATAGTAACAGAAAACAGCCTGCCCGGCGACTACTACATATAGTAACAGATAAACAGCCTGCCCGGCGACTACTACATATAGTAACAGACAAACAGCCGGCCAGGCGACTACTACATATAGCAACAGATAAACAGCCTGCCCGGCGACTACTACATATAGTAACAGACAAACAGCCGGCCAGGCGACTACTACATATAGTAACAGATAAACAGCCTGCCCGGCGACTACTACATATAGTAACAGATAAACAGCCTGCCCGGCGACTACTACATATAGTAACAGACAAACAGCCGGCCAGGCGACTACTACATATAGCAACAGATAAACAGCCGGCCAGGCGACTACTACATATAGTAACAGATAAACAGCCGGCCGGCGACTACTACATATAGTAACAGACAAACAGCCTGCCCGGCGACTACTACATATAGTAACAGATAAACAGCCGGCCCGGCGACTACTACATATAGCAACAGATAAACAGCCTGCCCGGCGACTACTACATATAGTAACAGATAAACAGCCTGCCCGGCGACTACTACATATAGTAACAGACAAACAGCCGGCCAGGCGACTACTACATATAGCAACAGATAAACAGCCTGCCCGGCGACTACTACATATAGTAACAGACAAACAGCCGGCCAGGCGACTACTACATATAGTAACAGATAAACAGCCTGCCCGGCGACTACTACATATAGTAACAGATAAACAGCCTGCCCGGCGACTACTACATATAGTAACAGATAAACAGCCGGCCCGGCGACTACTACATATAGCAACAGATAAACAGCCGGCCAGGCGACTACTACATATAGTAACAGACAAACAGCCGGCCCGGCGACTACTACATATAGTAACAGATAAACAGCCTGGCCGGCGACTACTACATATAGTAACAGATAAACAGCCGGCCCGGCGACTACTACATATAGTAACAGATAAACAGCCGGCCCGGCGACTACTACATATAGTAACAGACAAACAGCCGGCCAGGCGACTACTACATATAGCAACAGATAAACAGCCTGCCCGGCGACTACTACATATAGTAACAGATAAACAGCCGGCCCGGCGACTACTACATATAGTAACAGATAAACAGCCTGCCCGGCGACTACTACATATAGTAACAGACAAACAGCCGGCCAGGCGACTACTACATATAGCAACAGATAAACAGCCTGCCCGGCGACTACTACATATAGTAACAGATAAACAGCCTGCCCGCGACTACTACATATAGTAACAGATAAACAGCCTGCCCGGCGACTACTACATATAGTAACAGATAAACAGCCTGCCCGGCGACTACTACATATAGTAACAGATAAACTGCCGGCCCGGCGACTACTACATATAGTAACAGATAAACAGCCTGCCCGGCGACTACTACATATAGTAACAGATAAACAGCCTGCCCGGCGACTACTACATATAGTAACAGATAAACAGCCGGCCCGGCGACTACTACATATAGTAACAGACAAACAGCCGGCCCGGCGACTACTACATAGTCACGAGCCAGGAAACTATCCAGTTCACTTACGGTAGGTCGGGGATTCTACCCGGGAACCCGTAATACTGGTATAATGGGCACAGATGGTTTTTCCTCCACCAATAATAGCTGGAGAGTCGCCATATAACCCAGGCTGTTGTTGCATCTTATCCCCCCCCCCTCCCTCCCAGATAAACAAACAAACAATGTAGCCCTATGCATAGAAGATAAGGTGAGTGTAAGGGTAATGTTACTGTTATAGATTATAAATACTATAATCAATACAACACCTGTCTCAATGTACATTATGAACAAACCAAGGAAATACAAGGATGCATTATTAACTAGGCCATGGTGGATATAGACAATATAAACAATACTTACAAACCTGTGTTTCTGCTAATTCCAGATTTTTCTTAATTACTTGTTATTTTAAAGCTTGTATTTAAGTGTATTGCTCATACAACTCTTGAAGTGAATATTATAGATAGAATAGTCATCCACCCGACTTGGAATGCATCATTATACCAGCTAATTTTGACCTGCCCGTGTTCATCGGGGTGTGCAGTGTCACGAGTTCCTATTATTATCGCTATATTTATACCTTCGTGTCTACAAAACGTAAACTGACGTATACATTTATAAATAATTATGCTGCAGTAAAGGTAAGGAATACCTCAACATTAAAACACTGTCGTGACGTCATACCTTTGTACTTGCAGTCCATTATTATTAACATTATTATTAATATTGGACTGGTGTCAAAAGGCCAGAGTATTATATTAAATACTATAATATGTATACGCGTAAATGTACGAAAGTAACAATTTTAATTAGTAGGATCGTGTTATATAAGTGTATGTTTTAAGTAATATATAAACCTCAAACGGATCAAATATGTAAATTATTGGTACTGTCTCGGCGCTAGGTCAGACGGGGGATCGAAACACAGTCGTAGCATTCAAACCAAGTTTAAAGCAGCATTACATCGTATGAAATAAAATATATTTGAAAAATTCACACAGTCTAACATTGTACTTTGTATGCTTATGTTCATTTGGTAAATAGTGTTTTTTTTTTGCTATAAAACAAACTCGAAACCGAAAGTAGGACTTTCCGAGTCGATCGGTCACGCACTTGTTTACAACCGGAGCGCATCGTCCGCACTTGTTTGCATTCGGAATGCATCGTCCCCATTTGTCCCACGTTGTCTTTTTTAATTAAATTACTTGATATGTTGATTCATACCTCTGTTAGTTAAGTCTTTTAGCGACATTTCTACATCCCCACGAGGGGTTCGACATTAGAGGAAGATAGATAGTCTTTCATGTTCAAAATATATACGTTGTTTTCTACATCCTCTGTTGTTTCACGCATGCGCGCTGTGCGTGTTATCATTTCGTGTGTTGATAAACAAATTCGCGTATACGACGGTTTTAATTTATTGGAATTGTATCGTTTCTGAGCGACTATTTCGATTTTTGTAAACACACACACATTAGTATTTATATTTTACCCAAAACATCCTTTATTACGATGTAATGCTGCTTTAAAACACACATGTTCAAGAAACACTATGGAGTGTAAATTACACGAAACATTTTAGAACATTAGTGTTGGTGTAACAGTCAAACGGAGTATCACAGGTGTAGCGGGAGCCTCGTAGGTAGGGATCGATGGTGTGTTCCATCTAACGATGTATCTATAGCATTTTGCATTTTAATTCTTAACCTTTATTATTTTATTTACTATTCAAAATATTTTTGATAAACATTTTACATTGTTTTATTTTTAATTATTGTTATTTTATTCCTACCAAAGTGTTGTCCTTAATGTTGACTATTGTAATGTATGTTGTAACAATGTCTTACTATGTTAAATTAATGTTAAGCACTTTTAAACGTATACTTTCTATATACAAATTTTGGTATAATAATAAAAAATAATAATATGTATACATGAATTTAAAATATTTCGGATTCAGTCAAGAAACCGGGTCGACAACTTAAAGTCAATATGTCACAGTTCAATGATTCCGTGATAGCGTAGAGCGTTCGCTTCAGGTGCGATATGTCCGGAGTTCGAACCCCGCTGGAGCCGTTACGATTAGGTAAGGGATTTAAATTCCACATTCTTCGTAGCGATGGATTCCATCAGGAAGGAGGTCTCGAGAGTGATTAATATAAGTTGTAACAATTTGTTTCGCAATCGAGCTAAAATGAATTTGTATAAACTAATGAATAGAAAATAAATAAAAAGAACTAAAAATGAAATTGTAGAAGCTATAAATGCTATTCGAACCTTTAAAATATTGGTTACTAGGGTAACAACGATATGTCTACGACAGAGGCAACTGCTTGTGTTGAAGTAAATTTTAATGACAAAATATACGAGAGGATATAGAAAACGCACACTTCGGATAAGTGTGTTTTAAAAATAATAACTATATAAATACATAGTTTTAAACAGGGTCACCTCAGTGACTATAGAATAGTGTTGGGTAAATCCAACAATTCTTGGATAAATTGCGTCACCCCAATACCTCCTGAATGCAAGAGCATGACATAAGGTCATCACAAACAATGGCACAGCAAGAGATTATTCCATCTTATATAACTTCCCAGACACTCACGGTAACCTGCATATAACTTCCCAGACACTCGCGGTAACCTGCATATAACTTCCCAGACACTCACGGTAACCTGCATATAACTTCCCAGACACTCGCGGTAACCTGCATATAACTTCCCAGACACTCACGGTAACCTGCTTATAACTTCCCAGACACTCGCGGTAACCTGCATATAACTTCCCAGACACTCACGGTAACCTGCATATAACTTCCCACTCACAGTAACTTGCATGTACATAACAGAGGATAGAATCTGGGATGGTAAGAACCACCCATTCAGAGTCCCCATCCAATCAGTGAGCATTTCTTATGTAATGGCTTGATATAACCACAATTGGTATTGCCGGATGGATCTGTAGTCCTGTGGTAGCACGCTGGACTGGTAATCCACGGATCGCAGGTTCGATCCCCCGTCTGACCCTAATAAAATTAACAACAGTCTTTCAGATGGGACGTTAAACCGAGGTCATGTGTCGGTGCTGTACACCGTGCATGTAAAAGAACGAGAAGACTCTGGAATGGGTCTCTGTCTGTATCATTGCACTATCCTCCAAAAATCTAAAATGACTAATCTCTTCAGGAGGCGTCGCTCATTTGGGCAACTGGTAGCGACGATAAATAAACGTAAAACACACACACAGATGGAAGGAAATGTGGTGCCGAACGCCACGCTGGATAAACAATTAAATACATACTGTTACACTGTGTATCACCTTGCCTATAATCATAATGTAGTGCTTAGTTTAAACAATATTTTATTCAAGAATGGTACATAACATAGGAATAGTTGCAACAGCAGTTAGGATTGGGTAAAACGTTACATAGCAACGTATTCACTTCCCTTTCCTTAAATACAAATACATACACACATATTCTGTTATGTGGTGCTTAAACCGGAGTCTTGGCTAACATGGTCCTTGCAAACCGTAAAGGCTAAGTAAGAACTGTAATCTGCACTATTCAATGAAGACAAATAGTTATGTTATATTTCGGGTTTTACGCCTGCATCAGCACCATTTTGGACTATATCGCCGACGGGCAATTTACCTAACAACACCTTTCCTGGGCAGGCTCCAGCGGTTAACCAGTACTTGGGTGCACCAACCTCCGTAAGAAACTACCAACTTTTTCATATAAATGAGACACGGCCTGAGCAGGGCTCGAACCCGTGACCATCAGTGATGATAGGTTACAGTGGTATACAAGTCAGCGACCGTAACCACTCGACCACAGAGGCGGACATGAAGACAAAATGATGTAAGCTATACAAAACTTTATTTCACTAAATAATCTAACATATATAAGCAATACGATTTCGTACATACGTTGTATACAAAATACACGGACTCTATAAGCAATACGATTTCGTACATACGTTGTATACAAAATACACGGACTCTATAAGCAACAATATTTGTTTCTTTTTTTTGGGGCTTTAAGGTCACACCAATAGCTTAGGTCACACGGCGACTCTTCAGCTATTATTGGTGGAGGAAGACCCCGGGTGCCCGAGCAGTATATCAGACACCCGGATAGAACCACCAACCATCCGCAAGCCAGCTAGGATAGCTTCCTCACATGAAAGAATTTGACACCCAAGTGGGATTCGAACAGCAGTGAGGGACAAGTGATTGGAAGTCGACGACCGTAACCACTCTGTCACAGAAGCAACATTGTAACAACTTGTTTGGTTGCCAATTAGAATCTAACAAACTATATGAACAAATCCTCCACAAAGTTTTGGAGAATAATATTTTTTAGCAGATTCACCATTTTTAATATACAATATTATTTTTGTTGTTGCAATTTGGGTTGGCCCACAAACATGGTTCAGGTGATAGACCGCCCGAAACAACTGGAAATATTCGAACAGTTATTTCTAAGGATCAGCATAACCAAGAATAAGATGGTGAATAACATCTTTCCCAAATGAGCACAAGTTGTTTATACAAATTTATTTCAGCCTGATTGCGAAACAAGTTTTTAAAACTTATGAATCACTCATGTGGAATTTAAATGCACAATCGTAACGGCCCCAGTTGGGCATGAACTCGGGGGGGCTTTCCCACCTGAAGCGACCACGCTACCACTGCACAATCACGACTTCCCCTATGAGCACAAGTACATGGAATGGTGGTGCAGTGGTAGAGTGGTTCAATTTGTAGCTGCAATGTAGTCGTAACTGTTCACGTTCATAACCTGGCTTATGTCTATGTGATTGACAGTGCATGGCTTATGTCTATATGATCGACAGTGCATGGCTTATGTCTATATGATTAACAGTACATGGCTTATGTCTATATGATTGACAGTGCATGGCTTATGTCTATATGATCAACAGTGCCTGTCTTATGTCTATATGATTGACAGTGCATGGATTATGTCTATATGATTTACAGTGCAAGGCTTATGTCTATATGATCGACAGTGCATGGCTTATGTCTATATGATTGACAGTGCATGACTTGTCTATATTATCGACAGTGCATGGCCTATGTCTATATAATTGACAGTGCATGACTTATGTCTATATTATCGACAGTGCATGGTTTATGTCTATATTATTGACAGTGCATGGCTTATGTCTATATGATTGACAGCGCCTGGCGTATGTCTATATGATCGACAGTGCATGGCTTATGTCTATATGATTGACAGTGCATGACTTGTCTATATGATTGACAGTGCATGGCTTATGTCTATATAATTGACAGTGCATGACTTATGTCTATATTATCGACAGTGCATGGTTTATGTCTATATTATCGACAGTGCATGGCTTATGTCTATATGATTGACAGCACAGGGCGTATGTCTATATGATTGACAGTGCATGACTTATGTCTATATTATCGACAGTGCATGGCTTGTGTCTATATGATTGACCATGCATGGCGTATGTCTATATGATCGACAGTGCATGACTTATGTCTATATTATCGACAGTGCATGGCTTATGTCTATATGGTTTACAGTACATGACTTATGTCTATATGATTGACAGTGCATGTCTTATGTCTATATGATTGACAACGCATGGCTTATGTCTATATGATCGACAGTGCATGGCTTATGTCTATATGATCGACAGTGCATGGCTTATGTCTATATTATCGGCAGTGCATGGCTTATGTCTATATGATCGACAGTGCATGGCCTATGTCTATATTATCGACAGTGCATTGCTTATGTCTATATGAGTGACAGTGCATGTCTTATGTCTATATGATTGACAACGCATGGCTTATGTCTATATTATCGGCAGTGCAGGGGCTTATGTCTATATGATAGACAGTGCATGGCTTATGTCTATATTATCGGCAGTGCATGGCTTATGTCTATATGATCGACAGTGCATGGCCTATGTCTATATTATCGACAGTGCATTGCTTATGTCTATATGATTGACAGTGCATGGCTTATGTCTATATGATTGACAGCGCATGACGTATGTCTATATTATCGACAGTGCATTGCTTATGTCTACATGATCGACAGTGCATATTTATGTCTATATGATTGACAGTGCATGGCGTATGTCTATATGATTGACAGTGCATGGCGTATGTCTATATGATCGACAGTGCATGGCTTATGTCTACATGATCGACAGTGCATGTTTATGTCTATATGGTCGACAGTACATGGCTTATGTCTATATGGTCGAGAGTACATGGCTTATGTCTATATGACAGTGCATGCGGTGTATAATTTCAGTCAAGTCAAGTTTCTAAATTTTGGTAATTTTCCAGCTATTGATGGTGGAGTGAGACCCTGGATGCCCTGTGCAGTATTTCAGGCATGGGTGGCCACCAGTTAACTCTGCAGAGATGAAGGAGCTACGGGTTCCGAGGAAAGATTCTCCTGTTTTTTTCGTTACCTCATATATTTATTTTTTTACAAAAAACAATGGCACTAAACAACACCAGTGGGTGGCAACACTCATCAGTGGGTGGCAACACTCATCAGTGGGTGGCAACACTCATCAGTGGGTGGCAACACTCGCCAGCAAGTGGCAACACTCACCAGTGGGTGGCAACACTCATCAGTGGGTGGCAACACTCGCCAGCGGGTGGCAACACTCACCAGTGGGTGGCAACACTTGTCAGTGGGTACGTACGTCAACACTTGCTATGACTATGGTTGAAAATTGCACGTTAATGTACAGCACTAGTATAGTGCACTAATAACGTTAATGTACAGAACTAGTATAGTGCGCTAATAACGTTAATGTACAGCACTAGTATAGTGCGCTAATAACATTAATGTGCAGCACTAGTATAGTGCGCTAATAACATTAATGTGCAGCACTAGTATAGTGCACTAATAACATTAATGTGCAGCACTAGTATAGTGCGCTAATAACGTTAATGTACAGAACTAGTATAGTGCGCTAATAACTTTAATGTGCAGCACTAGTATAGTGCGCTAATAACATTAATGTGCAGCAGTAGTAGTGCGCTAATAACATTAATGTGCAGCACTAGTATAGTGCGCTAATAACATTAATGTGCAGCACTAGTATAGTGCGCTAATAACGTTAATGTGCAGCACTAGTATAGTGCGCTAATAACGTTAATGTGCAGCACTAGTATAGTGCGCTAATAACGTTAATGTGCAGCACTAGTATAGTGCACTAATAACGTTAATGTGCAGCACTAGTATAGTGTGCTAATAACGTTAATGTACAGCACTAGTATAGTGTGCTAATAATTGAATATCAGTGGAATGAAGGTACAGTTAGTTCTGTGATGGGATGAAGGTACAGTTAGTTCTGTGATGGAATGAAGGTACAGTTAGTTCTGTGATGGAATGAAGGTGCAGTTAGTTCTGTGACAGGATGAAGGTACAGTTAGTTCTGTGATGGAATGAAGGTACAGTTAGTTCTGTGACAGGATGAAGGTACAGTTAGTTCTGTGATGGGATGAAGGTACAGTTAGTTCTGTGACAGGATGAAGGTACAGTTAGTTCTGTGACAGGATGAAGGTGCAGTTAGTTCTGTGACAGGATGAAGGTGCAGTTAGTTCTGTGATGGGATGAAGGTACAGTTAGTTCTGTGATGGAATGAAGGTGCAGTTAGTTCTGTGACAGGATGAAGGTGCAGTTAGTTCTGTGACAGGATGAAGGTGCAGTTAGTTCTGTGATGGAATGAAGGTGCAGTTAGTTCTGTGACAGGATGAAGGTGCAGTTAGTTCTGTGACAGGATGAAGGTGCAGTTAGTTCTGTGACAGGATGAAGGTGCAGTTAGTTCTGTGACAGGATGAAGGTGCAGTTAGTTCTGTGACAGGATGAAGGTGCAGTTAGGTCTGTGATGGGATGAAGGTACAGTTAGTTCTGTGATGGGATGAAGGTGCAGTTAGTTCTGTGACAGGATGAAGGTACAGTTAGTTCTGTGACAGGATGAAGGTGCAGTTAGTTCTGTGATGGGATGAAAGTGCAGTTAGGTCTGTGACGGGATGAAAGTACAGTTAGTTCTGTGATGGGATGAAGGTGCAGTTAGTTCTGTGACAGGATGAAGGTGCAGTTAGTTCTGTGATGGGATGAAGGTAGTTAGTTCTGTGATGGAATGAAGGTACAGTTAGTTCTGTGATGGGATGAAGGTACAGTTAGTTATGTGATGTGATGAAGGTGCAGTTAGTTCTGTGATGGGATGAAGGTGCAGTTAGTTCTGTGACAGGATGAAGGTGCAGTTAGTTCTGTGACAGGATGAAGGTGCAGTTAGTTCTGTGATGGGATGAAGGTGCAGTTAGTTCTGTGATGGGATGAAGGTACAGTTAGTTCTGTGACAGGATGAAGGTGCAGTTAGTTCTGTGACAGGATGAAGGTGCAGTTAGTTGTGATGGGATGAAGGTGCAGTTAGTTCTGTGACAGGATGAAGGTGCAGTTAGTTCTGTGACAGGATGAAGGAGCAGTTAGTTGTGATGGGATGAAGGTGCAGTTAGTTCTGTGACAGGATGAAGGTGCAGTTAGTTCTGTGATGGAATGAAGGTGCAGTTAGTTGTGATGGGATGAAGGTGCAGTTAGTTGTGATGGGATGAAGGTGCAGTTAGTTCTGTGACAGGATGAAGGTACAGTTAGTTCTGTGATGGAATGAAGGTGCAGTTAGTTCTGTGACAGGATGAAGGTGCAGTTAGTTCTGTGACAGGATGAAGGTGCAGTTAGTTCTGTGATGGAATGAAGGTGCAGTTAGTTGTGATGGAATGAAGGTGCAGTTAGTTCTGTGATGGGATGAAGGTGCAGTTAGTTGTGATGGGATGAAGGTGCAGTTAGTTCTGTGACAGGATGAAGGTGCAGTTAGTTCTGTGATGGGATGAAGGTGCAGTTAGTTCTGTGACAGGATGAAGGTGCAGTTAGTTCTGTGATGGGATGAAGGTGAAGTTAGTTCTGTGACAGGATGAAGGTGCAGTTAGTTCTGTGACAGGATGAAGGAGCAGTTAGTTGTGATGGGATGAAGGTACAGTTAGTTCTGCGACAGGATGAAGGTGCAGTTAGTTCTGTGACAGGATGAAGGTACAGTTAGTTCTGTTATGGGATGAAGGTGCAGTTAGTTCTGTTATGGGATGAAGGTGCAGTTAGTTCTGTGATGGGATGAAGGTGCAGTTAGTTCTGCGACAGGATGAAGGTGCAGTTAGTTCTGTTATGGGATGAAGGTGCAGTTAGTTCTGTTATGGGATGAAGGTGCAGTTAGTTCTGCGACAGGATGAAGGTGCAGTTAGTTCTGTGACAGGATGAAGGTGCAGTTAGTTCTGCGACAGGATGAAGGTGCAGTTAGTTCTGTGATGGGATGAAGGTGCAGTTAGTTCTGCGACAGGATGAAGGTGCAGTTAGTTCTGTGACAGGATGAAGGTGCAGTTAGTTCTGTGACAGGATGAAGGTGCAGTTAGTTCTGTGACAGGATGAAGGTGCAGTTAGTTCTGCGACAGGATGAAGGTGCAGTTAGTTCTGTTATGGGATGAAGGTGCAGTTAGTTCTGTGACAGGATGAAGGTGCAGTTAGTTCTGCGACAGGATGAAGGTGCAGTTAGTTCTGTTATGGGATGAAGGTGCAGTTAGTTCTGCGACAGGATGAAGGTGCAGTTAGTTCTGTTATGGGATGAAGGTGCAGTTAGTTCTGTTATGGGATGAAGGTGCAGTTAGTTCTGTGATGGGATGAAGGTGCAGTTAGTTCTGTGATGGGATGAAGGTGCAGTTAGTTCTGTGACAGGATGAAGGTACAGTTAGTTATGTGATGGAATGAAGGTGCAGTTAGTTCTGTGATGGGATGAAGGTGCAGTTAGTTCTGTGACAGGATGAAGGTACAGTTAGTTCTGTGACAGGATGAAGGTGCAGTTAGTTCTGTTATGGGATGAAGGTGCAGTTAGTTCTGCGACAGGATGAAGGTGCAGTTAGTTCTGTTATGGGATGAAGGTGCAGTTAGTTGTGATGGGATGAAGGTGCAGTTAGTTCTGTGATGGATGAAGGTGCAGTTAGTTCTGTGATGGGATGAAGGTGCAGTTAGTTCTGTGATGGGATGAAGGTGCAGTTAGTTCTGTGATGGGATGAAGGTGCAGTTAGTTCTGTGATGGGATGAAGGTGCAGTTAGTTCTGTGATGGGATGAAGGTGCAGTTAGTTCTGTGACAGGATGAAGGTACAGTTAGTTCTGTGACAGGATGAAGGTGCAGTTAGTTCTGTTATGGGATGAAGGTGCAGTTAGTTGTGATGGGATGAAGGTGCAGTTAGTTCTGTGATGGGATGAAGGTGCAGTTAGTTGTGATGGGATGAAGGTGCAGTTAGTTCTGTGACAGGATGAAGGAGCAGTTAGTTCTGTGATGGGATGAAGGTACAGTTAGTTCTGTGATGGAATGAAGGTGCAGTTAGTTCTGTGACAGGATGAAGGTGCAGTTAGTTCTGTGACAGGATGAAGGTGCAGTTAGTTCTGTGATGGAATGAAGGTGCAGTTAGTTCTGTGACAGGATGAAGGTGCAGTTAGTTCTGTGACAGGATGAAGGTGCAGTTAGTTCTGTGACAGGATGAAGGTGCAGTTAGTTCTGTGAATGAAGGTCAGTTAGTTGTGACAGGATGAAGGTGCAGTTAGTTCTGTATGGGATGAAGGTGCAGTTAGTTCTGTGATGGGATGAAGGTGCAGTTAGTTCTGTGATGGATGAAGGTCAGTTAGTTTGTGATGGGATGAAGGTGCAGTTAGTTCTGTGATGGGATGAAGGTGCAGTTAGTTCTGTGACAGGATGAAGGTGCAGTTAGTTCTGTGACAGGATGAAGGTGCAGTTAGTTCTGTGACAGGATGAAGGTGCAGTTAGTTCTGTGACAGGATGAAGGTGCAGTTAGTTCTGTGACAGGATGAAGGTGCAGTTAGTTCTGTGATGGGATGAAGGTGCAGTTAGTTCTGTGATGGGATGAAGGTGCAGTTAGTTCTGTGACAGGATGAAGGTGCAGTTAGTTCTGTGACAGGATGAAGGTGCAGTTAGTTCTGTGATGGGATGAAAGTGCAGTTAGTCTGTGAGATGAAGTACAGTTAGTTCTGTGATGGGATGAAGGTGCAGTTAGTTCTGTGACAGGATGAAGGTGCAGTTAGTTCTGTGATGGGATGAAGGTAGCAAAACAGTTAGTTCTGTGATGGGATGAAGGTACAGTTAGTTATGTGATGGGATGAAGGTGCAGTTAGTTCTGTGATGGGATGAAGGTGCAGTTAGTTCTGTGACAGGATGAAGGTGCAGTTAGTTCTGTGACAGGATGAAGGTGCAGTTAGTTCTGTGATGGGATGAAGGTGCAGTTAGTTCTGTGATGGGATGAAGGTACAGTTAGTTCTGTGATAGGATGAAGGTGCAGTTAGTTCTGTGAGGATGAAGGTGCAGTTAGTTGTGATGGGATGAAGGTGCAGTTAGTTCTGTGACAGGATGAAGGTACAGTTAGTTCTGTGATGGGATGAAGGTGCAGTTAGTTCTGTGACAGGATGAAGGTGCAGTTAGTTCTGTGATGGGATGAAGGTGCAGTTAGTTCTGTGACAGGATGAAGGTGCAGTTAGTTCTGTGACGGGATGAAGGTGCAGTTAGTTCTGTGATGGGATGAAGGTGCAGTTAGTTCTGTGATGGGATGAAGGTGCAGTTAGTTCTGTGATGGGATGAAGGTTAAGTTAGTTCTGTGACAGGATGAAGGTGCAGTTAGTTCTGTGATGGGATGAAGGTGCTACGTAGCGTACGACGCTCAAATTTATTTTTTACAAAAACAATGGCACTAAATTGATACTACTGAGAGGATATTTGTTTCAGTGAAGGATTGAATGATATTTCACCAAATGAACATTGACAGTATTATTATCAGTGGTGAATTGAATGATAAATAATAGTTTTCTATGTTCAGGAGTGAAATATAATTAGATCATTCACTTAAACAAATTTCTTTTTATTTTAGGCTAAAAAAGGTTTTTATGATAGAAATGTATGCAACCATGTGCTAATTGGCACAAAAACTCGTGCTTGGACGATAATAAATGGTGCAAGAACTCGTGCTTGGACGATAATAAATGGTGCAAGAACTCGTGCTTAGACGATAATAAATGACATCATATAAGACGTCATTATTGATGTCACAGACAGACCGAAAACGGTCGCCGTGACTACATTTCAACATGCAGCGACTAGGTAAACCAGTGAGAAATATAATGTGTTATTCCACTGCTTTCAACCAGTGAGAAATATAATGTGTTATTCCACTGCTTTCAACCAGTGAGAAATATAATGTGTTATTCCACTGCTTTCAACCAGTGAGAAATATAATGTGTTATTCCAGTACTTTCAACCAGTGAGAAATATAATGTGTTATTCCACTGCTTTCAACCAGTGAGAAATATAATGTGTTATTCCACTGCTTTCAACCAGTGAGAAATATAATGTGTTATTCCACTGCTTTCAACCAGTGAGAAATATAATGTGTTATTCCACTGCTTTCAACCAGTGAGAAATATAATGTGTTATTCCACTGCTTTCAACCAGTGAGAAATATAATGTGTTATTCCACTGCTTTCAACCAGTGAGAAATATAATGTGTTATTCCAGTACTTTCAACCAGTGAGAAATATAATGTGTTATTCCACTGCTTTCAACCAGTGATAACACATTTTACTTCACTGATAAATGTGCTATCTTTCATTGGAAAGCATAAAATACAAGGATTATAGGATACAATACAACTATGTACCGTAATGATATGAAGTGTATTAAAACATTTGTAGCTATAAATATTTACAAATGAAAGAGCATTGTGAATAGAAGCCATCAACAAACCGCATCAATATCCACAACAACCATCTATACAACTATTTATTTTATGCTAATTGATGAAATAGTGTTCTATCAGTCACTGTATTTTGCCAGACTACTTTTTTTATTATCTCCCTTTCCAATAGACTATTCTTCACCATGTCATTTACTTTTCACCGTTTACCTGGCTTCAATGACACTATTTACCTGTATTATTGTTTTTGTTATGAAACAAATCCAAAGCGAAATACAACTGACAATGTCTAGAATTTTGTCAATGCAAATTGTAACACTGCAAATTGTAACAATAAATCCAATAAATGTTTTCATGTATTTTTCCTCGATTCAACTTTAAATTCAAGATGGCGGCAGATTTGTGTATCGACTGACGACGTATAGTCGTCAATGTATTCATCCGCGCAAAAACACGACAGCCAGCTATTTTAATTTCTTCATTTTGTGTTTGTTTTTCACCAATTAGCATAAAATAAAAAGAAAATTTGTTTGTTTTGAGTGAATATGGAATATATTTCGCCTCGAAGTGAGAACATTTTCATATTTTCTCACTTCTCAGTGAGATATATTCCATATTCACTCAAAACAAACAAATATCCTCTATTTTACAAATGAAAGAGCATTGTGTTCAATAAAAGCCATCAACAAACCACATCAATATCCAGAACAACCATCTCTTGTACTTGCTAATAATAAAAATACAAACATATTAAAATCTCACGTTTGTTTAAACATTATTGGAATAAAATCTCGCGTTTGTTTTTACATTGGAATAAAATCTCGCGTTTGTTTATACATTGGAATAAAATCTCGCGTTTGTTTATACATTGGAATAAAATCTCGCGTTTGTTTATACATTGGAATAAAATCTCGCGTTTGTTTATACATTATTGGAATAAAGATGTGTACAAAAAATTATTTTCACTGGTTTCGGTTACAGCTATTCCAGAAATGAAGTTGAATGTTTTTTTTTTTATATAGTAGTGTAATTTCTTGGACAAGATCACTGTATCATCACCATATCACTATAATACCACCAAATACATCCATACCAATATTGTTTTAACTGTTATTTACTCACCACATATTGCAAGACATTCCTGGAACTGCACTTCCAGTAAACATGTATCCATCAATGCATATTGCAAGACATTCCTGGAACTGCACTTACAGTAAACATGTATCCATCATGCATATTGCAAGACCTGGAACTGCACTTACAGTAAACATGTATCCATCAATGCATATTGCAAGTCATTCCTGGAACTGCACTTACAGTAAACATGTATCCATCATGCATATTGCAAGACATTCCTGGAACTGCACTTACAGTAAACATGTATCCATCATGCATATTGCAAGACATTCCTGGAACTGCACTTACAGTAAACATGTATCCATCAATGCATATTGCAAGTCATTCCTGGAACTGCACTTACAGTAAACTTGTATCCATCATGCATATTGCAAGACATTCCTGGAACTGCACTTACAGTAAACATGTATCCATCATGCATATTGCAAGACATTCCTGGAACTGCACTTACAGTAAACATGTATCCATCATGCATATTGCAAGTCATTCCTGGAACTGCACTTACAGTAAACATGTATCCATCATGCATATTGCAAGACATTCCTGGAACTGCACTTACAGTAAACATGTATCCATCAATGCATATTGCAAGTCATTCCTGGAACTGCACTTACAGTAAACTTGTATCCATCATGCATATTGCAAGACATTCCTGGAACTGCACTTACAGTAAACATGTATCCATCATGCATATTGCAAGACATTCCTGGAACTGCACTTACAGTAAACATGTATCCATCATGCATATTGCAAGTCATTCCTGGAACTGCACTTACAGTAAACATGTATCCATCATGCATATTGCAAGACATTCCTGGAACTGCACTTACAGTAAACATGTATCCATCAATGCATATTGCAAGTCATTCCTGGAACTGCACTTACAGTAAACATGTATCTATCATGCATATTGCAAGACATTCCTGGAACTGCACTTACAGTAAACAAAGGTAATGCAGTTCACATTAATTGTTTGTTTGGGTTTTATGCCTGCATCAGCACCATTTCGGGCTATATCGCCGGCGGGCAGTTTACCTAACAACACCTTTCCTGGGCAGGCTCCAGCGGTTAACCAGTACTTGGGTGCACCAACCTCCGTAAGAAACTGCCAACTTCTTCATATAAATGAGACACGGCCTGAGCGGGGCTCGAACCCATGACCATCAGTGATGATAGGTTACAGTGGTATACAAGTCAGCGACCTTAACCATAGAGGCGGACTGATTTTGCATCAAGCCACATCTCTTATATGCTATATGTTTCAGTGGAAGCATTTTGCCAGTTATGGCTGTATCAATTCTAATAATAAACCAATGGCTAGAACACTACGTTAAACTAGGGAGAACGTTAAGGTATGTAAAAGAGAAGCTTGCCAAATCTACTAGTGTCCTCTATATATTCCTTGTGAAAACACTTCTCCACTAGCTCAGAACACGGTGCAGTGAGGTAACTCTGGAATACTATTTCTTAATAAGCATCCCATGGCTGTCCGATTAGCGCAGTGGTTAGCGTGCTCGCTTCTCACTGATGCAACCTCGGACTGGGAAGCATGCGAGATGGTACGGTGGTCGCCAGATCGGACAGGTGGGTTTTCTCCGGGTACTCCGGTTTCCTCCCCCGCACGAATGACCACATTTACGCTTTCATCCACGCAAACGAGAGTGATTAATATAAGTTGTTAGAACTTGCATCGCAATTGTTTCTAGCTCCAGCCCTGACAATACATCAAAAGCACAAGTGTTGCGAATGTAACTAGATCTAGACTACAGGAAAATATCTCATCAATGGAAGAAGAATTATGATGCTTCCCTACCGGTATATATATATATATATAATCTGCTGTACACTTTATTCTAGTCGCCCCCCCCCCCCCGTCCACCATTTGTGTTATTTCCAGCAGGGCTATGACCCTGTAAAGCTATTTATTTATAGATGAAAACAAAATATTCACACAATTTAATAACCTGATCATATACATATAGTTTATATATCAATTTACAATTCACCATCTCATTACTCCACAAATACGATTATTACGTCTCGGTACTTCACAAATACGATTAACAATCTCGGTATTTTGCAAATACAATTAACAATCTTGGTACGATTTGCAAATAATTTGTGTCTTGGACAACTGAAATTGCAAAATATATATTTGAGCGATTCTGTGCGACTTCCAACCATACCATCAATTATCGCACGATTGGCATCTTGTTCTTATTGGTATCTTGTTATTATTGGTATCTTGTTCTTATTGGTATCTTGTTATTATTGGTATCTTGTTATTATTGGTATCTTGTGCTTATTATGCATAAACATGTTGAATTCTCGATATAATTATATTGTCATAATGTCGTCCAATATTGTACCTTTTTATAAAAACAAGAAATATCACAGTAAGTGATGAATGCCCCCCCCCCCCCACTGAAGTGTGTGCGACCTTGAAGCTACGGACCTAGGTCATGTGTACGATACATCACCTCTATATGGCGAACATTTGTGGCACATTAGTTTTGAAATCCCTTCATAGCGGAAGACGTTACAGCCCGGACAGGAAATATTAACTCTGACGGACGGACAACATGGACAGTGAAAAAACTATATGCACCCGAAGATACTTCTTCGGTTCGGAGGCATAAAAATGGACGTATAGGACAGTGACACGGAGAAATCTAAGATAAATGTCAATATTATGAAACACTGATGTAGTAAAATGAATGAAAAGAAATATAAAAAATATTTTTACTGGCATAAAAAATGTTCATGGTGAGTGAAATATACCATTTTACTGGAAATTTAAATGTACCCTGAATGTCACATATGGTGATCACCTGTCACGCGGTCACATGTCACGCTGTCATGAAGTTAATGCGGTTTTCCCAAATGACACTATTTTGTAGGTAGTTGGAAATTGCACAGCCACATTCAAATGCTAAAAATATACAAGACTTACAATACAGTGTTTCAACAGCGTTGATATTGCAGCATTTTCAAACTTAATGTATGTAAATGTGTGTAAATGCACTTTTTTCAATTTCACGTACAAATCAACTTCTTTGGCCACGTGATCAATGCCAAGTATCCCCGTTGAATACCACCTCGGAACTGTCGGGGTACGCGGAACTGTCGGGGTATGCGGAACTGTCGGGGTACGCGGATCTGCCGGGTACGCACGAACACTCAGCCATCTGGTAAACGCGTCTTTCCCGTTTTTTTATGCTTTCAGGTTGAACACAATTAGCACGATTTTGGAAATTCTTGTGAATACGGGTCGATCAATGCAACCAATCATCATGGAGATTATATGTAAATTGGCTGTGTATGCAGATGAGCCTCCTGAATTTCCCTAACCAATCGTATTCTGTTTAACAACTTTGTTAAGTGGTCGACAGCAATGGTCTGGTTAGAATACCAAACTGGACTGTCGGGCACGCTGGATCTCTCAGCCTTCAGATAGAAGGTGTCGTTACGGTTCTTAATGCTCTCTGGACTGAAAATACATTAAAATTACTTCAAACAAAATGTACAACGTACAATCACACATCATAATGTACAACGTACAATCACACATCATAATGTACAACATACAATCACACATCAAAATGTACAACGTACAATCACACATCATAATGTACAACATACAATCACACATCAAAATGTACAACGTACAATCACACATCATAATGTACAACATACAATCACACATCATAACTACAACGTACAATCACACATCATAATGTACAATGGACAATCACACATCATAATGTACAACGTACAATCACACATCATAATGTACAACATACAATCACACATCATAATGTACAATGTACAATCACACATCATAATGTACAACCTCACATCATACTGTACAACATACAATCACACATCATAATGTACAACATACAATCACACATCATAATGTACAACATACAATCACACATCATAACTACAACGTACAATCACACATCATAATGTACAATGTACAATCACACATCATAATGTACAACATAAAATCACACATCATAATGTACAACGTACAACCACACATCATAACTACAACGTACAACCACACATCATAACTACAACATACAATCACACATCATAATGTACAACATAAAATCACACATCATAATGTACAACGTACAATCACACATCATACTGTACAACGTACAACCTCACATCATACTGTACAACGTACAACCTCACATCATAATGTACAACGTACAATCACACATCATAATGTACAACGTACAATCACACATCATAATGTACAACATACAATCACACATCATAATGTACAACATACAATCACACATCATAATGTACAATGGACAATCACACATCATAATGTACAACCTCACATCATACTGTACAACGTACAATCACACATCATAATGTACAACATACAATCACACATCATAATGTACAACGTACAATCACACATCATAATGTACAACATACAATCACACATCATAATGTACAATGGACAATCACACATCATAATGTACAACCTCACATCATACTGTACAACGTACAATCACACATCATAATGTACAACATACAATCACACATCATAATGTACAACGTACAATCACACATCATAATGTACAACATACAATCACACATCATAATGTACAATGGACAATCACACATCATAATGTACAACCTCACATCATACTGTACAACGTACAACCACACATCATAACTACAACATACAATCACACATCATAATGTACAACATACAATCACACATCATAACTACAACATACAATAACACATCACAACGTACAATCACACATCATAACAGCTCAAAGCAACCACATTCTAATGCCAGGATTCTAACAAACACCAGCCAAGTGGAAATCTTGATATATATATATAGTGAAGGCAGTGGTAGCATGTTTGCTTCAGGTGAGAAAGGCCCGGAGTTCGCTCCCCACTGGAGCCGTTACGATTGCGCCATTAGACAAGGAATTTAAATTTCACATTGCCTCTTCTCTCTCCCTCGTGGCGATGAATTCCATCAGAGTGATTAATATAGTTGTAATAACTTGTTTCCATGTTACCAGGGTTACTATGCTACACTGACTGACCATTTAGACAGATAGAACTCGTAAAGTTTGACGGGACATCTAAGCGGGTTGTCTAGATTCTCCGACTGTTCATACACAGGCATCTCCTCTTTCTTCTTCTTCTGATTGTCTACAAACACAATAATAACAATAAATATAAATCTACAAACACAATAATAACAATAAATATAAATCTACAAACACAATAATAACAATAAATATAAATCTACAAACACAATAATAACAATAAATATAAATCTACAAACACAATAATAACAATAAATATAAATCTACAAACACAATAATAACAATAAATCTAAATCTACAAACACAATAATAACAATAAATCTAAATAAAATCTAAATAATAAATATATTTTAACACCGAGACTATTAATTGGGCCGTATTGAGTTTCTGAACATATCAACGCCTGGGGAAACTGGCGGTGTTTCCCCGTGAAATTATTAACCCTATTAATAGGCAAATTAGCACGTGACTTAAGTGATGACGTACTTGAATCGAAAGCGAGGCATTGCAATGCTGATAAAACTTTATAATTGGCTGCCATTGTTTATGGGTCAACGGAACGATAAATATGACCGTGTATAATTGTGCCTGTTCGGCGATTTACGATAGAATTCCGTTTCTATATTTAGCGATATTATCTTGTAGAAGAGTTGTCATTCTTCAAATCTACACCCTCAAAAAAGTGGGTGTAAGTGGATGGCGCTACGATCGGAAATACAGTTTCCCCAGGCTGTCATTTGGCTAGAAGTTAAAAAGTGAAAAATCGACAGACTGGAACCCAGGCTAAGTGACTATTTCAACTATATTGGATATATGCAGAAAAGGTAACGACCTTGTCTCAAGGTCAGCTGGGGGAGAATTGTGACAAATATCAACAGATAAAGAATCGATGGGCTCCGTCTTAGTTTACACAAATTTAGTTTAGCTCGATTGCGAAACAAGTTCTTTCAACTTATATTAATCACTCTCGAGACCTCATTCCTGATGGAATCCATCGCCATGAGGGAGAGAGAAGAGGCAACGTGGAATTTAAATGCCTTGCCTAAGTAAGTGAAGGTCACTGTAAATAAGTGAAGGTCACTGTAAGCAAGTGAAGGTCACTGTAAGTAAGTGAAGGTCACTGTAAGCAAGTGAAGGTCACTGTAAGTAAGTGAAGGTCACTGTAAGCAAGTGAAGGTCACTGTAAGCAAGTGAAGGTCACTGTAAGTAAGTGAAGGTCACTGTAAGTAAGTGAAGGTCACTGTAAGTAAATGAAGGTCACTGTAAGTAAGTGAAGGTCACTGTAAGTAAGTGAAGATCACTGTAAGTAAGTGTGGAGCATCAGTGACTAGGAGCATTGGTTTAAACATATTTATTCGACATTATATAACATAATTTACAACAAATAATTATGTACACAATAAATACAAGTAGATTGAAATGAAAGCTAAAGACTAGGACAGATGTATCTGTAGCCCAGTGGTAACACGCTGGACTGGTAATCCAGGGATCGCAAGTTCGATCCCCCGTCGGACCCTACTAAAATGAACAGTCTTTCATATGGGACTTTCAACCAAGGTCTCGTGTTGGTGCTTTACACCGGTTACGTAAAAGAACCAGAGGAGACTCTGGAATGGGTCTCTGTCTGTATCATTGCACTATCCTCCAAAAATCTAAAATGACTAATCTCTTCAGTAGGCATCGCTCATATGGGCAACCGGTAACGACGATAAATAAACGTAAAACACACACAAATATTACATCCCAAGGTTCGTGGAATTAAATGCCTTGCATAAGGGCTCCAAGCGTGGCTCGAACTACCACAGCGCTATCACGACTTGTTAGAACTTGTGGCCCGACCCGTTTGCCTTTCTTGTATATATATGTAAACGAATCTAGCAATAAAATATGATTAAACTAAACCTTTTCCCAGTGGAGTAGGGCAGTAATATCGCAGGTAAACACTTCTGCCGATGTTGGGTCCAGTGCCCGAGCCCCGCCCATTCGCCGTCTTCTTCCAGTGCTTCATGATATGTGTGAACGACAGCTTCAGGTGGTCCTCTGAAGTCTTTAGCATGAAATATTTGGTGTTGAAGTAGACGAGAGAGTTGAGGAGAACGTGCGGCGAGTGCGCGCCAAGCTGCTTGGATTCCCACAGATGTTCCTCTTCAATGCGACACACCAGCTGTCCTAGAACAGAACAACGTATGTACGTTGCTATGTGGAACTACAGACAACTTCCGTTGCTATGTGGAACTACAGACAACTTCCGTTGCTATGTGGAACTACAGACAACGTATGTTGCTATGTGCAACTAGACAACTTACGTTGCTATGTGGAACTACAGACAATTTCTGTTGCTATGTGGAACTACAGACAACCTACGTTGCTATGTGCAACTACAGACAACTTCCGTTGCTATGTGCAACTACAGACAACTTCCGTTGCTATGTGGAACTACAGACAACGTATGTTGCTATGTGCAACTAGACAACTTACATTGCTATGTGCAACTACAGACAATTTCTGTTGCTATGTGGAACTACAGACAACTTACGTTGCTATGTGCAACTACAGACAACTTCCGTTGCTATGTGCAACTACAGACAACTTACCGGTATGTTGCTATGTGAAACTACAGACAATGTAAGTTGCTATGTGGAACTACAGACAATGTAAGTTGCTATGTGGAACTACAGACACTGTAAGTTGCTATGTGCAACTACAGACAACTTCCGTTGCTATGTGCAACTACAGACAACTTATGTTGCTATGTGGAACTACAGACAACGTACATTGCTATGCGGAACTACAGACAACGTACGTTGCTATGTGGAATTACAGACAACATACGTTGCTATGTGCAACTACAGACAACATACGTTGCTATGTGCAAATACAGACATTTCCCAAAATACACTCTTTATATATCAAGACATTTCAGGGGTGACATGATTCACTAGGACATGGTTCACTGGGACATGGCTGGTTCACCAGGACATGGTTCACTGGGACAGGTTCACTAGGACATGGCTGGTTCACTAGGACATGGTTCACTGGGACAGGTTCACTAGGACATGGCTGGTTCACTAGGACATGGTTCACTGGGACAGGTTCACTAGGACATGGCTGGTTCACTGGGACATGGTTCACTGGGACAGGTTCACTAGGACATGGCTGGTTCACTGGGACATGGTTCAAATTTATGATCTTTCATCCTGAAGAAAGCAAACACTGGACAATTTCTGCACCTTACGCACAAATAATACTTTATTGCAATGATAAGTTCATGGTTACCTGCATGGTTTAGCTTAGGTTCGTATCTGGTAAGAATCTCATTTAGTCCCTCAGTAAATCTCTCATAGTAGAAGTCTGTGAAGATGTTGTCAATTCTCCCATTCTCAAACAAATACTGCTGGATACCTGTACAATATAACATAGTACTCTTACATATTATACAACTCATGTTATACAAGATTTACAAGACCTCACCGAGCATTCACAAGACCTCACCGAGCATTCACAAGACCCCACCGAGCATTCACAAGACCTCACCAAGTATTCACAAGACCTCACCGAGTATTCACAAGACCTCACCGAGCATTCACAAGACCCCACCGAGCATTCACAAGACCTCACCAAGTATTCACAAGACCTCACCGAGTATTCACAAGACCTAACTGAGCATTCACAAGACCTCACCGAGCATTCACAAGACCTAACTGAGCATTCACAAGACCTCACCGAGCATTCACAAGACCCCACCAAGCATTTACAAGACCTCACCGAGCATTCACAAGACCTAACTGAGCATTTACAAGACCTCACCGAGCATTCACAAGACCCCACCGAGCATTTACAAGACCTCACCGAGCATTCACAAGACCTAACTGAGCATTTACAAGACCTCACCGAGTATTCACAAGACCTAACTGAGCATTTACAAGACCTCACCGAGTATTCACAAGACCTCACCGAGCATTCACAAGACCCCACCAAGCATTTACAAGACCTCACCGAGTATTCACAAGACCTCACCGAGCATTCACAAGACCTAACTGAGCATTTACAAGACTTCACCGAGTATTCACAAGACCTCACCGAGCATTCACAAGACCTCACCGAGCATTCACAAGACCCCACCGAGCATTCACAAGACCTCACCAAGTATTCACAAGACCTCACCGAGTATTCACAAGACCTCACCGAGCATTCACAAGACATCACAGAGCATTTACAAGACATCACTGAGCATTCACAAGACCTCACCGAGCATTCACAAGACCCCACCGAGCATTCACAAGACCCCACCGAGCATTCACAAGACCTCACCAAGTATTCACAAGACCTCACCGAGTATTCACAAGACCTCACCGAGCATTCACAAGACCTCACCGAGCATTCACAAGACCTCACCGAGTATTCACAAGACCTCACCGAGTATTCACAAGACCTAACCGAGCATTCACAAGACCTCACCGAGCATTCACAAGACCTCACCGAGCATTCACAAGACCTCACCGAGCATTCACAAGACCTAACTGAGCATTTACAAGACCTCACCGAGTATTCACAAGACCTCACCGAGCATTCACAAGACCTCACCGAGCATTCACAAGACCTCACCGAGCATTCACAAGACCTCACCAAGCATTCACAAGACCCCACCGAGCATTCACAAGACCTCACCGAGCATTCACAAGACCTCACCGAGTATTCACAAGACCTCACCGAGTATTCACAAGACCTCACCGAGCATTCACAAGACCTCACCGAGCATTCACAAGACCTCACCGAGCATTCACAAGACCTCACCGAGCATTCACAAGACCTCACCGAGTATTCACAAGACCTCACCGAGCATTCACAAGACCTCACCGAGTATTCACAAGACCTCACCGAGCATTCACAAGACCTCACCGAGTATTCACAAGACCTCACCGAGTATTCACAAGACCTCACCGAGTATTCACAAGACCTCACCGAGTATTCACAAGACCTCACATAGCATTCACAAGACCTCACCGAGTATTCACAAGACCTCACCGAGTATTCACAAGACCTAACTGAGCATTTACAAGACCTCACCGAGTATTCACAAGACCTCACCGAGTATTCACAAGACCTCACCGAGCATTCACAAGACCCCACCGAGCATTCACAACACATCACAGAGCATTTACAAGACATCACCGAGTATTCACAAGACCTCACATAGCATTCACAAGACCTCACTGAGTATTCACAAGACCTCACCGAGTATTCACAAGACCTAACAGAGCATTCACAAGACCTCACCGAGTATTCACAAGACCTCACCGAGTATTCACAAGACCTAACTGAGCATTTACAAGACCTCACCAAGCATTCACAAGACCTCACTGAGCATTCACAAGACCTCACTGAGCATTCACAAGACCTCACCGAGCATTCACAACACATCACAGAGCATTTACAAGACATCACTGAGTATTCACAAGACCTCACCGAGTATTCACAAGACCTCACCGAGTATTCACAAGACCTCACCGAGCATTTACAAGACCTCACCAAGCATTTACAACACATCACCGAGCATTCACAAGACCACACCAAGCATTTACAAGACATCGCTACACATTTACCACAACCCTGCCGTGATTTTACAAGACCGTAGCGATTTGATCTCAGATTGAAATTATTTTAGCTATTTTTGATCCATTAGTAGTCCCAAGGCTACCTTCAAAGTTTCATGCAAATGACAAAACAGTTTCAGAGGAGAGGTCATTCGATGCAATAGTTCACTTGAAAGATGACACAAGATGCAGGGCGGCAGCTAACTCGTCTGTGCCAATAGCTCGCCAACAAGAGAGCTCAGGTAGGTCATCAAACATGGTAGAGCATGATTCCCGCTGTCGGTCGCCTATTGCACCAAAACACAAATATATTTATTTTTCGTTTTTTTTATTGTCAAATACATGACTTCAAATATTTATCTGTGAACTACAGAATATCATATGGCTCTTAGTTGGCTCCAAGTTTTTTAAATTGGCTCCAGCATTTTTTCAATTAGTGACAGAAGTGGCGAAGATAAAAATTCAGACAGAGGGAACCCTGGTAAAGGTCATATTGCGAGGATACAGCGCAACAAGTGTACTGTATATTATATACATGTATTCACCCAAAGGTTGACCACAGTAATAATTCGAGTGGTACTCTAGTTGTTAGAAAACATCTATTCTATCTACACTGCGAAGTGCTTTGAACATTTTCAGAAATTTATCGTATTTATTTTAATTCAATTAAGTAATTCAACGATTGCGAAGCAAGTTCTAGCAACTTATATTAATCATTCTCATTGGTGCGAATGAAAGCGTATATGTGGTCATTGGCGTGGGAGGAAACCCACCTGTCCAATCTGGCGACCACCGTACCATCTCACATACCTCCCGGTCCGAGGAAGCGACACGTGTGGAATAAAAATATTACAATAACATTTTTAATTTTAATTACAAGAATCAATGCTACTCACACATGCTCCTTTATAACATGAATAATTATTTTCAGCCAGGAAACAATGTGTTTTTGCAATAAAACAAATTAAAAGTGAAAATACGACAATCCTTAAACAATTTGGCATGCTGGCCTGTGTACATTCGGAACGCATCACTTACTATCGGCAATCAGAACACACATCTAAGACAGCAACTGCTGTTTCAACATCTATTGTTGTTCACTCATGCGCATTAAGCTTTGTATACGTTCAATATGTATTTACGTTTGTTGATAAACAATTTGCATACATGAATAATGGAACGGTGGTCGCCAGATCGAACAGGTGGGTTTTCTCCGGTTTCCTCCCACATGAATGACCACATTTACGCTTTCATCCGCGCCAACGAGAGTGATTAATATAAGTTGTTAAAACTTGCTTCGCAATCGTTGTAAAATAAATAAAGTTAAAAAAGAATACGAATGCGCTATTTTTTATTTTATTTTTTCCGCGTTTCTCTGCAAATATTTGGATTTTCTACAACACCCAGTCATTGGAAATAATATTCTTTAAATACTTGTTACTAAACAAACATCCTAAATTCCAATATAATGTCACTTTAAAATCTCTCAAAAGTACATGTAATATACAATAAAAACAACTGGTTTTAATACTCAAAACAAATTTACACATAAAATAGTATCTTTACATGCGACTCAACAATACGTCAATGCACTATTTTAGAGCATATTTCAAAAGGAAACCAGGCGAATATATGCAGGGCTCAAGCTAGACCCACATTTTTGGGAGAAGTGAGAAAGCACGCGATTGCGTCATCTAATGGTATTATTTAATAAATTTCAACATAATAGGTTTAAAATACACAATATGACAATTAAATACAATATTTGAATAAAAGGAGCAAGTGTAGTAGAACAAATTTTGTTTATGGAGAAGTGGTGCCCACAGGGGCAAAGTCAGGGTCGCAAGGGCGACTACTTCACCCATGTCGCCCTCTAGAATGAGCCCTGATATGCTATGCATTTTTTCTCTAAACAGAGAACCAGTAAATATAACAAGTCAATTAATATAATGACATTTCATAGCAATGTTCGTTCCAAGGCCCAAAAATTAACACTGAAATAGAAACTGTAGATCAGGATTAATTTGTCCCGGTCAAATCTCCTGTGCGAGTGTTTTACGTTTATTTATAGTCGCTACCGGTTGCCCATATGAGCGACGCCTCCTGAAGAGATTAGTCATTTTAGATTTAGGAGGATAGTGCAATGATACAGACAGAGACCCATTCCAGAGTCTCCCCTGGTTCTTTTACGTGCACGGTGTAAAGCACCGACACGAGACCTCGGTTTAACGTCCCATCTGAAAGACTGTTAATTTTATTAGGGTCAGACGGGGGATCGAACTTGCGATATCTGGATTACCAGTCCAACGTGTTACCACTGGACTAGATACATCTGTCCTAGTCTTTAGCTTTCATTTCAATCCACTTGTATTTATTGTGTACATTATTATTTATTGTAAATTATGTTTTATATATTGTTGAATAAATATGCTTAAACCAATGCTCCTAGTCACTGATGCTCCACACTTACTTACAGTGACCTTCACTTACAGTGACCTTCACTTAATTACAGTGACCTTCACTTACCGTAATTACAGTGACCTTCACTTACTTACAGTGACCTTCACTTACTTACAGTGACCTTCACCTGACCCGTTTCAAGGCTAAAATCTTGTAAAAAGCACTGGCCCACAGTCTTCACCGTAACTCACTAGCCCGAAGCCCAGGGCTAGTCGATTTGCTTTTGGGCTAGTAGAAATATTTTAAAGTTTAGTGTTGGGACTATTTTTGGTAATGCAGTAGTCCATCGGTGAAGTGTGCTGTGAGAATGCTATGGTAAAGACGGAACCCATAGATTCTTTATCTGTTGAAATTTGTCACAATTCTCCCCAGCTGACCTCGGTTTAACGTCCCATCTGAAAGACTGTTAATTTTATTAGGGTCAGACAGGGGATCGAACCTGCTATCCCTGGATTACCAGTCCAGTGTGTTACCACTGTTAAATCTCCTTGCCACCTCCTTCAGTATATTTTGATATTTTCATTTCAGGTGTATAATTATTGAGTCATGAATTTGCGATCGTGAACTTATCTCTAACATAGCAATATATATGTACAACTAGCACTCACCTAAGCAGAGATAGTATATACTGTCGACAGCATACTCCTCCCCGTTGGGTTTCCGAACCTCCTTTACAAACAAACATAACGAGTAATTCAGCTCATCTGCCGTACACTGTAGTATATCAGTTTTGAAAGTTTTCAAATTTTTTCCGTGCCCTGGCTTGGTTGCTTGCTCAATTTGACTATTCTTCTGAATAACCCAGTGTTTGAATGCATTTACGCCGTATGTATATTTCAGGTGGAAGTTGGCATCCGGAGGTGGAGCAGTGGGCGCCGGGGGCGACGGGGTGGCTTCGTGATACTCTGGCTGAATATCTATCTTTTGACGTTTGGGATTTCGACGTGGCGTGTTACGAGACGTTCGTTTACCTCCTCCTCCCCTAGAACGGCGATTTCGAGCAGATATAGGTACATAATCGTCCTCCTCCTCCACTGGCTGCGGAAGCTGAACCGCTGGCTTGGATTGTGCCGGAGGCTCTGAAAGGCCAAACAAGAGGATGAATTGTTTGAGAGTCATGGCAATTTTACAAGGATGAATGCTTGCGAATGTGGAATGTGAAACATACTAGCAGAAAGTTCTTCTGACATTCTGACCACGACGTGAAAAAGCTGACCACATGGGGCTGGACAATGAGGTAACATTAAAATATTAGTTTGTATTATATAGAGGTGAAAAAGCTGACAACATGGGGCTAGACAATGGTGTAACATTAAAATATTAGTTTGTATTATATAGAGGTGAAAAAGCTGACAACATGGGGCTGGACAATGAGGTAACATTAAAATATTAGTTTGTATTATATAGAGGTGAAAAAGCTGACAACATGGGGCTGACAATGAGGTAACATTAAAATATTAGTTTGTATTATATAGAGGTGAAAAAGCTGACAACATGGGGCTGGACAATGAGGTAACATTAAAATATTAGTTTGTATTATATAGAGGTGAAAAAGCTGACAACATGGGGCTGGACAATGAGGTAACATTAAATATTAGTTTGTATTATATAGAGGTGAAAAAGCTGACAACATGGGGCTGGACAATGAGGTAACATTCAAATATTAGTTTGTATTATATAGAGGTGAAAAAGCTGACAACATGGGGCTGGACAATGAGGTAACATTAAAATATTAGTTTGTATTATATAGAGGTGAAAAAGCTGACAACATGGGGCTAGACAATGAGGTAACATTAAAATATTAGTTTGTATTATATAGAGGTGAAAAAGCTGACAACATGGGGCTGGACAATGAGGTAACATTAAAATATTAGTTTGTATTATATAGAGGTGAAAAAGCTGACAACATGGGGCTGGACAATGAGGTAACATTAAAATATTAGTTTGTATTATATAGAGGTGAAAAAGCTGACAACATGGGGCTAGACAATGAGGTAACATTAAAATATTAGTTTGTATTATATAGAGGTGAAAAAGCTGACAACATGGGGCTGGACAATGAGGTAACATTAAAATATTAGTTTGTATTATATAGAGGTGAAAAAGCTGACAACATGGGGCTAGACAATGAGGTAACATTAAAATATTAGTTTGTATTATATAGAGGTGAAAAAGCTGACAACATGGGGCTGGACAATGAGGTAACATTAAAATATTAGTTTGTATTATATAGAGGTGAAAAAGCTGACAACATGGGGCTAGACAATGAGGTAACATTAAAATATTAGTTTGTATTATATAGAGGTGAAAAAGCTGACAACATGGGGCTAGACAATGAGGTAACATTAAAATATTAGTTTGTATTATATAGAGGTGAAAAAGCTGACAACATGGGGCTAGACAATGAGGTAACATTAAAATATTAGTTTGTATTATATAGAGGTGAAAAAGCTGACAACATGGGGCTAGACAATGAGGTAACATTAAAATATTAGTTTGTATTATATAGAGGTGAAAAAGCTGACAACATGGGGCTAGACAATGAGGTAACATTAAAATATTAGTTTGTATTATATAGAGGTGAAAAAGCTGACAACATGGGGCTGGACAATGAGGTAACATTAAAATATTAGTTTGTATTATATAGAGGTGAAAAAGCTGACAACATGGGGCTAGACAATGAGGTAACATTAAAATATTAGTTTGTATTATATAGAGGTGAAAAAGCTGACAACATGGGGCTGGACAATGAGGTAACATTCAAATATTAGTTTGTATTATATAGAGGTGAAAAAGCTGACAACATGGGGCTGGACAATGAGGTAACATTAAATATTAGTTTGTATTATATAGAGGTGAAAAAGCTGACAACATGGGGCTGGACAATGAGGTAACATTAAAATATTAGTTTGTATTATATAGAGGTGAAAAAGCTGACAACATGGGGCTAGACAATGAGGTAACATTCAAATATTAGTTTGTATTATATAGAGGTGAAAAAGCTGACAACATGGGGCTAGACAATGAGGTAACATTAAAATATTAGTTTGTATTATATAGAGGTGAAAAAGCTGACAACATGGGGCTGGACAATGAGGTAACATTAAAATATTAGTTTGTATTATATAGAGGTGAAAAAGCTGACAACATGGGGCTAGACAATGAGGTAACATTAAAATATTAGTTTGTATTATATAGAGGTGAAAAAGCTGACAACATGGGGCTGGACAATGAGGTAACATTAAAATATTAGTTTGTATTATATAGAGGTGAAAAAGCTGACAACATGGGGCTGGACAATGAGGTAACATTAAAATATTAGTTTGTATTATATAGAGGTGAAAAAGCTGACAACATGGGGCTGGACAATGAGGTAACATTAAAATATTAGTTTGTATTATATAGAGGTGAAAAAGCTGACAACATGGGGCTAGACAATGAGGTAACATTCAAATATTAGTTTGTATTATATAGAGGTGAAAAAGCTGACAACATGGGGCTAGACAATGAGGTAACATTCAAATATTAGTTTGTATTATATAGAGGTGAAAAAGCTGACAACATGGGGCTAGACAATGAGGTAACATTCAAATATTAGTTTGTATTATATAGAGGTGAAAAAGCTGACAACATGGGGCTGGACAATGAGATAACATTAAATATTAGTTTGTATTATATAGAGGTGAAAAAGCTGACAACATGGGGCTGGACAATGAGGTAACATTCAAATATTAGTTTGTATTACATAGAGGTGAAAAAGCTGACAACATGGGGCTGGACAATGAGGTAACATTCAAATATTAGTTTGTATTATATAGAGGTGAAAAAGCTGACAACATGGGGCTGGACAATGAGGTAACATTCAAATATTAGTTTGTATTACATAGAGGTGAAAAAGCTGACAACATGGGACTGGACAATGAGGTAACATTCAAATATTAGTTTGTATTACATAGAGGTGAAAAAGCTGACAACATGGGACTGGACAATGAGGTAACATTCAAATATTAGTTTGTATTATATAGAGGTGAAAAAGCTGACAACATGGGGCTGGACAATGAGGTAACATTCAAATATTAGTTTGTATTATATAGAGGTGAAAAAGCTGACAACATGGGGCTAGACAATGAGGTAACATTCAAATATTAGTTTGTATTATATAGAGGTGAAAAAGCTGACAACATGGGGCTAGACAATGAGGTAACATTAAAATATTAGTTTGTATTATATAGAGGTGAAAAAGCTGACAACATGGGGCTGGACAATGAGGTAACATTAAAATATTAGTTTGTATTATATAGAGGTGAAAAAGCTGACAACATGGGGCTGGACAATGAGGTAACATTAAAATATTAGTTTGTATTATATAGAGGTGAAAAAGCTGACAACATGGGGCTGGACAGTGAGGTAACATTAAAATATTAGTTTGTATTATATACAGAATAGTTTTACAGCGATATACAATCTTGTGAGGTTTATTATATTAATTGTACTTTCTATCCAATCTAATGGCATAGTTTGCAACGTCTCATTTTACCCGTATTAACAGCGACTGGTTCCAAGGAATTTTCAAGGTCCATGACTGGTTCATCGGTCATCTCTGACGCCATTCTCAGCGCCATCTGTAACATGTCCTCTCCTAAATCACCACTAGGACCTGTTGCCGCGCTAGCCGTCTCTTTGGGCGGAGGCACTGAAAAACATGACAATACCTACAAGGATGTTCGTTTGTGTAATGGATGTAGTGCTGCACCAACAGTCAAGCTGCACCATGTCATCTTCGTCTGGTCGAGGGAGGCCATACATACACGAGTACTAAATATTGCTGCACCATGTCATCTTCGTCTGGTCGAGGGGGGCCATACATACACGAGTACTAAATATTGCGAGCTTCTATTATACAATTTCCCTACATCCGATTTGAAAAACAAAATTCACAAACAGGATATTTCTGGAGACGATAATCAATAAAAATCATATTCATTCATGTAGCGAATGCTTGACAGACGGTTATTCTTTCATGTAGCGAATGCTTGACAGACGGTTATTCTTTCATGTAGCGAATTCTTGACAGACGGTTATTCTTTCATGTAGCGAATTCTTGACAGACGAGTATTCTTTCATGTAGCGAATTCTTGACAGATGAGTGTTCTTTTATGTAGCGAATTCTTGACAGACGAATGTTCTTTCATTTATAACTGTGGACATTGATATCATTTATGCTAGCATACATATCCAACTGCAGGCATTGATATAATTTATACTAGCATAGATATATAACTGCAGGCATTGATATAATTTATACTAGCATACATATACAACTGCAGGCATTGCTATCATTTATACTAGCATAGATATATAACTGCAGGCATTGATATCATTTATACTAGCATACATATACAACTGCAGGCATTGCTATCATTTATACTAGCATAGATATATAACTGCAGGCATTGATATAATTTATACTAGCATACATATACAACTGCAGGCATTGCTATCATTTATACTAGCATAGATATATAACTGCAGGCATTGATATAATTTATACTAGCATAGATATATAACTGCAGGCATTGATATAATTTATACTAGCATACATATACAACTGCAGGCATTGCTATCATTTATACTAGCATAGATATATAACTGCAGGCATTGATATCATTTATACTAGCATACATATACAACTGCAGGCATTGCTATCATTTATACTAGCATACATATACAACTGCAGGCATTGATATCATGTATGCTAGCATACATATCCAACTGCATGCATTGATATAATTTATACTAGCATACATATACAACTACAGGCATTGATATCATTTATACTAGCATACATATACAACTGCATGCATTGATATCATTTATACTAGCATAGATATCCAACTACAGACATTGATATCATTTATACTAGCATACATATACAACTACAGACATTGCTATCATTTATACTAGCATACATATACATACAACTGCAGGCATTGATATCATTTATGCTAGCATACATATACAGTCAAACCTGTCTTAAGCAGCCAGCCAAGGGAGTGAGAGAAAGTGGCTTCTTAGCACAGGTAACTGCTTAATACTGGTCAAATGTATAGTAAGACAACATATTTGGAATCTTGAAACTGGCTGCTTAATACAGGTTGGCTGCTTAATGGAGGTGACCACTAGCACAGGTTTGACTGTACAACTACATACATTGATATCAGTAAAGAAAGTCACCATATTTGAGATGGAAGAAGCAAAGGCAACAGGTAACTTACCGGGAGTGTCCTCCTCCTCGCTACTACTGCTCGATTCCTCGTCTTTCCCAGCAACAGCTTCCGCCATCATCAGCAACTCAGCCTCCAACGGGTCGGCCGGAATCTTCTCTCGGATTTCCTGTCATCATTATTTACATATTATACGAACCATTTTATGGGCGACAAAAACAATGAAGGTCCTTTTACCGTTACCTAATTCACCTTCCTGATAAGTTTGGTAAGTTTTATTTCCCAAATGTCAGTAGACCAGTACAGTCCACGAGACAAAACATTGGTGAACACTTTCACTGATATAAGTTATTTACCAACAACAATGTACATAATATACACAAACTAATCAGATATTCAACCTTGAATACATCCATACAATATACAACGACCGTCTCCGTGGCCTAGTGGTCTACGGAGCGAAGGTTCGAATCTCGTCAGGGGTTCGTTCTGATATGGCCAGTTGGTGAGCTGCCAGCTAGTTAACTAATGGTTACCGATTGCCTACCAGCCTGGCGCAGGATTCGGGAAGTACTGATGTTCATAAAAAGAGGTGTCTCATAAGTCAGAAATGGCTGGCTGGCTCTTTAAATAGGGGTGACACTATAATAAACAAGCACTTTTATACTATTAAACGGATATACCATAGGTTAAATGTATTGTGTACCAAACAAATATTACATGAAATCTGGAAGTAGAAATACAGATTATATGACCAATCCTCGACACAGTGCATCCTCGGTAACAATTCACTGATATTAGTGCAAAAATATTAAACGTATCAATCTGATTTGGTTTAATTCACGTGTTTATATATATAACCAGTGTTTGTAACAGAGAATTTCTAAACATCCTACTTTCATGGCCGGGGGTTTGGGGTCCGCCTAAGATTGATGAGCGCCTATTCTCCCTCCTTAATGCATACGTTCGTTTTGCAAAGACGACATGTGACATATGTATTCTTCTTGACCATCCAATCATTCCCCCCCCCCATTGGGATCTCTGGTTTTCAGAAGATCTTCTGAATAATGCAGTACCATTTTCCGCAAAAGAGAACTTTGAAAAAATGCAAAACTCGGGTAGCGAGAAACAACGAGAAAGTTTGAGAATACGCTTTTCCCGTCCTCCGTCCGGCAGCACATTTGTGGATATGTACTACCATAGGGGGTATATTAATTAAAAGTAGAGTGGTGGAACCTATGCTCGGTGTATTCCTATGCTTGGCATATTTGTCCATTTACATCCGTATTTAAAATATTTATATAGTTCTGGGCTAATTTCGCTGAAGCATGGTTCAATAGAATTCCATTGCGTGTATCGGTAGCCTGATGCAACTGTCACGTGATTGCTCCAGCAAACGAATATAAGCAAACAAGAATATAAGCAAACAAATCATTGGGAGAATATTTCCACAGAAACTGATACGTGTATGAGCAATTCAGGTAGCAATCCGAATTTAAAAAAATTAGGTGTACTAATCCGAAAAATACTTTCTATACCATTTCTGATAAAGACCAATAAGTGTTTTTATTCAATGATGTACTAGATCAAAATAAGATATTCAACAAGTTATGACGGATAAATAAAAAATAACAAGTATGCCGTGCATAGGTTCATCATATAAATGGGTGTCGACCGACACCGTTACGATAGCTGAATTGAGCAGCAAGGTCATGTGATGAAGCTAAAACTGTCAACAAGAGTTTTTGAAGTTTTTTTCACGACTTAAGAAAATAATAATATACGGCAAGTGCAATTAACATTTTATACTGGCCATTATATGTGGGATTTACGCCGAATATAGGTTCCACAACTCTACTTGTTTCTGCTCTAGATTTTTCACTTCCCCGTATCTTGATCGATGATCCACGCGCTGCCAATATTTACATACGATTTTTAACACCTGGTTACAAATCCTACTTTTCCGGACAAAATTGCCAAAATCCAGAAATTCCGATTCGTTACAAACACTAATAACTATTCACACAATTCATGATGTACGACCAGGTTTATGGAATTCTACTATAGGTGTACAAGAAGAATGTATTTTTAAGTGACAGTTAATTGTACCTGTGCACTTGTTTGCTTACTTCCTGTTGTGCTGCATCATCTATGGTTAACTGGGCAGCAGGGTCATGACCAATGTTGTTAAAACTTGTCAGGCTTGGGAATATCAGGCGATTTAACTATTCGTTTAACCTTCAATTTAAAACTATTTAATGTTATGGTTTAAGGTGTTAGGTTTTGCACTTTTTTTTTATCACACTACCAGTCCTCTTTGGTGGAATTATAGTAGCTGAGGAGACCTGGTAGCTCACTTTTCTAATCCACCACGCATGGCCATAATATCTCAATTATTGACTGTTAGCCATTAACAGAGAAGAAGTATGTTCTTGAGTGCCTTACTTAGAGGTCAAGTGTATTCCACAAGGCAGATTAGAGGGAAATGGTTAGATTCGGCAACTGTTTCCGGGGGAAAAGATTCTAAGACACATTGGCTTCACAGCATACTTACAAATTACTGATCAAACAATGCTGCACATCTCATATCATGCACATCTCATATCATGAACATTTCATGGTTTGCATTGAACGTTGAATATTAATATCACAATAATATATGTATTAAACTGGACTTGGCAACGGATACATCGTGTCTACATGATTTGTTTGTTTGTTCAGGTTTTAAGCCTACATCAGCACCATTTTGGGTTATATCGCCGGCGGGCAGTTTACCTAACAACACCTTTCCTGAGCAGGCTCCAGCTGTTAACCAGTACTTGGTGCACCAACCTCCGTAAGAAACTGCCAACTTTTTAAACTAAAGAGACACGGTCTGAGCAAAGCTCAAACCAGTGACGATCAGTGATGATAGGTTACAGTGGTATACAAGTCATCGACCGTAACCACTCGACCACGGAGGCGGTTACGTGTCTACATGAGATAGAACGACTGACGTAACAACCAGTTGGATAGCATCTAAACTCTTCCATTGAAGGGCTTCGCTCATGCACCGACATAGAAGATGCAACACTTACAACAGGGAGATCATGTGCTCAGTGCACCGACATAGAAGATGCAACACGTACAACAGGGAGATCATGTGCTCAGTGCACCGACATAGAAGATGCAACACTTACAACAGGACGATCATGTGCTCAGTGCACCAACATAGAAGATGCAACACTTACAACAGGACGATCATGTGCTCAGTGCACCGACATAGAAGATGCAACACTTACAACAGGACGATCATGTGCTCAGTGCACCGACATAGAAGATGCAACACTTACAACAGGACGATCATGTGCTCAGTGCACCAACATAGAAGATGCAACACTTACAACAGGACGATCATGTGCTCAGTGCACCAACATAGAAGATGCAACACTTACAACAGGAAGATCATGTGCTCAGTATACCGACATAGAAGATGCAACACTTACAACGGGAAGATCATGTGCTCAGTGCACCGACATAGAAGATGCAACACTTACCTTGATTTGCTTTAGTATACTGATAGCGCTCTTCTTAGTTGTTGGTATAAAGATGGGAACTGGTATCGGTATAGGAATCGGTATCAAGATGGGTGTGGGCAGAGAATACATCGCCAGTGGAGTTGGTGTATACAGGGGTACAGGTACTGGGATGAGGTATTTATCTGGCTCCACCTTCCCATCTACAATATTACAATATACAATGCAATATTTATCTGGCTCCACCTTCCCATCTACAATATTACAATATACAATGCACTATTTATCTGGCTCCACCTTCCCATCTACAATATTACAATATACAATGCACTATTTATCTGGTTCCACCTTCCCATCTACAATATTATAATATACAATGCACTATTTATCTGGCTCCACCTTCCCATCTACAATATACAATGCACTATTTATCTGGCTCCACCTTCCCATCTACAATATTATAATATACAATGCACTATTTATCTGGCTCCACCTTCCCATCTACAATATACAATGCACTATTTATCTGGCTCCACCTTCCCATCTACAATATTATAATATACAATGCACTATACTTAGTGGCTGGGTAGATAGTCATTTTTTATTGGAGGTGGTCTCCTTTACCAGAAGCGAAAAACCACGAAGATTGCGCCCTTAAATGATATTATTTAATATATTTCAACAAAATACTGATGAAATTAGGGATGGCAAAACCGGTATTCGAATTCGATTGGCTAGGTATTCAAATATTCGAAACCACATGACCTCCTACATGGCGTAGCTTCGGGTCCCTACATAATTTTCCTCTAATCAGTTGGTGTGACTGGCATGTCACTGTTTGTACATACTCCCAACGCTATGCACAAGATTCAGATCAATTGATTTTACACGTGCGTCAAATAATAATCATGTAATAACGTTAAAACGTTATTAAATTTATTATTATTTGAAACGTGTGGAAAATTAATGTTATGATTGGCATTTTCCCAAGTTTAATAATCCAACAACATGGTATTACACGTATGTACATTTTTTTATTTTATTATTTAAGTTTATTTAACGTCGCTACCAGTTTCCCATTTGAGCGACGGGCAGTTTACCTAACAACACAATTCCTGGCCAGGCTCCAGCGGTTAACCAGTACTTGGTGCACCAACCTCCGTAAGAAACTGCCAACTTTTTCATATAAATGAGACACGGTCTGAGCGGGGCTCGAACCCGTGACCATCAGATATGATAGGTTACAGTGGTATACAAGTCAGCGACCTTAACCACTCGACGACGGAGGCGGTTTATGTACATTTTAGTCATATTATCCATGATAAATACTGGCACAATTAAACTCCTGTGTGTCAATAATATGAGCAAATACACAGTAGCAAAATGTCAGCTGTGTATTGGGGATCCCAAATTACGCCATATCACATAGCATGGAGAAATGAATAGGAATACATAAATGTATAAATAAACATTAAAGGGGACAGTCTATCCTGGGAACAGACGTTAATATATTTTGCCCTAGCCTGGGAACAGGCGTCGATATATTTTGCCTGGTCAGTCAAATAAATATATATTTAACACCGAGACTATTAATTGGGTCGTATTGAGTTTCTGATCATATCAATGCCTGGGGAAACTTGGAGGATTGTCCGTGTAATTATTGACTAGCATTAATCCTATTAATAGGCCTATTAGCACGTGACTTAATTAATGACGTACTGATTTGACATATTTACTCAAGATTTAAGTCGTCCTTAGTTCAATTACGCCGAATCGACCCAATTACCATCTAAACGTAATATTTAAAATCTGCCATCTCGTCGATTTAACACAGAAACGGGAAATTTTGCAATGTAAATGAGTCTACGTGAGCAATCGTGTATATTCAGAAATGATCGTGTATAATCGTGCCTGTTCGGCGATTTCCGATGGAATTCCGTTTCTATATTTAGCGATATTATCTTGTAGAGAAGAGTTGTCGTTCTTCAAATCTACACCCTCATAAATGAAGGTGTAAATAGATGGCGCTTCGATCGGAAATCAAGTTTCCCCAGGCTGTCATTTTGCCAGAAGTTAAAAACAGACAGACTGTCACCCTGACTACGGACAGTCATGCTTTTAGTGTGAATCTTGTCTGTTTTCACGCCGTCTTGTGTCCGTCAAATAGAGTGCATTAATCAATTATTAACAATGTGTTATCATCTGCCTTTGTTAATTAGAGACAAACAGCGGCCACTGTTCGCACTTCATGGGCCAAACTGGGACCATTCTTTTGTTTGATTGAAAATTAAACAAACAATTCAACTGCAATTTATTGAATTTTTAGAACTTCGCTATGTTATTGTAATCATTTGTATAAACTTATCCCCCTCCCTCTATGTACGACAAGGTTACAGTATGGACAAGAGACAGTTGATGAAGCTGAAACTGTTTTTCACAAACCTATTAATCAAAACTCAAAATTCCAAATCCCCAAGTGGCCGAGGAGCTGAAAACTCAAGGCATAAAGAACTTACCGGTCTGAACTTCTTTACTCTGCGTATGTGGTCGGCAAGATGTGGCCTTGGTCTGCGTGAATGGTTTACACAGTAGGGACTTGTTCTTGACAGACTTTGGTGGTGGCGGCTGTATGATTATCTGCTGTTGTATGGTCTGGTTCCCCACCGTCGTTGTCGTTGACTGATAAATGTTCAAATATGCATGGAACATCGCAAGTACATGTATTGTAAAAGATGTCTGTCAGAGCACTATTTCTAACTAACGCGAAAATTAGGTGCAATTCTATCTTGTTTGTTTGTTTGTGTTTTATGCCGTCATCAGCACCATTATGAGCTATATCGCCGGCGGGCAGTTTACCTAACAACACCTTTCCTGGGCAGGCTCCAGAGGTTAACCAGTACTTGGTGCACCAACCTCCATAAGAAACTGCCAACTTTTTCATATAAATTTCTTGTGTATATCTTGTATATATATTACTGTTCAACAACTAAAAAATGATTTACATAAAAAAAGGATATTACACGAGTGGTCAATTACTACTAAATTTATTTAACGAGTCATCTAAACAAGAGAGGGGCTCGTCTTTATCGTTTTAGAAGACTCGTTAAACAAATTCAATAACAAATGAACACGAATATAAAATCCCATTTATAACTTAACTGTAAATTCACTGATCTGCAAATGTTTCATATACACGTGCTTCAGTTATTATCAATGAAGTGCGTTATGCGGTCGCTTGTAAATGAATAGTAAACGCAACAGAAAGTAGTTCACATTTTATTTGTAATTTTACTCATATTAGTTACTTTGCTTACGTTTTGTCGTGCAGGATTTATAGCTTGATGATGATTTTCAGTGACACCAGAATTGCGCCATGCTGGAAGTTTACTTTGTTTACAGAGCGTATGAATACATACGGTGCTCATTCGCATAGTTATTACAATATAGTATAGTGAAATACAAAATATAGACAGTCAGTGAGTGAGTGAGTGTTTGGTTTAACGGCACATCAGCACAGTTCAGGCTATATCGTGCCGGGTTAAGTATATTGTATAGACTGTAGAAGTGAGTGAGTGAGTATTTGGTTTAACGGCGCATCAGCACAGGTCAGGCTATATCGCGCCGGGTTAAGTATATTGTATACAAGATATATGTAGATAACATACTGTATGTAGTACAATTGTAATGACGAAAAGGTCAATTGCAACAAAATTTATCAAGCTGTAAAAACGTCAGTTGTAAAATTGTAATTATACCAATAAAACTTTACAATTGATTGAAAAGATGTGATCCCGCTAAAAATGTAATAATATATTTAAAATCAACAGTGTCGAAAAGCTCCTTCATAACATTTCAAACTTCACATCTTAACCCACGACTTGCTTATCACAACTACAGTTGTTTGTGCAAACTGCATAGTGCCAGATCAGACGGCTCAGAACGTGCCATCTGATCAGGCTCTATGCTGTTTGCTATTCAGTTATTGGAGTTAAAACATAGCAAATAACATAGGTCTTGATCTTCCAATTTATTCGGCATTTTAAGGGTTAACAGTAAACTGAAAGGGTAACATTCCGCAAGGGTCCTCACTCCAGTTATTAGTTACCGACAAACCAGCTCATGGAAGTCGTGATAGCGCAGTGGTAGCGCGTTCAGGTCCGGAGTTCGAGCCCCGCTGGAGCCATTACGATTGTGCCCTTAGGCAAGGCATTTAAATTCCACGTTGCCTCTTCTCTCTCCCTCGTGGCGATGGATTCCGTCAGGAATGAGGTCTCGAGAGTGATTAATATAAGTTGTAAGAACTTGTTTCGCAATGGAGCTAAAATAAATTTGTATAAACTAAACCAGCTTACATACAAATGCACTTCACTAGAAATGATGATAACTCGGATGAATGTGGCAGCTAGATACTGGAACATATGCTTTGAAAGTTATTTCTTATGCCGATGATATTTTGTGAAGTTTCAAGTCAAGCAATTAACTCATTTTTCAGGACAGTCTTTTTCCGTCATACAAAATAGTCAGAAATGTGCTACAATAGGAAACGTACAGGGACCAGTTTGCGGTGGAAGTCGTGATAGCGCAGTGGTTGCGCGTTCGCTTCAGATGCGAACGGGTCCGGAGTTTTTACAAATTTATTTTAGCTCAATTGCGAAACAAGTTCTTACAACTTATGTTAATCACTCTCGAGACCTCATTCCTGATGGAATCCATAGCGAGAAGAGGCATGTGGAATTTAAATGCCTATGGGCTCCAGCTGGACGCAAACTCCGGGACTTTCGCACCTGAAGCAAACCGCGCTATCACGACATTTTCTTTGGGTTTAGCGCCACCCAGACAGAGACATTACATCTCTTACACGTGCAGGATATCATATATCCAGGTACCCCTCCATGGATAGGAAACCATGATAGATGTTATATTATATTTCGGGTTTTACGCCTGCATCAGCACCATTTTGGGCTATATCGCCGGCAGGCAGTTTACTTAACAACACCTTTCCTGGGCAGGCTCCAGCGGTTAACCAGTACTTGGGTGCACCAACCTCTGTAAGAAACTGCCAACTTTTTCATATAAATGAGACACGGTCTGAGCGGGGCTCAAACCCGTGACCATCAGTGATGATAGGTTACAGTGGTATACAAGTCAGTGACCGTAACCACTCGACCACGGAGGCGGACAAACCATGATAGAACCACCAACCTTCCACAAGCAAGCATCATATCTGGACTACAACCCTTCTTGGCGGGATTATACAAATTTCCTTTAGCTCGATTGCGGACCAACTTTTACAACATTAGATTATCTACACTCGAGACCTCAATGCAGATGGAATCCATCACCATGAGGGAGAGGGAAGAGGCAATGCGGATTGAAGTGTCTTGCCAAAGTGTGGGTCGGGGGGGTATATGAACAGGCATCCTCTCAATTACGAGACAGACCCCACATTAAATCCATTACAACAAGGAGCCAATCACACCGGGATTGGACAAATAACTGTATACGGTTACCTTTATTCCCTGCTGCTGACTAGTCACTGTCACTGGGGTAGATGATTTAATATTAATCTGCTGCTGTGTACCTGTAACATATAACTATCTAGCAATCTATGTCGCAAAGAATTATGTTCGAATAGTCAAAAACTCTTAAATCCCCCCCCCCCAAGAGTTTATTTGGTTACAGCGAAATCATAATGAATTGCCTTACATACACATCTCTTTCATTTGTTGAGTGTTATCGTCGCTACTGATGTTGGAGGATAGTGCGAGGATAGTGCGATGATAGAGACAGATAACCATTCCAGAGTCTCCTCTGGTTCTTTAAAGCTCTGATCTCAATTTAAAGTCCCATCTGAAAGACTGTTAATATTATTAGGGTCAGATGGGGATCGAACCTACGATCCCTGGATTCGCAGTCCAGCATGTAAACCACTAAACTACTGACCCGCCTGTATTTACACTTAGATATACAGTCAAACCTGTCTTAAGCAGCCAGCCAAGGGAATCACAGAAAGTGGCTGCTTAGCACAGGTGGCTGCTTAATAGAGGTCAAATGTATAATAAAACAACACATTGGGAATATGTTAACTGGCTTCTTAATACAGGTTGGCTGCTTAATAGAGTAATGCATAGTTTATCAAATTTACTTTTCTACAAATTATAATTACAGGGCTCCAACATGTGACAAACTGATCGGTGTTGATATGTCAGTGACCGTAACCACTCGACCACGGAGGCGGTCTCAACCGGAAGTGAATGAAGATATACCTTGTGGTGCTAGTGACACTACGTTGGAGATTATAGGGAAGGAGTCGGCATCTTTCTTTGCACTTCTACTTCTACCGGATGGCTGCTGCACTGCTGCAGCTACCTTGGGCGCTGCAAACAAGGCAAAACACATTGAACTGACAAAGCAGGGGGTTTTCTAGAGCGGAATGGCAGGGTATAACGCCTTAAACTGTTTAGCCCGCCCTTTTGCCCAGTAGCTCCGCCCTTTTCCCCATTAGCTCCACATTGTGCCCATTAGCCCCACCCTTTTGCCCATTAGCTCCGCCCTTTTGCCTTTAAAAAAAAGAAGAAATTTCCCAAAAAAATATTTATATATATATACCTCCTCAACAGGTGCCTTCAGGCGGGCAGACAACTTGGAACCTTTTCAGCATTACTGCATCTTTGATCAATCACTGTAACCTAGCAACGTTTTCAAGGGGGCTAAGCCAAAATGCCGCCTCCCTCACCCCGGAATGAACCCTGCCCCTTTTCTGACAAACCCTGCCCCATTTCTGACACACCCTGGCCTTTTATCCACTCTAGAACAGTTACTTGTGTTCATCTGTAACTGAGATATTAGATATCTTTATAATGGCAGTTTGTTGATAGTCAGAAATAGATTGTTTGGCAGTAGAACCTGGATATAAAGTAGAAAGGTAGTAACCCTTTTCCACATAGAAGCACCTCTTGACGCCATTACCAATACTACATACATTGACAATGTAGTAGCCAAACCAATGCTCATAATAAAGGCCAGAATCTCATGTAGTCCCAGTAATATCTATGGAGGTGGGATAGATATGTTGACTACTTATCCACTGCATGTTAGCTAAATGGCTTACGTTTGTATGGAGATATAATAGTATATTAACCTAAATCTCTATGAAGGAAAGGGTTAAAGGCCTCGTCTATGCGCTGTTTATAAGTATACTACTACAGCAATGAATAGATACCTTTTGTAAGGCCTAAAAAAATGGTTTGGTTCGGGTAACATGCCCGAAATTGCTAGGTAGGGTAGGTCGGATTTAGGTCGTTCAAGTTGGTCCATGGTCCGTGGACGGATTTTGCCATCGACACCTCTGACAATCTATCTGGTGCACACTGATATTCTTCATCGATTTGTGCAAATGTTGTTGGTGATAAAAGTTTAAAAAGACGTCTTTCTGGGGTGTTATGTTGACTGCAATGCGTTTTCCAACTATTTATAACAAACATTTTTATTTTGTCGTTCAGTGTTACAAGACGATCGGTCTCTAAAAACGCTAGGGTCAGAGTGATTTTATAGGTAGGGTTGGGTTACACGAACCAAAACATTTTTTTAAGGCATAACAACTCTACCAGTATCTAATAGATACCTTTTGTAACAACTCTACCAGAGTGTGTGGTTGTTTGTTGTGCAAGCACTGTTTATAAGTATACTACAGCAATGAATAGATACCTTTCGTAACAACTCTACCGGAGCGTGTGGTCGTTTGTTGTGCAAGCACTGTTTATAAGTATACTACAGCAATGAATATATACCTTTTGTAACAACTCTACCAGAGTGTGTGGTTGTTTGTTGTGCAAGCACTGTTTATAAGTATACTACAGCAATGAATAGATACCTTTCGTAACAACTCTACCGGAGCGTGTGGTCGTTTGTTGTGGTTGTTGTGGCTGTGGGGCAGTGGTTGTCTGTCCTCTCCCAATGCTCACTGTGGTGTTATGCTGCGATACCTGATACAACAAAATGCTACAAAGTAAGTAAATATTGTATTATACAGTAAAACCCCTCTAATCCAGACTTCTTCTGGACTGGACAACATGTCCGGTTTAGAGGGGATTCCAGATTAGAGGGGTTTTTATATTTAATACATAGTACAACATATGAACACTAAAATAATATAATAGTAATATATTTACGAATATGTAGTCATGAACTGTATAAGATAAGATAATTGTTTATTATAGTGACTTGTGTTTTCCAACATATTAACAACATATTCAGTATAATGTGAAATTTTAACACCCGGCCCAACGGGCCTATAAGTCACCGTATGTATAATTATGTACTCTATAGCTTTGATGCACTTTAGAGCTATCACAATGTGAATCCGAGTACACTGAATGCAGTTGAATGAACACTATCATACTCTGAATTCATTGTTAATCTGAGTACACTGAATACAGTTGAATTAACACTATCATACTCTGAATTCACTGTTAATCTGAGTACACAGAATACAGTTGAATTAACACTATCATACTCTGAATTCACTGTTAATCTGGGTACACAGAATACAGTTGAATTAACACTATCATACTCTGAATTCACTGTTAATCTGGGTACACTGAATACAGTTGAATTAACACTATCATACTCTGAATTCACTGTTAATCTGGGTACACAGAATACAGTGGAATTAACACTATCATACTCTGAATTCACTGTTAATCTGGGTACACAGAATACAGTTGAATTAACACTATCATACTCTGAATTCACTGTTAATCCAGGTACACTGAATACAGTTGAATTAACACTATCATACTCTGAATTCACTGTTTCTCCGAGTACACAGAATACAGTGGAATTAACACTATCATACTCTGAATTCACTGTTAATCTGGGTACACAGAATACAGTGGAATTAACACTATCATACTCTGCATTCACTTTCTCCAGTTAAACTGAATACACGATGCTAACCAAAGGATGAACTTTTGTATTTAGTGGTGAAACTGAACCAAAAATTTAAAATGTACAAAAGTACACGTTACTCTATTATTCCATTGGTTAATACTATTAAACAACATTGTTTAGTGGAACACAAATTCCAATTAAGACCAATCTATAGTCCAGTGGTAACACGCTGGACTGGTAATCCAGGGATAGCAGGTTCGATCCCCCGTCTGACCCTAATAAAACAGTCTTTCAGATGGGACGTTAAACCGAGGTCTCGTGTCGGTGCTTTACACCGTGCAGAACCAGGAGACTCTGGAATGGGTCTCTGTCTGTATCATTGCACTACCCTCTGTAGTAATAGTATGTATGCATTTTGGAAGTTTTTCATCCAGTATTATGTCTCTAATATTGCCACTTTTCAAAATTTCTACTGGGGGGCAGATGTCGTAGCTGTCATTTCTACTGGGGGGGGGGGGGCAGATGTCCACCTATCCATTTTTTGGACTGGGATGCAGATATCCGGGCGGCATATGTCCGTATAAGATTTGCTATTGATACATTTATTACGTTATTTTTCATCATACTGTAAAATATGCATCCTAGTTACCTGCTTAGCGGGCGCCTGAAACTGTGCCTGGAACTGCATCACACAGCCATACGAGCAGAAATTTCTCACCGACGCATCACTCATAGTCAAATGGTACTGGGCCGGTACACACTTCCGACACTGGTCACACGTCACTGCCTAAAATACGACATTAATGAGCGAATGTAAACACTCAACTATTGCAAGTAATACTCTCAAATAGGAGTATATAAATGTATCTCATTGGAAGTACAAATACACAGGCGTAACTGACAGAATGCACACCTGGCTGGAAATACAAATACACAGGTGCACCTGACAGAATGCACACCTGGCTGGAAGTACAAATACACAGGCGTAACTGACAGAATGCACACCTGGCTGGAAGTACAAATACACAGGCGTAACTGACAGAATGCACACCTGGCTGGAAGTACAAATACACAGGTGTACCTGACAGAATGCACACCTGGCTGGAAGTACATATACACAGGTGTACCTGACAGAATGCACACCTGGCTGGAAGACATATACACAGTGTACCTGACAGAATGACACCAAACAAACACAACCACAACACCTGGCTGGAAGTACATATACACAGGTGTACCTGACAGAATGCACACCTGGCTGGAAGTACATATACACAGGCGTACCTGACAGAATGCACACCTGGCTGGAAGTACATATACACAGGTGTACCTGACAGAATGCACACCTGGCTGGAAGTACATATACACAGGCGTACCTGACAGAATGCACAAATATGCACACCTGGCTGGAAGTACATATACACAGGTGTACCTGACAGAATGCACACCTGGCTGGAAGTACATATACACAGGCGTACCTGACAGAATGCACAAATATGCATACCTGGCCTGAAGTACATATACATAGGCGTACCTGACAGAATGCACAAATATGTACACCTGGCTGGAAGTACATATACACAGGTGTACCTGACAGAATGCACACCTGGCTGGAAGTACATATACACAGGCGTACCTGACAGAATGCACAAATATGCACACCTGGCTGGAAGTACATATACACAGGTGTACCTGACAGAATGCACACCTGGCTGGAAGTACATATACACAGGTGTACCTGACAGAATGCACAACACCTGGCTGGAAGTACATATACACAGGCGTACCTGACAGAATGCACACCTGGCTGGAAGTACATATACACAGGCGTACCTGACAGAATGCACAAATATGCACACCTGGCTGGAAGTACATATACACAGGTGTACCTGACAGAATGCACACATGGCTGGAAGTACATATACACAGGCGTACCTGACAGAATGCACAAATATTACACCTGGCTGGAAGTACATATACACAGGCGTACCTGACAGAATGCACAAATATGTACACCTGGCTGGAAGTACATATACACAGGTGTACCTGACAGAATGCACACCTGGCTGGAAGTACATATACACAGGTGTACCTGACAGAATGCACACCTGGCTGGAAGTACAAATACACAGGCGTACCTGACAGAATGCACAAATATGCACACCTGGCTGGAAGTACATATACACAGGTGTACCTGACAGAATGCACACCTGGCTGGAAGTACATATACACAGGTGTACCTGACAGAATGCACACCTGGCTGGAAGTACATATACACAGGTGTACCTGACAGAATGCACACCTGGCTGGAAGTACATATACACAGGCGTACCTGACAGAATGCACAAATATGCACACCTGGCTGGAAGTACATATACAGGTGTACCTGACAGAATGCACACCTGGCTGGAAGTACATATACACAGGCGTACCTGACAGAATGCACAAATATGCACACCTGGCTGGAAGTACATATACACAGGTGTACCTGACAGAATGCACACCTGGCTGGAAGTACATATACACAGGCGTACCTGACAGAATGCACAAATATGCATACCTGGCCTGAAGTACATATACATAGGCGTACCTGACAGAATGCACAAATATGTACACCTGGCTGGAAGTACATATACACAGGTGTACCTGACAGAATGCACACCTGGCTGGAAGTACATATACACAGGCGTACCTGACAGAATGCACAAATATGTACACCTGGCTGGCAGTACATATACACAGGTGTACCTGACAGAATGCACACCTGGCTGGAAGTACATATACACAGGCGTACCTGACAGAATGCACACCTGGCCTGAAGTACATATACATAGGCGTACCTGACAGAATGCACAAATATGTACACCTGGCTGGAAGTACATATACACAGGTGTACCTGACAGAATGCACACATGGCTGGAAGTACAAATACACAGGTGCACCTGACAGAATGCACACTTGGCTTGAAGTACAAATACACAGGCATACCTGACAGAATGCACACCTGGCTGGAAGTACAAATACACAGGCGTAACTGACAGAATGCACACCTGGCTGGAAGTACAAATACACAGGCTTACCTGACAGAATGCACACATATGCACACCTGGCTGAAGTACATATACACAGGTGTACCTGACAGAATGCACACATATGCACACCTGGCTGGAAGTACATATACACAGGTGTACCTGACAGAATGCACACCTGGCTGGAAGTACATATACACAGGCGTACCTGACAGAATGCACAAATATGCACACCTGGCTGGAAGTACATATACACAGGTGTACCTGACAGAATGCACACCTGGCTGGAAGTACATATACACAGGCGTACCTGACAGAATGCACAAATATGCACACCTGGCTGGAAGTACATATACACAGGTGTACCTGACAGAATGCACACCTGGCTGGAAGTACAAATACACAGGTGCACCTGACAGAATGCACACCTGGCTTGAAGTACAAATACACAGGCGTACCTGACAGAATGCACACCTGGCTGGAAGTACAAATACACAGGCGTAACTGACAGAATGCACAAATAGGTACACCTGGCTGGAAGTACAAATACACAGGCTTACCTGACAGAATGCACACATATGCACACCTGGCTGAAGTACAAATACACAGGCGTACCTGACAGAATGCACACATATGTACACCTGGCTGGAAGTACAAATACACAGGCGTACCTGACAGAATGCACAAATATGCACACCTGGCTGGAAGTACAAATACACAGGTGTACCTGACAGAATGCACACCTGGCTGGAAGTACATATACACAGGCGTACCTGACAGAATGCACAAATATGCATACCTGGCCTGAAGTACATATACATAGGCGTACCTGACAGAATGCACAAATATGTACACCTGGCTGGAAGTACATATACACAGGTGTACCTGACAGAATGCACACCTGGCTGGAAGTACATATACACAGGCATACCTGACAGAATGCACAAATATGTACACCTGGCTGGAAGTACAAATACACAGGCGTACCTGACAGAATGCACACATATGCACACCTGGCTGAAGTACAAATACACAGGCGTACCTGACAGAATGCACACATATGTACACCTGGCTGGAAGTACAAATACACAGGCGTACCTGACAGAATGCACACATATGCACACCTGGCTGGAAGTACAAATACACAGGTGTACCTGACAGAATGCACACCTGGCTGGAAGTACAAATACACAGGCGTACCTGACAGAATGCACACCTGGCTGGAAGTACAAATACACAGGCATACCTGACAGAATGCACACATATGCACACCTGGCTGGAAGTACAAATACACAGGTGTACCTGACAGAATGCACACATATGCAACCTGGCCTGAAGTACATATACACAGGCGTACCTGACAGAATGCATACCTGGCTGGAAGTACAAATACACAGGCGTACCTGACAGAATGCACACATATGCACACCTGGCTGGAAGTACAAATACACAGGTGTACCTGACAGAATGCACACATATGCATACCTGGCCTGAAGTACATATACACAGGCGTACCTGATAGAATGCACAAATATGCATACTAGAGAGGAAGTACAGATATGAGTGTATGAAAGCATGTACAAATACGCAAGCCTGACTGGAAGTATAAATATGTACAGGGCGTTCATTTGACCCGAGCTCCCGGGTTTTGACGCACGGAAATTGATAAAGACGCATGTTTGACTCTTGGTGAAAATGCCCTGAGAGTCAACTTTGACCAGGGGCGTTGATCGGTCATGCGTCATCAAATATTTTCTCAGCGGAGTAATTATCAAAATATGTCTGTCTATGTTCATATATAAAACGCAGTAATTTTCATCAAAAGTCTGCTGCATAATGTACACTTGATTTGAAGAATAAATATACACACTTGATTGGAAGTACACACATTCATACATCGACTAGAAGTACACACATTCATACATCGACTAGAAGTACACACATTCATACATCGACTAGAAGTACACACATTCATACATCGACTAGAAGTACACACATTCATACATCGACTGGAAGTACACACATTCATACATCGACTGGAAGTACACACATTCATACATCGACTGGAAGTACACACATTCATACATCGACTAGAAGTACACACATTCATACATCGACTAGAAGTACACACATTCATACATCGACTGGAAGTACACACATTCATACATCGACTGGAAGTACACACATTCATACATCGACTGGAAGTACACACATTCATACATCGACTAGAAGTACACACATTCATACATCGACTGGAAGTACACACATTCATACATCGACTGGAAGTACACACATTCATACATCGACTGGAAGTACACACATTCATACATCGACTGGAAGTACACACATTCATACATCGACTAGAAGTACACACATTCATACATCGACTGGAAGTACACACATTCATACATCGACTGGAAGTACACACATTCATACATCGACTGGAAGTACACACATTCATACATTGACTAGAAGTACACACATTCATACATTGACTGGAAGTACACACATTCATACATCGACTGGAAGTACACACATTCATACATCGACTAGAAGTACACACATTCATACATCGACTAGAAGTACACACATTCATACATGGACTGGAAGTACACATAGACATACATTGACTGGAAGTACACACATTCATACATTGACTGGAAGTACACACATTCATACATCGACTAGAAGTACACACATTCATACATCAACTAGAAGTACACACATTCATACATCGACTGGAAGTACACATAGACATACATGGACTGGAAGTACACACATTCATACATCGACTAGAAGTACACACATTCATACATCGACTGGAAGTACACACATTCATACATCAACTAGAAGTACACACATTCATACATCGACTAGAAGTACACACATTCATACATCGACTAGAAGTACACACATTCATACATCGACTGGAAGTACACACATTCATACATCGACTGGAAGTACACACATTCATACATCGACTAGAAGTACACACATTCATACATCGACTAGAAGTACACACATTCATACATTGACTGGAAGTACACACATTCATACATCGACTGGAAGTACATATTCATACATTGACTGGAAGTACACACATTCATACATCGACTGGAAGTACATATTCATACATCGACTGGAAGTACATATTCATACATTGACTGGAAGTACACACATTCATACATCGACTGGAAGTACATATTCATACATCGACTGGAAGTACATATTCATACATCGACTGGAAGTACACATTCATACATCGACTGGAAGGAAGTACAAATATATATATATAACTGAGATGAAGTATACATACACACATGTCAGGAAGTATACATACACACATGTCAGGAAGTATACATACACACATGTCAGGAAGTATACATATACACAATCATTGGAAGTACAAATTTGAAAAATATCTCTGATTGAAAGTACAAATATGAGTACATGACATGAAGTACAAATACCTGATTGGAAGTAGCCTGTAAGTTGACTCTGTACAAGGACAGACAGTTGAGAGAGCAGAACAACTGGTATTTATTGCTGGCGTCCACTCTCTCTATCATATCGAAGTTGCTCTTCTTGTTCGCACACCATGCGCACGGCACCGTTTTCTTGTTCGTGTTCCTGAATGTATTCACACACATGAAGCTACAGAACCGCCGCTGCTGACCTTCAAACTGCACGTACTGCGGCACCTGGTTCTCGGCGTTCAGATTGGTACCACAATTGTCACACGTATTTAATGTTAGCTTATTGGCATACTGGAATGCGGAGAAACACGGATCACTGCACAGTCTGTTTGTTTTAGAATCCAGCTTAAACTCATGCTTCACTGGACCTACTTTCCCGCAAACGGCACAAACAAAATTTCCCTTTGGCACCTTGACTGCTTTCTGCCCTTTCTGAACACCAACAATCTCCAGATCCTTATTATTCTTATCTTCAAACTTCTGCAGACACTTCTGACTACAGAAATCCTTGAAAGTCTCTCCGACAGGTGCCATGAACGAGTCGCCAACAGTCGACAGATCCTTGTTGCAGAATGCACACAGCTTCATGCGTTTCACAAAGTCAGTGTTGCAGTTTGTGCTGCAGAAGTGCTTGACATCGTTGCCAACACGACAGCAGAACTTTGCCTTATTGTTGGGGAAGATTGCGCCGGAGCAGTAGCTGCAGTTGTTACTGAGGCCGCTCTGGTACTTGCCGAGACATTCCTCCCCGCAGTAGTCGAGGCCCTGCCAGTTGAGGAACGGCTTTGACGTGCGTACATTCATCAGCTGACATACTGTACAAGTCTTGTATACCTGTGCTTGCTGAAATAAGTGGTATCATATGAAGATTTTTTTATATACTTTATTATGACGATTGCGAAGCAAGTTTTAACAACTTATATTAATCACTCTCGTTGGCTCGGATGAAAGCGTACATGTGGTCATTCATGTGGGAGGAAACCGGAGTACCCGGAGAAAACCCACCTGTCCGATCTGGCGACCATCGTACCATCTCAAATACTTCCCTGTCCGAGGATCGGACAGGAGTCGCATTGGTGAGAAGCGAGCGCGCTAACCACTGTGCTGTGTAAATGTTGTTGTTGTTGATTATAAACATACAAAGTAACAGAGTGACTATAAACATCTTTACTCTTCAACAAAAGAATACAATAAAGAATCCTCACACAAAAAAGGTGGCAGCTTGAATTGAACTTTTTAAACTTTTTTTTAAATGTGCACGATTACGTCATCTAATGGTATTATTCAATACATTTCAACATAATAGGGTTAAAATACACAATATGACAATTAAATACAATATTTGAATAGGAGTGCTTTACAGCATATCCTACTGGACAATATTTGCTCTGAAAATTGAAAACAATATTTGCTATGAAAATTGAAAACAATATTTGCTATGAAAATTGAAAACAATATTTGCTCTGAAAATTGAAAACAATATTTGCTCTGAAAATTGAAAACAATATTTGCTCTGAAAATTGAAAACAATATTTGCTCTGAAAATTGAAAACAATATTTGCTATGAAAATTGAAAACAATATTTGCTCTGAAAATTGAAAACAATATTTGCTATGAAAATTGAAAACAATATTTGCTATGAAAATTGAAAACAATATTTGCTCTGAAAATTGAAAACAATATTTGCTATGAAAATTGAAAACAATATTTGCTATGAAAATTGAAAACAATATTTGCTCTGAAAATTGAAAACATTTTTTAGGGAGAAGTGGTGCTCCCAGGGTGCGAAGTCAGGGTCGCAAGGGCGACTATTTAGCCCATGTCGCCCTCTAGAATGAGCCCTGTAATATCAATTCAGATCATGCAGGGATTTAAATCATGCAATGACTCGAATGTCACCTTAATATAAGTTCAAATCATGTAATACTCAAGTGTTACAACATAAATTCATTTTAATATAAATTTAAATCATGCAATGTCGGTCAGATGAATAACTTTTGTTTTACTTATACAAATATATTTAAGCTTGACAGCGAAACAAGTTCATATAACTTATATATGTTCTTATATTAATCACTCTCGAGACTTTATTCCTGATGGAATTCATCGCCATGAGGGAGAGCGAAGAGGCAATGTGGAATTTAAATGCCTTGCCTAAGAGCACAATCGTAACGGCTCCAACGGGGCTCAAACTCGGGACCTTTCGCACCTGAAGCGAATAACTTGTAAGCTTTGTACTTTATATTTGTCTTATGTTCTTCATTGTGTTTTCATTGTTTATTTTCCCCAAAGATAATTAATAATATTCTTCTACCCGAACACTTAAAAATTATTAAATACAAACTGCCGAAAATATAAACATGTGTCGGCCATCTTTATGCGGAACATTTCCCTTTGTTCACCCGTCTTTCCCTTGGTTCCCAAGTTGCTAGGTTTAGAGGGGTTTCGCTGTATTTAATTACAGTCAAACCTGTGTTAGTGACCACCTGTATTAAGCAGCCAGTTTCAAGATTACAAATATGTTGTTTTTATTATACATGTCCCCTCTATTAAGCACCCCACTGTGCTAAGCAGCCAAACCCTGCTATTCCCTTGACTGGCTGCTTAGGACAGGTTTTACTGTACCAGATAGTTCTTCTCATACTTAATTAACTTACGGGTTTTACTGTACCGGATAGTTCTTCGCATACTTAATTAACTTACGGGTTTTACTGTACCAGATAGTTCTTCTCATACTTAATTAACTTACAGGTTTTACTGTACCTGATAGTTCTTCTCATACTTAATTAACTTACGGGTTTTACTGTACCAGATAGTTCTTCTCATACTTAATTAACTTACGGGTTTTACTGTACCAGATAGTTCTTCTCATACTTAATTAACTTACAGGTTTTACTGTACCAGATAGTTCTTCTCATACTTAATTAACTTACAGGTTTTACTGTACCCGATAGTTCTTCTCATACTTAATTAACTTACGGGTTTTACTGTACCAGATAGTTCTTCTCATACTTAATTAACTTACGGGTTTTACTGTACCAGATAGTTCTTCTCATACTTAATTAACTTACGGGTTTTACTGTACCAGATACTTCTTCTCATACTTAATTAACTTACAGATTGAAATGCTGCCTGCTGGTTTGGTACAGCTTTAACTGGTGCAGCAATTTTTAAGGCTGGAGTAGGCGTGGCTTTGCTGTTGGACTGCGTCTCAGATTTTGGCTGACTTGGAGTACCAGTCTCTGCCTGTTTTAGGTAAGTGGTTGGGCTGCTACGGAAGCGCTTGAAGCAGGTATCGTCACACAGGTGCTTCACATCTCCGTTGCGCACGATATTATATTTACATTTACCAACCTACAATAACAATACTTCATGTATACCCAGATGGAAACTATTAACCCGTGATTAATTCCTTAATTGGGAGTAAAAGAACATTTTCATAATTGCAAGCAACTAGTGATTTTAAATTTTAAGCTTAACAAAATATACTTATTTTATTTATAGATTTACTTCATGTTTAACACTTTGCACTCTAGCAGTGAAACTAACTGTCAAATAAGTCATGGATTTTCCTTAGAATTGTGTTGTAACGACAATACGATACAATTCTAAGGAAATTCCAGGACATTTTTCAAGGTTTCAGTTACACATAAGATGGTTAAGAACATTAATGAATTGTCGTCTGCTACAATTATTTTAACTATTTATAGCCTTTATTTTACCCAGCATGCAAAAAGAGTTTAATAACCCAGCCGTAAAAGTGTCAAACAATAGGACTCTGGCAACTGCCCAAATAATGCTGTAGATATGAATTCATTCGAGTTTTGGAACATTTTTCTCCACATGCATGAGATCCTGAGTTCATAATGATTTAAAATCAATCATTCGAGTTTTGGAACATTTTTCTCCACATGCATGAGATCCAGAGAGTTCATAATGATTTCAAATCAATCATTCGAGTTTTGGAACATTTTTCATGAGATCCAGAGTTCATAATGATTTAAAATCAATCATTCGAGTTTTGGAACATTTTTCTCCACATGCATGAGATCCAGAGTTTAAAATCAATGAAAGTAGGCCAACGTCTGTAGCACATTTACAAATCAATGAAAGTAGGCCAACGTCTGTAGCACATTTACAAATCAATGAAAGTAGGCCAACGTCTGTAGCACATTTACAAATCAATGAAAGTAGGCCAACGTCTGTAGCACATTACAAATCAATGAAAGTAGGCCAACGTCTGTAGCACATTTACAAATCGATGAAAGTAGGCCAACGTCTGTAGCACATTTACAAATCGATGAAAGTAGGCCAACGTCTGTAGCACATTTACAAATCGATGAAAGTAGGCCAACGTCTGTAGCACATTTACAAATCGATGAAAGTAGGCCAACGTCTGTAGCACATTTACAAATCGATGAAAGTAGGCCAACGTCTGTAGCACATTTACAAATCGATGAAAGTAGGCCAACGTCTGTAGCACATACAAATCATTACAAATCGATGAAAGTAGGCCAACGTCTGTAGCACATTTACAAATCGATGAAAGTAGGCCAACGTCTGTAGCACATTTACAAATCGATGAAAGTAGGCCAACGTCTGTAGCACATTTACAAATCAATGAAAGTAGGCCAACGTCTGTAGCACATTTACAAATCAATGAAAGTAGGCCAACGTCTGTAGCACATTTACAAATCAATGAAAGTAGGCCAACGTCTGTAGCACATTTACAAATCAATGAAAGTAGGCCAACGTCTGTAGCACATTTACAAATCAATGAAAGTAGGCCAACGTCTGTAGCACATTTACAAATCAATGAAAGTAGGCCAACGTCTGTAGCACATTTACAAATCAATGAAAGTAGGCCAACGTCTGTAGCACATTTACAAATCAATGAAAGTAGGCCAACGTCTGTAGCACATTTACAAATCAATGAAAGTAGGCCAACGTCTGTAGCACATTTACAAATCAATGAAAGTAGGCCAACGTCTGTAGCACATTTACAAATCAATGAAAGTAGGCCAACGTCTGTAGCACATTTACAAATCAATGACATCACAACAATAACATCTCTCCTGTAATTTCACATTCAGAGAGAATGCCAATGAGAGAAATTTCTAATTTTCTATTACCTCCCTTGGCAGATAAAGTCGGATTTATTCCAAAATGGGAATAGGTCCTTTTAGTTAGAAACCTTTGTTTTTACTGTTGTTCCCTAACCAGATGTTGTGGTATGATAAATGTAATTTTATCAAAATCGTATTAATTAACTGATAACATTCTTTTACAAATAAAAAGCCATTGCAAACGTAGATCTGTCGAGATATAGTAATTTAATACTCATTAGAAGCGGTAGTGGAATAAAATTGCTAGCATGTTGTGCAAAGGAAACAACGATAAAAACCGAGGGAAACACTTAATAGGACCTATCTACCTTTAGGGTATATTCAGGCAGTAACTCACCAATGTCTCTAATTCCCAGTCAACAAATCAGATTGTCTAAATGCTTGTTAGTCCTGTTTGCTACAGACCAAAGTAGTGTTCTCTACCATGTACGACTGCTTTTGTTTGTTTGTGCATGTTTTACGCCTACATCAGCACTATTTTAGGCTATATCGCCGACGGGCATTTTAACTAACAACACCTTTCCTGGGCAGGCTCCAGCGGTTAACAAGTACTTGGTGCACCAACCTCTGTAAGAAACTGCCAACTTTTGCATATAAACAGACACGGCCTGAACAGGGGGTTCACCAGTGACCATCAGTGATGATAGGTTACGGTGGTATACAAGTAACCACTCTACAACAGAGGCTTCAGAGGAACATGATAGCTGAATGATTAACACAATCCAATGAGATTAACATAATCCAATGATTAACACAATCCAATGATCAACACAATCCAATGATCAACACAATCCAATGATCAACACAATCCAATGATTAACATAATCCAATGATTAACACAATCCAATGATCAACATAATCCAATGATTAACACAATCCAATGATTAACACATGCCAATGATTAACATAATCCAATGATTAACATAATCCAATGATTAACCCAATCCAATGATTAACACATGCCAATGATTAACCCAATCCAATGATTAACACAATCCAATGATTAACCCAATCCAATGATTAACCCAATCCAATGATTAACCCAATCCAATGATTAACATAATCCAATGATTAACCCAATCCAATGATTAACACAATCCAATGATTAACATAATCCAATGATTAACCCAATCCAATGATTAACCCAATCCAATGATTAACATAATCCAATGATTAACCCAATCCAATGATTAACACAATCCAATGATTAACCCAATCCAATGATTAACCCAATCCAATGATTAACCCAATCCAATGATTAACATAATCCAATGATTAACCCAATCCAATGATTAACATAATCCAATGATTAACCCAATCCAATGATTAACCCAATCCAATGATTAACCCAATCCAATGATTAACATAATCCAATGATTAACATAATCCAATGATTAACCCAATCCAATGATTAACACATGCCAATGATTAACACATGCCAATGATTAACATAATCCAATGATTAACATAATCCAATGATTAACCCAACCCAATCCAATGATTAACCCAATCCAATGATTAACATAATCCAATGATTAACCCAATCCAATGATTAACCCAATCCAATGATTAACCCAATCCAATGATTAACATAATCCAATGATTAACCCAATCCAATGATTAACACATGCCAATGATTAACCCAATCCAATGATTAACATAATCCAATGATTAACCCAACCCAATCCAATGATTAACACAATCCAATGATTAACACAACCCAATGATTAACACAATCCAATGATTAACATAATCCAATGATTAACATAATCCAATGATTAACATAATCCAATGATTAACACAATCCAATGATTAACACAATCCAATGATTAACATAATCCAATGATTAACACAATCCAATGATTAACACAATCCAATGATTAACATAATCCAATGATTAACACAATCCAATGATTAACACAATCCAATGATTAACCCAATCCAATGATTAACATAATCCAATGATTAACATAATCCAATGATTAACACAATCCAATGATTAACACAATCCAATGATTAACACAATCCAATGATTAACCCAATCCAATGATTAACACAATCCAATGATTAACCCAATCCAATGATTAACATAATCCAATGATTAACACAATCCAATGATTAACCCAATCCAATGATTAACACAATCCAATGATTAACATAATCCAATGATTAACACAATCCAATGATTAACACAATCCAATGATTAACACATGCCAATGATTAACACATGCCAATGAGCTATTTGAAGGAGGACACGAGACATTGATCTGGCAACTTACATTTCCACACACAATACACGTCTGTATTTACACATGAAGGAGGACACGAGACATTGATCTGGCAACTTACATTTCCGCACAATGAAGGAGGACACGAGACATTGATCTGGCAACTTACATTTCCGCACACAATACAGGTCTGTATTTTGGATTGTTTAGGCTTCTGTACAGGTTTCTTCTCATCTTTTATTGCAATAACGTCATCATCCTCAACAGCTTTCACTGGAAACAGAAATAATGATAATATGCAGGGGAGATAACACAACCAACATCCCCAAGCAAGAAAATGAGCATTCTATAGTCCTGAGGCGATATTTTTTATCTCTAGGTTTACGGATCCACCGACACTAAAAATCAACAAAGTGGAAAATAAATATAATTTTCATATTTGCCTTACTTTTTCTCTCTCCGATACCTCTTCAGACCCTAAAGAATAAAATAAATTCCAAAATCTGCGTCGTAGTTTCTTATTTAAGTTTATTTAACATCACTACCGGTTTCCCATTTGAGCGACGGGCAGTTTACCTAACAACACATTTCCTGGGCAGGCTCCAGCGGTTAACCAGTACTTAGTGCACCAACCTCTGTAAGAAACTGCCAACTTTTTCATATAAATGAGACACGGTCTGAGCGGGGCTCAAACCCGTGACCATCAGAGATGATAGGTTACAGTGGTATACAAGTCAGCGACCTTAACCACTCGACCACAGAGGCGGAGTCGTAGTTTACAATAATTGCCGTATTTAAATCGTGTATGTCGAATCTTATACTCCAGTTTAGAACTAAATTCCATTGTTTCAAAGACTCAAAAACGACAAATGGCGTATTACAACATCAAAAACGACAAATGGCGTATTACAACAAAGGGAAATAAATGTTTCATCCTATTTTTCTCTAAGTCCCGTAATGTCCGGTATTTGTTCCGGATTTCGTTCCAGTCTATATATCTATATCGTGTGGGAAATCATTCAAAGTTAAAAATGTTATTTAATTTATGGAGGAATGCAATATTTATTTTATTATACCAAACCCAGGTACAAGTATTTGAAAATCAAGAATTAAGTTGACTTTAGCGTTTTGCAGACGGGAAGTGAAATAATTCTTACTATAAGCCCTAGGGAGTATAGCGCATATAGTTATGTTATATTTCGGGTTTTACGCCTGCATCAGCACCATTTTGGGCTATATCGCCGGCGGGCAGTTTACCAAACAACACCTTTCCTGGGCAGGCTCCAGCAGTTAACCAGTACCTGGGTGCACCAACCTCCGTAAGAAACTGCCAACTTTTTCATATAAATGAGACACAGCCTGAGCGGGGCTCGAACCTGTGACCATCAGTGATGATAGGTTACAGTGGTATACAAGTCAGCAACCGTGACCACGGAAGCGGACTATAGCGCATATAGTAAGAATTGTGCCTGTATATATATTATATACTGTTTGCCTATGGACAGTTTGTAGTCACGTGATGTATAATGACACATTTTATTTCACTGATAAATGTTTATTATTTACTCATTGGAAGCATAAACAAAAGTCATATTATGAAGATTTGGAGATGAAGAGCAGACAAGCTTTTTATAAAACTGTTCAAAGGGTCATAATCCACCAAAATTCATCATGTAACGGAACAGAATTACAATATGCACAACATGACATCATACTGATGCTTCATGCCAAGTTTGGTGATAAACCCAACAACAAGGTGCTTTGGAAATGAAACACAGACAAGCTTTGTGATATAATAATGTTCAAATGGCCGTAATCCGCCAAAAATCATCCAAACGGAACGTAACCCATTCAACACCAAGTAACTCACATGGACTGGTCCATGATATTCATAAACCAATAAATGAATCAGAAAATCACATTTGGACAAGTTCATTTATCAAAATGGGTAATTATGTCTAAAAATAGTCATATCACTGGCAAAAAGTGCAAATCCTGATGAGACGGCTCGTCACGAGCCGGCTCATCTGGATCTACACTTTTTGTAAGCCTATTTAGGTCTGTAGTGTTGAAAGGGTTAATTACAATATGCACAACTCAACATTATACAGATGCTTTATGCCAAGTTTGGTGACAAAGCACAAGGCATTTGAGATGAAGCATCGGCAAGCTGTGTTATAGAAATGTTCAATTGGCCGTGAATCAAAAACAAATCACACAACAGTTGAACTGGAACGGTAATACAATATACACAACTAGACATCATACTGATGCTTCATGACAAGTTTGGTGAAAATACAACAACGTAGACATCATACTGATGCTTCATGACAAGTTTGGTGAAAATACAACAACGTAGACATCATACTGATGCTTCATGACAAGTTTGGTGAAAATACAACAACGTAGACATCATACTGATGCGTCATGACAAGTTTGGTGAAAATACAACAACGTAGACATCATACTGATGCTTCATGCCAAGTTTGGTGAAAATACAACAACGTAGACATCATACTGATGCTTCATGCCAAGTTTGGTGAAAATACAACAATGTAGACATCATACTGATGCTTCATGCCAAGTTTGGTGAAAATACAACAACGTAGACATCATACTGATGCTTCATGCCAAGTTTGGTGAAAATACAACAACGTAGACATCATACTGATGCTTCATGACAAGTTTGGTGAAAATACAACAACGTAGACATCATACTGATGCTTCATGCCAAGTTTGGTGAAAATACAACAACGTGGTTAGAGACCAATCGCAGACAAGCTTGTGTTATAAAAATGTTCAAAGGGCCATAAATATGCCTTGGTTTTATGTGCATCAGAAATGTCGCTGTAAACTAGAATATGTTTGTTAAATGTACTTTCAATCCTATATGATATAGGCATAAATTTCCCCATAATGGCATAATCCATACAATAAGAGACATCTCTAAGTTTCTATTACCTCCCTTGCCAGATAAAGTTTGATTTATCCCAATATAAATAGGTCCTTTTAATTGGAATCCTTTGTTTTTACTGTTTGTCCGGTCTCTAACCAGATGTTGCGGTATGATAAATGTGATTTTATCGAAATCGTGTTAATTAACTGATAAACATTATTTTTAGGGATGGGACCGAATACCTTACCGACTACTCGAATCCTATTTCGGTATTCGAATACCAAAATATAAAATAAATAATTCTATTTTCAGTTTTTGTTTTTAATATTGGTCATTTTCTAATTATTTCAATCCATAAAGTCCACTGATTCGCACCTCCTTGTGTGTTTGTTTAAGTGCGGCAACTTGGTCACCCTTTCCCAATCAAGCGCGCCCTGGGGTGTCTCAACTTTGTACAAGGTGTTGTTTTAATGGGGGCAATTACATATGCAAATCGATCCGTACCGTATTTACATAAAATGATCAATATGGTCACTAAAACGAAATACAATGGTAATTGCCTGTTTGTGAACAACATACCATTTCAAAGCGTTACCCCGAGGGGATTAAAATGGCAAATGTTATTGGATATTTTATAACTAATTATTTACTCAATAATATTGAGTCAATCTTCATTTTTACACCAATTTGTATATATAGAAATATAAAAGTAAAACTTTCTCATTTATTGTTATTCTGTTTGATCAATATAACTACTATTCACAACTCATCATGCCTTCGCATCAGCCATTAAACAATAGAAACAGCCCGTTCTTAGCATATACTGGTAGTTGATATAGACCTCCACAAGCCGTAACTAAATCCATGTCAATAGAAACCCATTTCACAACGTGTAAAGTACACGCGTGTACCGGTGAACTGGTGAATAGGTCAGATTGGAAAAAGTTAGGATACCATTTAGCTATTCGGTCCCATCCCCAATTATTTTACAAATAAGTACCCATTACATAAACTGTGGGAGATCTGTTGAGATATAGTAATTTAATAATCATAAGAGGTAATAGTGGAATCAAATTGCTAGCATGTTGTGCAAAGGAAACTACGATAAAAACAGAGGAAACCACTTAATATGACCTATCCACTTTTAAGGAGTATTCAGGGGCAATAACTCGCCGATGTCTCCCATTGTCAAGACATAAATCATAATTTTGTCAGACATAAAAAGTACAAGTTGTCAAACATACACCATACCTTTAGAATCATGTTTGATTTTCTTTTTCAGTTCATTGTTTAATAGTTTCTTCACATCTGCCTTCTCGGTAACCGTGGCAGCAGCCAATGCCTCTTGTTTGATCTTCACCTGCAACATTAGCTTCACCTGTAACAATAGCTTCACCTGTAACATTAGCTTCGCCTGTAACATTAGCTTCACCTGCAACATTAGCTTCACTTGTAACATTAGCTTCGCCTGTAACATTAGCTTCACCTGTAACATTAGCTTCGCCTGTAACATTAGCTTCACCTGTACATTAGCTTCACCTGTAACATTAGCTTCACCTGCAACATTAGCTTCGCTTCACCTGTAACATTAGCTTCACCTGTAACATTAGCTTCGCCTGTAACATTAGCTTCACCTGCAACATTAGCTTCACCTGTAACATTAGCTTCACCTGTAACATTAGCTTCACATGTAACATTAGCTTCACCTGTAACATTAGCTTTGCCTGTAACATTAGCTTTGCCTGTAACATTAGCTTTGCCTGTAACAATAGCTTCGCCTGTAACATTAGCTTAACCTATAACAATAGCTTCACCTGTAACATTAGCTTCACCTGTAACATTAGCTTCACCTATAACAATAGCTTCACCTGTAACAATAACTTCACCTGTAACATTAGCTTCACCTGTAACAATAACTTCACCTGTAACATTAGCTTCACTTGTAACATTAGCTTCGCCTGTAACATTAGCTTCGCCTGAGGTGATGAATGGCTATGTGACCTTGAAGCTAAGGACCTGGGTCATGTGTACGATACATCACCTCTATATGGCGAACATTTGTGGCACATTAGTTTTGAAATCCATCCATATCCAAAAAAGGTACAGCCAAGTGACAGAAATTAAAGACTGTTTAAACCAATATTGAATGTTCCCAACTTCTGATCGTTGTTTGAAGAAAAACCAAAAGGTGAACGTCTGCTGGTTTTCTGCATCAATTCCACATAATAAATGGTGAGATTTAAATCCAGTGAACATTTGATACCAACTACGCACACAACAACCTCAAACTCACTTTAATATTCAACATCACTAAATAAACAAAGATTTTAGAGGTTCAATCACTAATTTTATGCTATGTGTGTCTTATGTTTATTTATCGTCACTACCGGTTGCCCATGGTGGACGGACGTTTTGGCCCATGGACGTTTTGGCCCCCGGACGTTTTGGCCTTGGATGTTTTGGCTTGGACGTTTTGGCCTGGCATTTTGGTTAAGTAGGACGTTTTGGTCAAATAGTATTTTTTTTTTTTTGGTTTTGGCCAATATTATTTTGTTATAAATATAATTTATGTAACGTATTAGAGTATTTAGAGATGAAGATATTAAGTCATTTTAGATTTTTGGAGGTTAGTGCAATGATACAGACAGAGACCCATTCCAGAGTCTCCTCTGGTTCTTTTACGTGCATGGTGTAAGCACCGACATGAGACCTCGGTTTAAAGTCCCATCTGAAAAACTGTTAATTTTATTAGGGTCAGACGGGGGCTCCAACCTGCAATCCCTGGATTACCAGTCCAGCATGTTACCACTGAACTACAGATCCGTCTGTGATATGTTATTTGGTTTGTTGACAGGGTATACGAGTATATACAATGTAGTGCCGGCCTGGGGTGATATATTTAGTAAGTGGAAATAGAAAATTCAGCGGGACTTATACTTATCCTGTTTACGAACGATATAGCTTTCGAAATACATAAATTGAAATACCGTATCAGTCACAGCATTCTCTTTAGAAGCAAGGATATTTGGGTCAGCATTGTCGCCCTTCTCATCCACACCAACAGCAGACGTCACCCCGACAATCTTCAGCTTACTAACACCAGTGTCGTCCTCATTGGATTGGCCTATAATTAAGAGTTACAAGCTACAGATTTCACATACAATAAATATACATCACATAAAATGCATCTTCTTTCTGGTAAAAAACTCTTGCATTTTTAAACAGGAACACCAGCCAAAACATTAGCAGAACTGAGAAAACTTAAAAGAACTTGTAGTCTGGTCGTGTCTGGATGGTGGGAAGCATATATGTACAATGAAAACAGTTTCTATTATGTTTTCCAATTTTTTTATATAGTTTTCTCAGTGAAAGAAAACTCCATCTTCCACTGTTTTGAAATAGTGAAAGATGGCATTTTCTCTGTCACTGCAATTTCGTATTCCTCATGTGTGTTTTACATTTATTTATCGTCGCTACCGGTTGCCCATATGAGCGACGCCTCCTGAAGAGAATGGTCATTTTAGATTTTTGGAGGATAGTGCAATGATACAGACAGAGAACCATTCCAGAGTCTCCTCTGGTTCTTTTAATTACACGGTATAAAGCACCGACACGAGACCTTGGTTGAAAGACTGTTCATTTTATTAGGGTCAGACGGGGGATCGAACCTATGATCCCTCGATTACCTGTCCAGCGTGTTACCAATGGACTACTCGTATTCCTCCGCGGTTGGATGTACTTTTGTATTTTAGCTATTTTCGGACAATCGTGAACAGTTAATTATAACGTAATATATTCTAATGAATTAGTTTTGTCTGTAGTTTTTAATTTTGACAGTAAACAGAAACTAACTTGAAACTTATACCGGAACTATTTCTTATTACAAACGTTCACACTAACATAAGTGGTTGTGCAGTTGTGTATTGTAGTGCAATAAGGCTCCCGACAGGGCAGTTAGAATGAATAAAATTTGAATACAAATATTATATTAGCCAAAATCATCGGAAATCAAAAAAAGAAGAAATTAATGCCAGGAGTGGATATACAAATTTCGGTGACCACGAGATGAAATAAAATCCTATCTCACACTAATAAACACAAACATCCTCTATATCTAGGTTTCTGAAAGTCAGATGATAACAAACTTATTTAACATTGATTTCATGTTATCCAACAGTTATTATATTTCGGGTTTTACGCCTGCATCAACACCATTTCGGGCAGTTTACTTAACAACACCTTTCCTGGGCAGGCTCCAGCGGTTAACCAGTACTTGGGTGCACCAACCTCCGTAAGAAACTGCCAACTTTTTCATATAAATGAGACATGGCCTGAGCGGGGTTCGAACCCGTGACCATCAGTGATGATTGGTTACAGTGGTATACAAGTCAGCGACCTTAACCACTCGACCACAGAGGCGGACAGTTTCTCCATCATGCAAATTATCAATACAGTGAAACCTGTGTTAGTGGTCACCTCCATTAGGCAACCAACCTGTATTACCGGTAAGCAGCTAGTTTCCAGAATCCCACCATGTTGTTTTATTATACATTTGCCCTCTATGAAGCGTTATTCCCTTGGCTGCTTACGACAGGTTTGACTATATACTTTCAGAGATATGGTAAAAAATGGTATGTTTCTCAATGACAAGGGTCTCTATTTCCCCACAATAATCAAAGCCTTGTATTTTATGGAAGCTTGCTTGATGCACATCTACATCTAGAACTACCGTATATCCCAGGCCATAAGTCGAACGTTTGTCCATACAGACAAGTGATGAAAGTAATATGTCGCCTACATATAGAACTACCGTATATTCCAGGCCATCAGTCGAACGTTTGTCCATACAGACAAGTGTTGAAAGTAATATGTCGCCTACATCTAGAACTACCGTATATTCCAGGCCATAAGTCGAACAGACAAGTGATGAAAGTAATATGTTGATATAAGGCCGAGATTTAAGCAAAAATTTATTTTGAAAAAACCAAAAACAAATTTGTTTGGTGATTTACACTGCAAAAAAGTCAATCAGATATCTGAAATTGAACCCAGAGAGAATAAATCATTGTCGTAACGAATGTCCCAAGTCCATAGAGTACCCTCGACTTATGGAAGGATCCAGCTTAAAATCAACCATTTCAAACACAAATTTGACCCTCGACTCATGGCCAAGATCGACTTGTATATATGTCCCATTAATATGTCCCCTTCTGGGGATCTAGACATGTTTTCCTGGGCAGACTTATTCGACCTAAGCGGTTAACCAGTACTAAGCAATGTGTGTGAGGTGCTTTGCTCAATGATACTACATACGTAGCCTGACAGGGTATCGAACCCGGGACCATTCGATTCCAAATCTGACACTCCACCACAGATGCCACACTTATGGCCGACAATATATGGTACCTCTATTTGTAGTCATAAGAGCATTTTCGTAAAGCTGGTATGAATCGGACCTTTTACCATGTTCTTAAAAAGCACTGCCGCAAAGAAGATACCTCGGATTAAAACCACTCATAGTTTGAAAACTACACCACGATGTCAATACCATCATTTCCAGACTGTAGGCCCAACAGTTTCATTACCATTCTGTTGGTATTACTTACTTTCTTCAGTGCTTTCCGTGTGTTCCTTCTTAATCGTGACACTACACATCTCCAATGTCTTGCTTGAAGAAGTCTCTTCCGATTGGCTCAAGTTATCACGAGGGGGTGTGACCTCTGATTGATCGACAGCTACAGATTCTTCAGAAGATACCGTCTCTGATTCATTCGAATTTTCTGGAGTTGTTGCCGAGGACAAGCTAACTGTTGTTTCCTTTGATAATTCCTCGCCTGAATCCGCATCTTTCGTTGTCACCACACTTGGAACATCTTCAGCCCCAGTCGCATCTTCTGTTGTGTTATCACTCATCTCGGTGTCTCTCTATATAAATATAACATTTATATACGTTACAGTGATATTAGTTCAGTACACAACAGATCATTCTATGACAACATATCTAGTGAAGATTACCTTTAGAATGTTCTTAACGAATCAATGAAACATTTTTTATCTGTCAACGAAGTATGAAAAACATTTAAATTGTTCAAAGTTATGAAGTTCAGCACAAAGTATACATGTAAACATTGACAGTTTAATGTTTTCATATCTCGGATAACAGCTAAATATTTCATCAAATACATTTACATAGGCATGTAGAGCTCAATGATTTAGACAATTATTTAAAATTTCCAATGAACAAAAAATATCACAATGCCTGAGGTGTGACACTGACCATTGATGCTATGGACCTGGGAGTGGGTCATGTGTACGATACATCACCTCTATATGGCGAGCATTTGTGGCACATTAGTTTTGAAATTCCTCCATAGCCGAAGAAGTTACAGCCCGGAGAGGAAATATTGATTCGGACACACGGACGGACGGACTGACAGTGCGAAAATTATATGCACCCAAAGAAATTTCATATATGTTCATATTTCAAGAAGTAATGATTTTGTGTGATTCTGCTTCATGGTCATTGGACATAATTATATGGCTGTGCAGGGCTGCCCCCTAGAAAGGAGAGATAGATAACAACCCTGCATGCTGGGTGTAATACCCAACTCTTGCAAATTAAATACTCTAGTTCATTTACAAGCCGATGAAAAGTAGAGCAAAATTTTGCAAAAAGCAGTTTTAAATAGTTTGTCCCAGCTTTAATGTACTATCTATCAGTCTGAAATGCACTGTAACTGTAAGAAATCATGACGTAATCACAGCTCTGCGTTCCCATTGGGTGATTACAAGCGCGTATCCATAACATAACACGATTTATTCTCTCTGGGTTCGATGTGCATTGGATTTTCCCAGTCAATAGATGCGAGATTAAAAGTTATAACGGTGTGGTGCTGTGTCATTTGCAAAAACTCGGAGCCTGTCGTCTGTCTCTCCGGCATATATACGTGTCACATCTTGCTGTCATTCAAATGACCATTTTCATTGACAGAGTTTGATCCTCAGGGTTCGACATTAGGGCATGTCCGATGGATATGTCTAGTAAGAAATGTCGGACGCAGTAAATTTGCCAGATGGTTGCCCGGTCGATCGTGTTGATAAAATTGTAGCATTAAATTTCAATAATTGCCTATGGTTATGGGTAGATCTAATTTGAATTCATTCGGATGTCTAAACGTTTGAGTCTCTGCAACAAATTTGTCCATACACATGTGCAGCCATTTAATAAATCTTGGAAATCCTCAATCTATTATTAGACATGAACTAAATAAAATATCTAAATTTCTCAAATGTCGTAAAACTGCTGCACATTTTATTCAAATGTCATAATTATAATATTTGAAACAGGTATTTGAAACAGAAATATTTTATTTCAGCGGGGTGTTTAAACTGACAGATCGTAGATTTAAGCATAGAAATAAACATGTTCTTCCTTACTAGTGTCTGGCTTCCCAAATATTACGACAATTGAAAATGAGAACACAGTACGGTTTGCGGTGTGTTTAAGAAAACAGATCGTCTACTAGAGCAAAGACATTGACAATGAGCCTGTTAAACTTTGGCTTTAGCTCTGATAAAAATGAGCCTCCTTCAATTGGTAAAAGTACAGTCTAGTTGATCTCAGGTCCGGGCTAATCAGTTTCCAGAGTTATGGTTACTGGTCAGGTGATAAAAATAATTATTGTCGAACCTGATCCTGAATCAGCTATTCGAAGTAGAAAGACAAGAGGCTAACTATCATATGGAGCCAGGCATTAAAGTGGTACCAGTTTATCAGATTGAACTGTACACTGCTTGTAGAACATTTAGCATGTAGAATTGTTAGATCTAAGATATACATCAAAAACTAAATTTTTCCAAATCTTTTATAATTATTGAGAAAGTCCAAAATTCACTCTCACAAAAATTGTGAGTGTAATGTCAGTTCATTTCTAAGGTTTCCTATTCAGTACATTACATATCATTATTGCTTGTCTTCTAATTTTCCTGGCTTATGATTCTTCACGAAACTTTGCCAGAGTTTTTCTTACACCGGTCAGACAAATGATTAAAATGCACTTAAACTTTCAATATATTTTGTTTGACCGAAGGATTTTTTGTCTGACATGTCAGGCGGTCCTACGGATTTCGGGAAGACTGGACATGCATTGCTTTACCTTGTCTTCGGAGTCATCATCAATCATATTGATATCCTCGGGCTCATCATTAACAACATCTTCAGCCTTCTCTACAACAGCTTCCTTCAGCTTTTCTGAATTGGCTTCTGAACCTTCTAGTTCACTAGATTCGATATCCATTGATTCTTCATTATTTTCCGTAACATATTCCAATTCATTCTTGTTTTCTTCTACAGCTGCTATGCTTACCAAACCAGCATCTTCTGCGTCATTCCTTTCTCCCTGTTCTTTATCAACATGTTCACATTCATTACCACCAGCCTCTCCTGAAGCAGTTTCTTGAGTGGTTTCTCTTGTCTGTCTTTTAATATCTTTTACACAAGCTTCACTTTCCTCGATTTCCGAACTATTTTCTCTTAGCTCTGCCACTTTGCCTATAATCTTATTGTCCTCCAATTCCTCATTGTCATCACCTTCCACCTCAACAACTTCAGTAGAATCTCTTGAATCATCATGTTCTACAGTTCCAATATCATCATCCTCCAATTTCTTATTCCCACCCTCTTTATCTTCAACATCAGCAATGTCTACAGATTCATTTAAATGATATACGTCTCCATCACTTACATCATCTTCTACATTTTCCTCCTCTATTCTGTCAGAGTCAGCCTTCACAACTCCCTGTTTAAAATAAACTGGTACCTGATAAAATTCATTTATATTACTAGTGTTAAAACGCGCAAATTGTGTTTATTTAGTATGTGAACCATTTCTAAATCCTAATGGATACACTAATTCTATACTTATATGTATATAGTGAGTAATTGTTTTATTGATGCGAAGTGTGGTCTGCTGTGTACTTGTCACCTTCCGCCTCCACCGCTGGATAGCCTAGTTCTAGGTGAAAAGGAAGTCGAGTGCGTAAGTCTTCCCTGCCGGTACATACAACAACAAAATTCCATGAGCATTTGTGAAAGATAACACAAAGATATACAGTCTACATCCGCTATGTCAAAGTCGGTTACGTCGAATTCTCCAGTTATCTCGTAGTCGGATCAAAGTCCCATTTCAGGCACTATCATTTGACATATAACTGACTCAGTTTATATCGAATTTCGTTAAGTCAAACTTCGGTTATGTCGAAATATTTTGTCTTTTAATTTTAATGCGTCTAGCTGCAGTGACATGTTGTTCTTGAAGCTCATCCACAATCTCAGTCTCAGCAACGCCAGCAAGGTCAAGGCAACGTATTACCCCTCTTGATGAGTTAAAAGAGTGGTGTGGATAACACTTGCAAGGAACATTGAAGAATGATGATTGCGATATTGATGAAGATTGCATACTTCAATAAGCAGTTTTCCAGTTCAGAGCTTTTTAACTGATTTCGGAACTCCTGCAATACTCTCGATCGTTTTGAGAGAGAGAGGGTCGTAATACTTTTACTTGTGTCGGTGGATTCTATGGTTAGAAATCTTGTGTAAATGGAATTTGATGGTTGGTGAGAAGAGTTCTCACCTCCCCTGTCATCACAGTCCAGTTTGTTATGCGGTCGTTTTTTCTTTGGGGTATCCATATTAAATTATTGAAAATTCATCACCCCACCCTCCATGGAGTCCAACAAGGGTACACGTAAACGGAGCGGAATATCCGGCTCACACACGCCAGGGATACTCAAGTAATATACTCGGACGGTTATTTCACGATCCAAACATCACCAGATCGGCCATGAACCCCAGTTCAGGATGGATCGTTACAGAGGCCAAAGTAGTGTGTTGGGAACTACAAAATCATAACAGTCACCTCAACCACCACGATCCTCTTCTCCGGCTTACGGGATGCCACCCATGGCAAACAGGCCGCCCCCTTTTCGGGGGAGTTGCACCCCTCTGCAGGGAGATACAGTCGGAATTTGTTTATCCCCCCACCGGCAAAAGGGGCCAATTATTTTTTAAAAAGATGACATAATCTACGACTTCATATCTTAACTGTTTGCTCGTACATACATCTTAAGCATGTAGATTCTATTCATGTATTGTAACTGATTTTGCTGAATTTCAACTTTGTTTGAGTAGTTATTCAGTAGCTTTCATCATAAAGACGATTGTGCCATTATATTATAGATCTAATACAGTTACATGTACAAGCTTACATGTACACAATGAATCAAGGCAACACTGGTATAAAATTTGTTTTAGGTAAATCTATCCACCACCTTAACCATTAGCATGCTGTAGGCGAAATGAGGTAATACAAGTCTCTGTATTAAAGCAATTTGTTTCTTTAACTGGAAAAATAGAAATAGGCATGTAATTCATATGCAAATATATTTTTGTGTTATCTTTAACGCATTTCATTCTGGATATATTTAAAGGCGTTTGCAAACAACATAGATCCAGATCAGCCGCAGCGTGACGATCAGGATCTATGTTGTTTGCTGCATAGCCAAGTGTCTTAGCAAGATCATCTGAATAGCAAACAGCATAGAGCCTGATCGGACGGAACGTTCCGTGGCGGTTAATCTGGCTCTTATGTTCTTTGCAAATACCGTTTGAACGGTATCCAGAATGAAATGGGTTAAATACCATGTACCATGGACTCATGGATTTATGACCTTTTGTTCAAGTTTCATTTTTCCTATATTTCCTACAAAGTTGGACGACTTGAATGAAATGTCAAGCCCTACTTTCTAGGAAAAATATTACACATTTGTTATCTACTCATTTCGCCTACAGTGTGCTAAAGGTTAAGACCGTTATATATATGCATACAACTGTAATATGTACCTGATCCGACAGCGAGTTCTCATCTGCTTCTATCACATCAGATTCATAGATGCTTTCCTTCCCTGCTGATTCTTGCTCCTCATCTATAACAGAGAAAATTCCATTCCCTCAATCATTTACCGTTACCACAACAAAATATCATAATAAATAATCGTGATAGCATAGTGATAGCGCATTCGCTTCAGGGACTAAAGGCCCGGAATTTGCGCCCAGCTGTAGCCGTTATGATTGTGCCCTTAGGCAAAGCACTTAAATTCCACATTGCTTCTTCTCTCTCCCTTGTGGCAATGGATTCCATCAGGAATGAGGTATTGAGAGTGATTAATATAAGTTGTAGGCACCTGTTTCGCTATCAAGCTAAAATAAATTGGTATAAACAAACAGAATAGTCACACTGCTAGCAATTTCCTGTCACTCTTTTTGTAATCTAAGTGCAGTTTGTGGTAGCCCAAATCTGACATGCTTAACCCTTTCAACACCACAGACCTCTAAATAGGCTTACAAAAAGTGTAGATCCAGATCATCAGGATCTGCACTTTTTGCCAGTGATATGACTATTTTTAGACATAATTACCCATTTTGATAAATGAACTTGTCCAAATGTGATTTTCTGATTCATTTATTGGTTTATGAATATCATGGACCAGTCCATGTGAGTTACTTGGTGTTGAATGGGTTAAGCACTGCAAACAATTCATTTCCTCCCGAGAGATTTTCCTATATATTTTACCTCTATTTGACCGTCACTTCTCTGACTCGGACCGGAAACTATTGAAAACGAAAGTAAATTATGCAAATTACACTAATATTTTATTTTTCAAGGAAACAGGACTTATGGTCGGTAGAATATATGCTCAATTACTGGATAAATGGCCCATTAGTCACCTTACTTTAAACATGAGCTCTTTTGATTCATTGAAAGATAGGAAAACATATATATGTTCACATGTTGATTCGCTGGTTCCTAAATCAATGTCGCATCAATTCGACTTTGTATAGCGAGCGTTGTAAAATGTGTCATACCCGGTGCACAAGTATAATTACATATGTATGTAAACAAATGTTCGTTTCTTTAAAAGGAAATGGCTTCTTTGAAGGTTTTTAGGAAAAATGGTGTCATTATCGCCTTTGTTAATCGATTCTTTAATTTTATTCATGTTCCAGGGATTTAAATTATTGAGTAACATGGGTAATTATTCTGTCTTAGCTTTAAAACATTTATGGTTCGAGGCTTCATTTGATTCGTTTCTATTAATTATTAGCGACTGCTAATCAAGAAATTATAAAATATTGGTTGTTATTGCACACATGACTTCAAAAATACGGAAATTATCGGGTAAAGTAATATAGAGCCTCGATTCTGGTAAAAGCCCCGGAAAGTGGCAAAAGAGCTTGGCCCCGGTAGGACCCAAATACAATCAGGAGACATTAAAGAGGAAACATGAGATCATACCTGTGAATAAACCATATAAACACAAACACATCTATACACAATAAATATAAAGATTTAGTCAAGTTGGGTTATCAAACATGAGTTCCCTCTGTTAACAGGTCACCTCCAGTAAGCAGTCAAAAATGGCCTTTCCCCTCACTGATTGCTTAAGGGAGGTTTTACTGTATTGTCTTCTGTATCGTATTGTATCGAAAACCCCATCTCACAATGATGCCCAAACTTGACTTAATATTAACTAGCTCTGATTACCTTCTTCGCCAATGCCTAGCAATTCTTCTTCATTGATATCTTCATCTTCAGTTGCTTCCTTCTCAGTATTATCTACACCAACATAATCTGTATTAGTTTGTTCTTCAATTTCTGTGACAGTTTTATCTCGTTCTTCAACATTTTCAGATTCAGCTTCATTATCCACAGTTTCTGTTGTAATTTCATCATCTGTGTTTCCCACATATGCACCAACTTCCTGAGCACATTCAACATCTTTAGTAATTTGACTCAAATTCAAATTCTCTTCATTCTCAACATTGTCTGTTTCTTCCACAATATCAAAATCTGTTTTGTCCTTCAGTGTTGTCCCAGCAGGTGTTTCATCAGAGTCACAATCTATATTACTGTTGTCAGCATCCATTTGGTCACATATATCTTGTAAATCTTCAATTACCCCATGTTCTGCATTTTCATTGTTGCCTTCATTCCTTGTGGAAATGATGTCTCCTGATCTACTGATGTCTGCATCAACTTCATCCTGACTAGATGTTTTATTCTCTTCATCAACTTCCTTGTCTCCAAGTTCCCCCATTTCAATTCCTTCATCTGTAAGCATATTCAATATATATTTACACTAGGCCACCCAAAGAAAATTATGTGATTGCCATTGCCGACCCAGGGTATATAGGGGTGTGTCAGTACGTAGGGAAATTATTTTATTTTTTAGTATTAAATATAAATTCTGAAAACGTTTCAATTAACTTTTATTAATTTAGTTGAAACAAAATTACTGAAATACACAAGTTCTATATTCCTACAGCTTCACGCAACCCTGGACACTTAATGTCCTTCATATTCTACATGTATTTACTTGTAGCTTCAAAAAGCACCCATACACAATCTATACATTTTGACAGTTGTTGTATTTGGTAACATATATGTAACTGTGACTAGAAAACACTTAAAGCGACACTACATCAGTGAAAACGCAATGTCTGTGCAGAATGTAATTTGCTATTTGGTATTATTTTTTCTCTCCAAATAATTGCCTCAAAAACTGAGTATTTCAACAAATAAATAAATATTGCAAATACATGTACGGTATTCATGACAACTTATTCGCTTTGCATGATCAGGCAGCCAGAAAAGGGTTGAAAAAGAAGAAGCTACTTGTCCTGTAGGACCAATGCCCCAATAGTAACCAAGTAGTACAATGTCTTAGTATAGCTGAATTGATCTAACAGTGGGCATAGAAATGGACCTGTAGTGCTGATAGACAGACATTAGTCATGTTACAGAAAACAATGTTCCGCAAGTCTCAGCGGAGTTCGAGCACAGCTGGAGCGGTTACGATTGTGCCCTTAGGTAAGGCATTTAAATTCCACGTTGCCTCTTCTCTCTCCCTCATGGCGATGGATTCCATCAGGAATGAGGTCTCGAGAGTGATTAATATAAGTTGAAAGAACTTGTTTTGCAATCGAGCTAAAATAAATTTGTATAAACTAAACTAAGTCTCAGCTACAAATTATGTGCATTGATGCACAACAGGTTCATCTTGTGATGCCCGTGAGAGCTAGGTACCTCAATTCTGTTAAACTAACTTCTGCTCATTGTGTGCACAACCTGTTCATCTGCTGTGAGAGCTAGGTACCTCAATTCTGTTAAACTAACTTCTGCTCATTGTGTACACAACCTGTTCATCTGCTGTGAGAGCTATTTACATGTACCTTAATTCAGTTACAAATACCTTCTACTCTAGTAACTGGTTCATTGTCCGTTTCCATATCTTCGGTTCCTCCTCCTTCCTCCCCATTCACAACACAGTCTCCACCTTCACCTGGATTATGGTCAACATCATCCATAGGGTCGATTAGAGGTTTTGGCAAGCCGGGTCCCAAGCTAGTATCGTCATCAGCACTAACCAAGGCTGACTCGGACACCAGCTTTTCTTGGACTAATTCATCAGCTTCCATTTCTTGGTCCATAACACCAAGGCTCTGGAAGTAAATACAAAAAGCTCATCTGACAAAATTGACACAACACAATCTAAAGATGTGGACTAAGTGTACCACTGTCTAGTGAACCATCCAACCGGAACTGGATTACAACTACCGGTACACATAACTAGACCTCATACCAATGCTTCCTGTCAAGTTTGGTGAAAATCCAAAAAGGGGTTATGGAGGACATGATAAAGCAGAGATAGACAAACATCCAAACGACAATGGCAAAAAAAGTTAGGGGAGACATAATTCACAGTTTCATAGATATTAAAATGAATATGTTCGCTATATTTAATTCATGCTGATTAACAGATATACAATGTCGTAGAACCGTACTCGACCCGTTTCGTACCAATTTCGTGCAAATAAAACTAAAACAGATCAGCTTGTTTTGTAAAATACGTCACTTCTATTAGTTTTTCAATGATCATGTCTGTCGTAATTAATATGTAGAGTGGTGGAACCTATGCTCGGCGTATTCCTATGCTCGTCGTATTTGTCCATTTGCATTCGTATTTTAATATTTATATAGTTCTAGGCTAATTTTGCTGACAGAGTTGAAGCATGGTTCAATAGCATTCCGTTGCGTGTATTGGTAGCCTGATGCAACTGTCACGTAACTGGTCCAGCAGACGAATATAAACAAACAAATCGTTGGGAGAATATTTCCACCAAATCTGATACGGTGTATGAGCAATTCAGGTAGCTATCCGAATTTAAAAAATCTAACCCGAAAAATAGTTTCTATACCATTTCTGATTAAGACCAATAAGTGTTTTTTATTCAATGATGTACTATATCAAAATATCATATTCAACAAGTTATGATGGATATATAAAAAATAACAAGTATGCCATGCATAGGTGCCTTGAAGTCTTGAGTTCCCCCATATAAACGGGTGCCGACCAACACCGTTGCGATTGCTGTATTGAGCAGCAAGATCACCTGATGAAGCTAAATCAAGTATCAAGAGTTTTTTGAAAGTTATTTTCACAACTTAAGAAAATAATAATATACGGCAAGTGCAATTAACATTTTATACTGGTCATTATATGTGGGATTTACGCCGAGCATAGGTTCCATCACTCTATATTTATAATAAATAGAGATGTTTTGAATTATGACAAATAAATATTATAAACAAGTATCAGTAGAAAGGTAGCTTGGTCAACAATAAAGCTCACAGCTCATCTGGTGACATGCTGATCTGGGTGCAGGACTTGTGGCAGTCGTGTGGTCATTAGGCAAGACACTTATATCTGAATTGCCTCTTCTCTATCCCATGATGTCTCGAGAGCAATTAAAGTAGAAACGCTGACATTGCAATGTGGACAGAAAAGAAAATACAGACTTCCTACAAGTAAATCAAGGTCTCAAATGTTGAAATCACATACTCATGTGCAACTGGGATCTATAGGAATATGCAAATTACAAAGTAACATAATACTTATTTGTAAGGTCTTAAACTCAGATGCATAACTAGTCAATGTTTTCTTCAATTCTGAGGAAAAGAACAAGCACACAGAACTGCACATCCAACTGATCTGGTTGCACCCAAGGTTATTTTATGGTCGGGGGGGAAAAGCTACATGTATGGGAAGTACCAACATGCATATATATATGTATACTCAAACGCAAAAGAAAGTGTGCACGTTTCTTTTTATGATAGCTATAGTTATATCGGTTATAAATATTTCATATGTGTAGCACGTGAAGCACGCCTGTCACTGTGTTGAACAATGGCTACATCGGTCAGTATTGTGTCAGTATTGTTACGTAACGTCCCTATACAAGCGTTTTGCACGATTTGCCCGTGCAATGTCTGGACAAATGTGAAATCGGTCAAATACTCTCTCATTACTTTCTTACAACATCTAGGAGTAAGAAAAACACACAGCAATTTGAATATTTTCAAAACTCGCCAAAGCCAGATTCTCTCTGCGTCAACGTATTGAAGCTTTGATGATGCTTAGCAAAGGTGACTCCATCGATACTGTTTCACGGGCATTTAATTGTCACAGAAACACAGTAAGTGAACTTCGTGCCAGGTTCCAGCAAACAGGAACAGTTGCCGAAGGTCCTCGAACCGGCAGGCCTCGTGTAACTGACGTCATATTAGACCGCCATTTTGAACTGACGCACACCAGGCGTCGTTTCCAAAGTGCTAGCGCTACAGCGAGGCAGTACGGTATTAGCAGGGACACAGTTCTGAGGCGTCTTTGTGTTCGGCCTATCAGACCTAGACGGGCTTACGTTGGTAATGTACTCGAACGACGTCATCGCGTTGCTCGTTTGAATTGGGCACGGCTTCATCTCCGCTGGCAAAGACGTCAGTGGGATAGAATTGTCTTCGCCGATGAATCTAGGTTTAACCCGAGTCATCATGATGGGAGGGTGGGGGTATTTATGAGAGGGGAGCAATTTGCTAATGCCTGTGTTGTAGAGAGAAACAGGTTTGGCGGGGGCAGTGTTATGGTTTGGGGCGGGATCATGGGAAACAGGAAAACTGATCTGGTTATTGTTAATGGCAATCTTAATGCAGGTGTTAAGACCAGTAGCTGTTCCATTCGTTAATCAGCATGCAGCCGCCACATTGATGCACGACAATGCACATCTGCACACGGCACAGCTAACGCAGCAATACCTAAATGCAAATGGCGTTAGCGCCTTGCCTTGGCCTGCCGTTTCTCCTGACCTCAACCCAATCGAGCATATCTGGGATGTTCTTGGTCGTAGAGTTAGGTCAAGACATGTCGTCAACAATTTGCAGGACCTACAGAATGCTCTGCAGATGGAATGGAACAACATACTGGCACACGTCGTACAACGTTACGTCAATTCCATGAGACGCCGTATTGTACAGGTTACAGACAAACTGGCGGCCATACCCGGTATTAATCAAATAATCACAACAAAACCATTAGGAGAGCTGCAAAACGTGATTATACTCACAATAACACCAATATCACAGTTTGTGTATTTTTCATTTTGACCCTAAACACATGTAACCGAATTCTGTGCATCTATAGTAACCGCTATTTTAAAAAATATTATTTGGGTTTGTAGGCAATTGAATAAGCTAAACAGTGGTACCAAACATCATACAATTTCTATTATGGATATAACGAATATTAAGAAAAACCTATATGCACACTTTCTTTTGCGTTTGAGTATATATTGACTCTTGAAATATCCAGCTTCATCAAGATTCATGATTGACTCTTGACTTTCAAAGTCTAGTGAACGCCCTGAACCATGAATGAAGGTAGACTATAAATAACTAATATCTGTCATTTGGTGCGATCACCCGTTTGACCCTAATAATATGAACAGTCTTTCAAATGGGACTTTAACCCGAGGTCTGGTATCGGTGCTCTACATCGTACAGGTTAAAGAAGCAGAGGAGACTCTGAAGAGACAAGGAGACTCTGGAATGGATCTCTGTATGTATCATTGCACTATCCTCCGAAAATCTAAAGTGATTGATTGATCTCTTCAAATTGACTTTTCAGGAGACGACTCACATGGTCAACTGGTAGCGACGATAAATAAATGTAAAACACACATATGCCCCCCAAAAGTGCGGAGCCTCTTTGGGTGCAAATGTACATGTATGTAATCGGAAAAATACAATAAAATTACTATTTTATTTATTTCTAATTATATTCTACTACAGAAAAGGTGATATAATGTATCATGATGCATATATTCTAATGTTGTGTTAATCTGCTGTTTAATGCTTGGTATTAATACTAATTTGATATGTCAGACTTGCATCCTACAGGCTACATGTAGTCCTATAAATAAGACCTCTACATAAAAAAAAATTCCTGTTATTTCGAGGTCTTACCATTCGCATAGCACTTTCCACCCTGATTGACTTTTTAGAATATAAAATATGCTACGCGTAATTGAGGTTTAGCGTTTAGACTTTGAAAAATGCCTGGATAGTAAAATGTCACATTTTTCAAGTCTAAATATTTGGACAAGGCTACATGTGGCTTATACATTTTATGGCACATCAGGGGAGACAATCAAACAAGATTGGAACACCACTAGTCGATCGATTATAAACAAATAAATATCACAACATTGCAAAAAATAATTCACTATCACATTAACATAACCAGGCATCATACTCGCACAATGTACAGATTTATTACATGTACCCATTTAATCAGGATAAAAATGACGAGGATATATTTTACTATAACACCGTTTCTAAATTACACACACAAAAATAGAACATTTCGGTATATATTTCCAATATTGGTCTCTGACATTATATGCAATATCCAAAATAAATTACAGTATTACACTTCACCTTATCTAACAATACTTCACGGTCAGATATATTTAGTATTTAGCAATTTCAATTGCATTCTAACGGTTCTGGTTTAGCCTCGTGAAACGTTTACTCCGCGACTTACTTTCGCTTTGTGTAGCTATACCAGCTTTTGCGCGTGAAATTGCATGCGTTCAAATCGAGTGTAGATCGATACCATTTGGAATTAATTCCATATTACGGAAAATATGATTATGAATTGCTGCGATTTCCCAAAATGTCAAAAAAACAAACTATTGACTCACCACTGTTTCTATTGCAAGCCTCGTTTTCACTTTGTTCGCGCTTAGACAGCAAGCGACTTCCCTATTAAAAATGTTATAACAGGATTTATTTCCCTTTAATTCTACGTTCGCCCCTGTAATTCGCTTGTGTTACTGTATAATATAGTGTGGGTTACCCCATACTAGAATAATCACA
>CM026387.1:6093885-6111385 GCA_014843695.1 Archivesica marissinica | reverse complement strand
TCTTGCCGACTTATGTTAAAATGTTATATGTCTCGTTCACTCATGTTTAAGATGCTATAATTATGCCACGCAGACTCAAAATAAATCTTATCTTTGATCAATCTTCCAGCTAGTGACACTTTGTGGTACTTTACGTCAGTTTCGGCACTTTATGTAACTTTTGCGTATTTTAGTGAGATTGGTGCATTCTAACATGCGCTACTTAGCAACGTTGATAGTAAAGCATAAACACAGTTGCGCGTAGTTTTTCAATTACCACTAAAATTCAACTATTTTCAAGCATGTACTAGAGACAATGCCATATATGTTGATGTTGCTATTGCTGTGTATAGGCAGCATTCTTCCTGGAGCAGATAACTCCAGGAACATTGATGAACAGCAAAGATTTGCTGAATTTAGTGAATATCAGACTGCTTCTTCCAGAGTCACAGGAAGGTATGTCTACATTTATATTTGTATGCTGATTCCCATGCTGATGTTTATATATATCAACCACAGGCACCAGACACAAATTTTTTATTTTATTTTTGGCCTATGGTCATAATAGTAAGTAATATATTATATATTACTTACTATATGACCATAGGCCAAAAAAAAAAAAATATTTGTTTGTGTCTGGTGCCTGTGATATCAACCTTTGAGAGTGTAAATAAGTCAGCAGATAATATTTTATGATGGACTCCATAATATTACTAGGTAAGAAGACTATAGAATGGTGGAACCTATGCTCGGCGTATTCCTATGCTCGGCGTATTCCTATGCTCGGCATATTCCTATGCTCGGCGTATTCCTATGCTCGGCGTATTCCTATGCTCGGTATTCCTATGCTCGGCGTATTCCTATAATCGGCGTATTCCTATACTCGGCGTATTCCTATGCTCGGTATTCCTATGCTCGGCGTATTTCCTATACTTGGCGTATTCCTATGCTCGGCGTATTCCTATGCTCGGCGTATGTCCTATACTCGGCGTATTTCCTATACTCGGCGTATTCCTATGCTCGGCGTATTCCTATGCTCTGCATATACCTATGCTCGGCGTATTCCTATGCTCGGCGTATTCCTATACTCGGCGTATTCCTATACTCGGCGTATTTGTCCATTTTGTTGACAGAGCTGAAGCATGGTTCAATAGCATTCCGTTGCGTATATCGGTAGTCTGATGTAAATGTCACGTGACTAGTCTAGCAGGCAAATATAAACAAACAAATCATTGGGAGAATAATTCCACTGAAACTGATACGGTGTATGAGCAATTCAGGTAGCTGCACCTAACCCGAAAAATAGTTTCTATACCATTTCTGATTCAATGATACTGGTCCAATTGTAGAGTGTCGGATCTGGAATCGATCGGTCCCGGGTTCAATACTCGGTCAGGCCACGTATGTAGTGTCATTGAGCAAGGCACCTCACACACATTGCTTAGTACTGACTAGCTCATTCACTAAAGCTTACATTTCCATATATTTTGTCTTTATTTAGTAACAGAGTCTATCACACAGGACATTCAACGATACCATTTGAACCTGGAGCACATATGGACAACCTGTCAAGGTATGTTATGCCCCTTAATTATCTATTTTTAATTCCTAAATCAACCCCACATTCATTTATATTTTTCCGGTTTACAATCACATAGAAAATGATATATTATAGATTTATTAATGTCTCTCACAATATTTTGAGAAGGGGTAGGTAAAATGGTGAATTGCTACACTAATTTTGGTAAAGGAAAAGTCTTTATTAAAGTTACTTTGCCTAGAAATGTTAATTTGCGGTGTTGCCATTGCTTCAGGCAGTTTTTAATTTGTTGCAGTTGATGACATTTTTATTTAATGTTTACTGTCCATATTGGCTATAAGATGACATTTTTATTTAATGTTTACTGTCCATATTGGCTATAAGATGACATTTTTATTTAATGTTTACTGTCCATATTGGCTATAAGATGACATTTTTATTTAATGTTTACTGTCCATATTTGGCTATAAGATGACATTTTTATTTAATGTTTACTGTCCATATTTGGCTATAAGATGACATTTTTATTTAATGTTTACTGTCCATATTGGCTATAAGATGACATTTTTATTTAATGTTTACTGTCCATATTGGCTATAAGATGACATTTTTATTTAATGTTTACTGTCCATATTGGCTATAAGATGACATTTTTATTTAATGTTTACTGTCCATATTTGGCTATAAGATGACATTTTTATTTAATGTTTACTGTCCATATTGGCTATAAGATGACATTTTTATTTAATGTTTACTGTCCATACTCAGCTATAAGATGACATTTTTATTTAATGTTTACTGTCCATATTTGGCTATAAGATGACATTTTTATTTAATGTTTACTGTCCATATTTGGCTATAAGATGACATTTTTATTTAATGTTTACTGTCCATATTGGCTATAAGATGACATTTTATTTAATGTTTACTGTCCATATTGGCTATAAGATGACATTTTTATTAATGTTACTGTCCATATTTGGCTATAAGATGACATTTATTTAATGTTTACTGTCCATATTGGCTATAAGATGACATTTTTATTTAATGTTTACTGTCCATATTGGCTATAAGATGACATTTTTATTTAATGTTTACTGTCCATATTGGCTATAAGATGACATTTTTATTTAATGTTTACTGTCCATATTGGCTATAAGATGACATTTTTATTTAATGTTTACTGTCCATATTGGCTATAAGATGACATTTTTATTTAATGTTTACTGTCCATATTGGCTATAAGATGACATTTTTATTTAATGTTTACTGTCCATATTGGCTATAAGATGACATTTTTATTTAATGTTTACTGTCCATATTGGCTATAAGATGACATTTTTATTTAATGTTTACCCTCCATACTTGACTATTTTTTTTATGGTATCCTTAATTACGTTTTTAGAAGAGAACATTCACTGACACAAATGACCAAACATGCAATTTATGCATGGTCTGGTGTCCATTTTATCAACCTGTCTTATAGGCGAGTGTATACCAAAACCCACAGATTTCATGACCAAAGTAAGGGGGTCTGCTTATAGGCAAGCTCGTCTTATAGGCGAGTGTATACCAAAACCCTCATATTTCATGACCAAAGTAAGGGGGTCTGCTTATAGGCGAGCTCGTCTTATAGGCGAGTGTATACCAAAACCCACATATTTCATGACCAAAGTAAGGGGGTCTGCTTATAGGCGAGCTCGTCTTATAGGCGAGTGTATACCAAAACCCACATATTTCATGACCAAAGTAAGGGGGTCTGCTTATAGGTGAGATCGTCTTATAGGCGAGTGTATACCAAAACCCACATATTTCATGACCAAAGTAAGGGGGTCTGCTTATAGGCAAGCTCGTCTTATAGGCGAGTGTATACCAAAACCCACATATTTCATGACCAAAGTAAGGGGGTCTGCTTATAGGCGAGCTCATCTTATAGGCGAGTGTATACCAAAACCCACATATTTCATGACCAAAGTAAGGGGGTCTGCTTATAGGCGAGAATGGACGGTAGTTATTTATCTGTGCGCAAAACCTTTCCAAGGGATTTTGCATTTTGATTCATCCAGATACATTTTTAGAGGGATCAGTGTTCTATATCAGCGAACAAACAAAGAAAATAATTTATTATTGAAAAAGGGTGCAGCTATGTTTATTAAGCATTTGTAGTTAGTAATGCAAATACATATATATTGTTTATTTTCCATAGAATAACTCTGTGGCTACCAATGTTTGCTTTTCTCATTGCAGAGTCTGTGGAGTGGCAGCACTTCTTGCATTAGTAGGAGTAGTCTTACTCCTTCTAAAAGGTAGGTTGTATTTTCATGTTGTACCTTCGGGGTGGAGTTTGTTTTCCAAAACACGGCGTTCTTCTTTCCAAAATGTTATGTATGTATTATATCGTACATGATTCTTCGTGAGAATAGCCGGAGTGGTAGAAGGTAAACACAGAGAAGCCGGAGTGGTAGAAGGTAAACACAGAGAAGCCGGAGTGGTAGAAGGTAGAGGCCGGAGTGGTAGAAGGTAAACACAGAGAAGCCGGAGTGGTAGAAGGTAAACACAGAGAAGCCGGAGTGGTAGAAGGTAAACACAGAGAAGCCGGAGTGGTAGAAGGTAAACACAGAGAAGCCGGAGTGGTAGAAGGTAAACACAGAGAAGCCGGAGTGGTAGAAGGTAAACACAGAGAAGAAAATGCAGATTTTGTACCATCTAAATTAATTTTGATTTTTAGTGAATTATCGTAATGGCCACTGATCACTATCCTGGTACTATAGTCTGTCCCATATATCCATGGACCCCATTTTAACTGTCCCTATAGAAGTCCCACATATCCATGGGCCTCATTTTAACTGTCCATATAGAAGTCCCACATATCCGTGGACCTCATTTTAACTGTCCATATAGAAGTCCCACATATCCGTGGACCTCATTTTAACTGTCCATATAGAAGTCCCACATATCTGTGGACATCATTTTAACTGTCCATATAGAAGTCCCACATATCCGTGGACCTCATTTTAACTGTCCATATAGAAGTCCCACATATCTGTGGACCTCATTTTAACTGTCCATATAGAAGTCCCACATATCCGTGGACCTCATTTTAACTGTCCATATAGAAGTCCCACATATCCGTGGACCTCATTTTAACTGTCCATATAGAAGTCCCACATATCCATGGACCTCATTTTAACTGTCCATATAGAAGTCCCACATATCTGTGGACATCATTTTAACTGTCCATATAGAAGTCCCACATATCCGTGGACCTCATTTTAACTGTCCATATAGAAGTCCCACATATCCGTGGACCTCATTTTAACTGTCTATATAGAAGTCCCACATATCCGTGGACCTCATTTTAACTGTCCATATAGAAGTCCCACATATCCGTGGACCTCATTTTAACTGTCCATCTAGACACCCGATACAATTTAGGCTCCACTAATAATCTAATACAATTCTAGACCCAATACGTTAATAAACCACAAATAACCCGCTATGTTAATAAACCACTAATAAACCGGTACAATATAGTACTAAGTTATTAAACCACTAATAATCCATCTACATATCTATAGAAGTTAATAATCCAATAATAAACCAGGAATTTGAAATAACCCATAAATAAACGTTTTTTTTTAGTTTAAGTTAATAGATCAGTAATAAACCGCTTTGAGAAAACCTGGGTCTGGTGGTCTAGAAATGGACCCGGTAAAATAACCGAGTATATCCGAGCTATATTTGCTGGTTTATTAATGGTTTAACGCTGGTTTATTCATGTATTATTCATGTAGATATTGGATAAATCATTGTGTAAATATTTGTATAGATATTGGATAAATAATTGTGTAAATATTCATGTAGATATTGGATAAATAATTGTGTAGATATTCATGTAGATATTGGATAATTAAATGTGTAGATATTCATGTAGATATTGGATAAATTATTGTGTAAATATTCATGTAGATATTGGATAAATAATTGTGTAAATATTCATGTAGATATTGGATAAATCATGGTGTAAATATTCATGTAGATATTGGATAAATCATGGTGTAAATATTCATGTTGATATTGGATAAATAATTTTGTAAATATTCATGTAGATATTGGATAAATCATGGTGTAAATATTCGTGTAGATATTGGATAAATCATGGTTTAAATATTCGTGTAGATATTAGATAAATCATGGTGTAAATATTCATGTAGATATTAGATAAATCATGGTGTAAATATTCGTGTAGATATTAGATAAATCATGGTGTAAATATTCGTGTAGATATTGGATAAATCATGGTGTAAATATTCGTGTAGATATTGGATAAATCATGGTGTAAATATTCGTGTAGATATTGGATAAATCATGGCGTAAATATTCGTGTAGATATTGGATAAATAATTGTGTAAATATTCGTGTAGATATTGGATAAATAATTGTGTAAATATTCATGTAGATATTGGATACGAACGTTATAACTGATAGTGCCCGGTGGTGATGTCCCAGGTTTGTGGTGCAATAAACTTGGTACCTAGTAACGTTGTATCATTGTGATAATGTCACATACAATAATTGTGTAGAATCAATGTTTGGGACGGGGAGGATATTAGCCAGGTGGTATGAAACGTTCAATACGAACCAATATATACAAATAATGCAACTTTGTTCTATTTTCAGGGGCTTTAATTCTCCAGCAAAGGGTGACTGTCGCCGAATCACAGGTAACAACATGCTCCTCAACCATTCACTTTCTGTGGCTGCTTTATTTATCATACCTAAAGTAGTCTTGGCTGAAATAACACCATACCCACTCCCTCCCCCAAGGAAGTCGTCATAGTGCAGTGGTAGCACAAATGCTTCATGTGCGAAAAGCCCGGAGTTCAAACCCCGCTGGAGCTGTTACGATTGTGCCCTTAGGCAAGGCATTTAGATTCCACATTGCCTATTCTCTCTCCCTCGTGGCGATGGATTCCATCAGGAATGAGGTCTCAAGAGTGATTAATATAAGTTGTAAGAACTTGTTTCGCAATCAAGCTACTATAGATTTGTATAAACTAAATTCAAGCTGGAATGTTAAGAAAATAAGCATTATAATAAATATGTGAATATTTACCCCTATTTACTGCTCAATGTATTATTCAATGTGATTACAGAAAATGCGATTGAAAGGTTGTCATTTGGTTTTTGTCTCTCGGACTTGAGTAAATATGAGTACCTTTCATATGCACTGGTATGGGACAAGGATATTCCACCCTCGTGGTCAGAATATATCATCAGTGGTGAGGCTTCGTCGAGTTTCTCGTGACATATTCTGACCACGAGGGTGGAATATCTTTGTCCCATACAAGTGCATAACTCGCACTCCTACTGGCCAGGACACATGTTTTATTGCCAACTCGGATAATCTTTGAATGTGAGGCAAAATTTCAGCTTTCTTCTTGCTGGATCAATCTTTGTTTCGATGATTTCGTTGAACCGGCAGTGCTCGCCAATAGGTGTAAACAAAGTTGGTGTAAACAAAGTTTTCACCCGAAAAATACACGCTAGTATACATGTGTACATGTGTAATTACATATTTCTGGACTATATTAATATGCCTGTGTTACTATGACAACGTCTATCAGACACTGACAATTTAATGAATCAGACAATTCAATGAAATTGAAGAAAGAAATTGCCTACCTTGTGAACTACTAATGGTAGCAGGAAACTGCCTACCTTGTGAACTACTAATGATAGCAAGAAACTGCCTAACTTGTGAACTAGTAATGATAGCAGGAAACTGCCTAACTTGTGAACTAGTAATGATAGCAAGAAACTGCCTAACTTGTGAACTAGTAATGATAGCATGGAAACTGCCTAACTTGTGAACTAGTAATGATAGCATGGAAACTGCCTAACTTGTGAACTAGTAATGATAGCAAGAAACTGCCTAACTTGTGAACTAGTAATGATAGCATGGAAACTGCCTAACTTGTGAACTACTAATGATAGCAAGAAACTGCCTAACTTGTGAACTACTAATGATAGCATGGAAACTGCCTAACTTGTGAACTAGTAATGATAGCATGGAAACTTTAAATTGCCAAATACGGGGGTGCCAGATTGTTAGTTATTATCCCTTAACTCAACATCATAGAACTTACCCTACACGTACATTATTGATTTATGAACATGTAGAATTAAGGGTGATACAATGGACTATCAAGTCATGCATTCCCTGCCCGGGGATATCAGAATAGTTTCTAAGTATCTCCCACCATTTTGGATGTGGCTATAAATCCAAGGTTCCATGTATAAGCAAACAAATTAAGCCTGGGACCTAAAGTGTTGAGATATCGTACCCGAGTCCGGGAGTCCCACTATCCATCTCTTCTATCTATTGGGTGGCCTGGGATCTAAAGAGTAGAGATCTTGTAACACCCTAGGTGTTAGCTTACCCTCTGAGCTTTATTATCCACCATGTACATTTCCATGGAGAGTGGTGATGCAGTTTTACTGACAGCACCCAGGTCCAGTTTCGTGAATTCTTGCTGGTTCTGACATGATAATCCTCAAATAGTGTTCTGTTTATGAATATCCCTGGTGTAGTTAATCCTATCTGTGTTACTGAATATCCCTGGTGTAGTTAATCCTATCTGTGTTACTGAATATTCCTGGTGTAGTTAATCCTATCTGTGTTACTGAATATTCCTGGTGTAGTTAATCCTATCTGTGTTACTGAATATCCCTGGTGTAGTTAATCCTATCTGTGTTACTGAATATCCCTGGTGTAGTTAATCCTATCTGTGTTACTGAATATCCCTGGTGTAGTTAATCCTATCTGTGTTACTGAATATTCCTGGTGTAGTTAATCCTATCTGTGTTACTGAATATTCCTGGTGTAGTTAATCCTATCTGTGTTACTGAATATTCCTGGTGTAGTTAATCCTATCTGTGTTACTGAATATCCCTGGTGTAGTTAATCCTATCTGTGTTACTGAATATCCCTGTTAAGTGACTGATGTATGTAAATGTTGTGTAATTTGCTGTTTATACCCAACTGTATTTGTTTAGCATCTCTTCTATATATTGGATGTCCTCATATAAACATAATAAAACATTAAACAGACTAAGCATGTGGATTATACACCCACTAATGGATGGGTGTTGTTTTATAAAATTAAACGCCTACATCTTTGACTTCAGTATATTCATGTTCCATACATACGGATGTGTATATATAACGGGTTCTCTTTCCAGGAAAAGAGGAAATACCGAAGATCTCGAGAACAAAGGAAAACAGAAAAGATGAAGCTGGATTCTGCACATGACAGGTATCATTTACTTCTAGAGCACTAAGCTTGCTTGCTGTAATAAGCATTACTTCTAGACCACTAGGCTTGCTTGCTGTAATAAGCATTACTTCTAGAGCACTAGGCTTGCTTGCTGTAATAAGCATTTACCTCTAGACCACTAGGCTTGCTTGTTGTAATAAGCATTTACTTCTAGAGCATTAGGCTTGCTTGCTGTAAGAAGCATTTACTTCTAGAGCACTAGGCTTGCTTGCTGTAATAAGCATTTACTTCTAGAGCACTAGGCTTGCTTGTTGTAATAAGCATTTACTTCTAGACCACTAGGCTTGCTTGCTGTAATAAGCATTTACTTCTAGAGCACTAGGCTTGCTTGCTGTAATAAGCATTTACCTCTAGACCACTAGGCTTGCTTGTTGTAATAAGCATTTACTTCTAGAGCATTAGGCTTGCTTGCTGTAAGAAGCATTTACTTCTAGAGCACTAGGCTTGCTTGCTGTAATAAGCATTTACTTCTAGAGCACTAGGCTTGCTTGCTGTAATAAGCATTTACTTCTAGAGCACTAGGCTGCTTGCTGTAATAAGCATTTACATCTAGAGCACTAGGCTTGCTTGCTGTAATAAGCATTTACTTCTAGAGTACTAGGTTTGCTTGCTGTAAGAAGCATTTACTTCTAGAGCACTAGGCTTGCTTGCTGTAATAAGCATTTACTTCTAGAGCACTAGGCTTGCTTGCTGTAATAAGCATTTACATCTAGAGCACTAGGCTTGCTTGCTGTAATAAGCATTTACTTCTAGAGTACTAGGTTTGCTTGCTGTAAGAAGCATTTACTTCTAGAGCACTAGGCTTGCTTGCTGTAATAAGCATTTACTTCTAGAGCACTAGGCTTGCTTGCTGTAATAAGCATTTACATCTAGAGCACTAGGCTTGCTTGCTGTAATAAGCATTTACTTCTAGAGTACTAGGTTTGCTTGCTGTAAGAAGCATTTACTTCTAGAGCACTAGGCTTGCTTGCTGTAATAAGCATTTACTTCTAGAGCACTAGGCTTGCTTGCTGTAATAAGCATTTACATCTAGAGCACTAGGCTTGCTTGCTGTAATAAGCATTTACTTCTAGAGTACTAGGTTTGCTTGCTGTAAGAAGCATTTACTTCTAGAGCACTAGGCTTGCTTGCTGTAATAAGCATTTACATCTAGAACACTAGGCTTGCTTGCTGTAATAAGCATTTACCTCTAGAGTACTAGGTTTGCTTGCTGTAAGAAGCATTTACTTCTAGAGCACTAGGCTTGCTTGCTGTAATAAGCATTTACTTCTAGAGCACTAGGCTTGCTTGCTGTAATAAGCATTTACTTCTAGAGCACTAGGCTTGCTTGCTGTAAGAAGCATTTACTTCTAGAGCACTAGGCTTGCTTGCTGTAATAAGCATTTACTTCTAGAGTACTAGGCTTGTTTGCTGTAATAAGCATTTACCTCTAGAGCACTAGGCTTGCTTGCTGTAATAAGCATTTACTTCTAGAGCACTAGGCTTGCTTGCTGTAATAAACATTTACTTCTAGAGCACTAGGCTTGCTTGCTGTAATAAGCATTTACTTCTAGAGCACTAGGCTTGCTTGCTGTAATAAGCATTTACTTCTAGAGCACTAGGATTGCTTGCTGTAATAAGCATTTACATCTAGAGCACTAGGCTTGCTTGCTGTAATAAGCATTTACTTCTAGAGTACTAGGTTTGCTTGCTGTAAGAAGCATTTACTTCTAGAGTACTAGGCTTGCTTGCTGTAATAAGCATTTACTTCTAGAGCACTAGGCTTGCTTGCTGTAATAAGCATTTACTTCTAGAGCACTAGGCTTGCTTGCTGTAATAAGCATTTACTTCTAGAGCACTAGGATTGCTTGCTGTAATAAGCATTTACATATAGAGCACTAGGCTTGCTTGCTGTAATAAGCATTTACTTCTAGAGTACTAGGTTTGCTTGCTGTAAGAAGCATTTACTTCTAGAGCACTAGGCTTGCTTGCTGTAATAAGCATTTACTTCTAGAGCACTAGGCTTGCTTGCTGTAATAAGCATTTACATCTAGAACACTAGGCTTGCTTGCTGTAATAAGCATTTACTTCTAGAGTACTAGGTTTGCTTGCTGTAAGAAGCATTTACTTCTAGAGCACTAGGCTTGCTTGCTGTAATAAGCATTTACCTCTAGAGTACTAGGTTTGCTTGCTGTAAGAAGCATTTACTTCTAGAGCACTAGGCTTGCTTGCTGTAATAAGCATTTACTTCTAGAGCACTAGGCTTGCTTGCTGTAATAAGCATTTACTTCTAGAGCACTAGGCTTGCTTGTTATAATAAGCAAGTTATCTCTTGTGTCAATTTAATAGCAGGATCATCAGTTTCACTTGGGGGCTTGGCACTTGGCAACATTGCACTGTTTTTCATGAAATGGGGGGGGGGGTCTTTAACGTCTTACTATGCTAGTTCAAAATAAGAATATCGTAGTTCGATATTAATTTAAAACATGTATTTAACAGCTTGATATTTGTTCAAAGTTAGAATTTTAGAACTTAAATGGTTGTCCTAACATATTTCAGTGTTTCTTAGACCCTTCCAGAAATGAGACTGAAAACAAATGTTGTGAAATACAAATAGTGCCCTGTGTTGGCCCCAAATATGTGGAGAATAGAGTCGGGTATTAAGTATCAACTCTGGAACCTACTTTCTCAGCTATATCCAGTAATGCTTTCTTTTAACTTTCATTTCGATCCACTTGTATTTATTGTGTACATAATTATTTGTTGTAAATTATGTTATATAATGTCGAATAAATATGTTTAAACCAATGCTTTATTGTCATTTGTAGAGTCCATTGCTTGCGTGCCACGTTCTCGGATTATAGACAATCGGCAATTAAAGGATTGAAGGTGAGATATACACATTATATTGGCAGCATAACTGTATCAACTTTAGTGCAAACATTTCAGTATCTTGTAATGATCTTGTAATCCTGGAACTTTAGCTTATCACATGAAATATGTACATTTAATCATACAGCTGTGAAAAATCGTACAGAGCTTAACCCATTCAACACCAAGTAACTGACATGGACTGGTCCATGATATTATTAGACCAATAAATTAATAACAAAATTACATTTGGATCAGTTCATTTATCAAAATGGGTAATTTTCTTGGGTAATATAGTTATATTACTTGAAAAAAGTGCAGATCCTGATGAGACGGCTCGTCACGAGCCGGCTCATCTGGATCTACACTTTTTTGTAAGCCAATTTAGAGGTCTGTGGTGTTGAAAGGGTTAAAGATATATTCCTGTTTAAAAAAAGGAAATTGTGGTGTATGGAGGGTCCCATTATTTCTGTCAGCAATATAATAAAAGATGGTTAAAGTGATGCACGCACATTCATTTCATTGCCGTTAAGTTATATGGAGGGTCCCATTATCTCTGTCAGCAATATAATAAAAGATGGTTAAAGTGATGCACGCACATTAATTTCATTGCCGTTATTTCTTACGGAGAATGGAGCTACGAAGGAAGTCTAATGAAAAAAGACTAACCTAGTCATATTAAGATTATATATTTTTCAACATTGTTCAAGTACTTTAAAAATGTTAAAAATGATTCATTACTTTACTGCAAAGCTTGTGTAATGCTGATTATTTAACAAATACAATTGTATGATCGACAGTTTTGTATGATCGACAGTTTTGTATGATCGACAGTTTTGTATGATCGACAGTTTTGTATGATAGACAGTTTTGTATGATCGACAGTTTTGTATGATAGACAGTTTTGTATGATCGACAGTTTTGTATGATCGACAGTTTTGTATGATCGACAGTTTTGTACGATCGACAGTTGTGACAAGCAGTTTGAACAGGAATATATCTTTAAAGCGACACTTGGTATGTCCTACGTAACAAACAAATCATTATTTTATTTCATAAATGTTAGGTTTATTTTAAAGAACATGATAAGCATTCTTGTTTTTATAGCGATTATGGTTGACTTCAAACCACTTGTCCCTCACCGCTGTAGGTTCGAATCTCACTGGGGGTGTCGAATTCTTTCAAGTGAGGAAGCTGTCCAGCTGGAAGGTGGTGGTTCTACCTGGGTACCCATATGTGCCTGAAATACAAATTATTATATACGATACCTTTAATTTAGTATTCGTGGAAGTTGTGATAGCGCAGTAGTAGCGCGTTCGCTTCAGGTGCAAAAGGACCAGAGTTTGAGCCCCGCTGGAGCCTTTACGATTGTGCCCTTATGCAACGTATTTACATTCCTTCTTTAGTTAAAGACATGGAGTGACAGGCAGTATTGTAGTACGCAAGCTTTGTACATGATTAGTGAGAAATGTATCTCCTTCAGTATTACAGCGATCAATTTCTACTGCTCTACAAATGTCTACCTGTCCAACTACTGTTAAAATAATGCTCCGGGTTCAAATCTTGAACTGGGAAATATGCTAGATGGTATGTTGGTCGCCAGATCGGACAGTTGGGTTTTCTCCGGGTACTCCGGTTTCCTCCCACATGAATGACCACAAATACGCTGTCATCCGAGCCAACGAGAGTGATTAATATAAGTTGTTACAGCTTGTTTCGCAATCATTGTAAAATAAATTAAGTTTATAAGTGAGTGGGTATAGTTTGGGTATGTCATAGAAAATATATCTTTATGGTAAAACATATACCAAGTATATAACACATGTAGCATTTAACTTATAATGGCTTGGTGCATATTTCAAACCACATGTAATTGTTGTATCTATATATTTGGTCAGGAGCACAGATGATGTAAGTATTGTACTATTGTAACCGGTGCATCTTGTGTAGTTTTACACAATATATGTTCAGTTGTTTAATTGCTGTTTCTATATATTTAGTCAGGAGCACAGATGATGTGAGTATTGTACTATTGTAACCGGTGCATCTTGTGTAGTCTTACCCACTATATTTTCAGTTCTTTTATAACTGTAGTTTGTCAGTTTGGGTTCTTTAATGATTTCTTGAACTGCTGTGTTTTCTGTGTTATGTTATCATTAATATTGGACTGCTTTCAAAAGGCCAGAGTATTATATGCATAAATGTATGAAATTTTACAATTTTAATTAGTAAGATTTATATAAGTGTTTAGTTTAAGTAAGATATAAGCCTCAAACGAATCCAATATGTAAAATATTGGCAGTGTTCTGTGCGACGTACCTAACACAGTCCAATAGTTTACATATTGGATCATGTTCGGCTTATATACTATACAACAATACAGTATATCACAGTACTATGCAACAATACAGTATATCACATTGCTATACAACAATACAGTATATCACATTGCTATACAACAATACAGTATATCACAGTACTATACAACAATACAGTATATCACAGTACTATGCAACAATACAGTATATCACATTGCTATACAACAATACAGTATATCACAGTACTATACAACAATACAGTATATCACAGTACTATACAACAATACAGTATATCACAGTACTATACAACAATACAGTATATCACATTACTATACAACAATACAGTATATCACATTACTATACAACAATACAGTATATCACAGTACTATACAACAATACAGTATATCACATTACTATACAACAATACAGTATATCACATTACTATACAACAATACAGTATATCACAGTACTATACAACAATACAGTATATCACATTACTATACAACAATACAGTATATCACAGTACTATACAACAATACAGTATATCACAGTACTATACAACAATACAGTATATCACATTACTATACAACAATACAGTATATCACAGTACTATACAACAATACAGTATATCACAGTACTATACAACAATACAGTATATCACAGTACTATACAACAATACAGTACATCACAGTACTATACAACAATACAGTATATCACAGTACTATACAACAATACAGTATATCACAGTACTATACAACAATACAGTATATCACAGTACTATACAACAATACAGTATATCACATTACTATACAACAATACAGTATATCACATTACTATACAACAATACAGTATATCACATTGCTATACAACAATACAGTATATCACATTGCTATACAACAATACAGTATATCACAGTACTATACAACAATACAGTATATCACAGTACTATACAACAATACAGTATATCACAGTACTATACAACAATACAGTACATCACATTACTATACAACAATACAGTATATCACAGTACTATACAACAATACAGTATATCACATTACTATACAACAATACAGTATATCACATTACTATACAACAATACAGTATATCACATTGCTATACAACAATACAGTATATCACATTGCTATACAACAATACAGTATATCACAGTACTATACAACAATACAGTATATCACAATACTATACAACAATACAGTATATCACATTGCTATACAACAATACAGTATATCACATTACTATACAACAATACAGTATATCACATTACTATACAACAATACAGTATATCACATTACTATACAACAATACAGTATATCACATTACTATACAACAATACAGTATATCACATTACTATACAACAATACAGTATATCACATTACTATACAACAATACAGTATATCACATTGCTATACAACAATACAGTATATCACATTGCTATACAACAATACAGTATATCACATTGCTATACAATACAGTATATCACATTGCTATACAACAATACAGTATATCACACTACTATACAACAATACAGTATATCACATTACTATACAACAATACAGTATATCACATTGCTATACAACAATACAGTATATCACATTACTATACACACATACAGTATATCACATTACTATACAACATACAGTATATCACATTACTATACAACAATACAGTATATCACATTACTATACAACAATACAGTATATCACATGCTATACAACAATACAGTATATCACATTACTATACAACATACAGTATATCACATTACTATACAACAATACAGTAATCACATTGCTATACACACAATACAGTATATCACATTGCTATAAAACAAATACAGTAATCACATTACTATACAACAATACAGTATATCACATTGCTATACAACAATACAGTATATCACAGTACTATACAACAATACAGTATATCACATTACTATACAACAATACAGTATATCACATTGCTATACAACAATACAGTATATCACATTGCTATACAACAATACAGTATATCACAGTACTATACAACAATACAGTATATCACAGTACTATACAACAATACAGTATATCACATTACTATACAACAATACAGTATATCACAGTACTATGCAACAATACAGTATATCACAGTACTATACAACAATACAGTACACTTAACAACTCTTATAAGTGTGCATCTTTGATTTCCGTATAACTTTTTTATTTATCAATATATTTGCACGAAATTTTGTGTACTTGCTATTGACTACATTTCGAGTATTATCCCGTACTCCACGTGTTCAATTTAATCGATACGGCGCGTTGAACCACGCAACGTCAAAATCAACACAATGCACGAGGAAATGGTGCGCTGGCAAAAAATAAAACTGCATTTGGTCGTTGTGGACTTGATTACGATCCACACATCAGAAAAACATGACATGGGCAGGCTGACCATAGCGGAACGGGGAATAGCCGTCGGCTTCATCAACGCCGGTATACACCAAACAGAGGTACGTCTCAAAGTTAATTCAATGTCACTAATTAATTAAGTTTCTTTGTGTTATAAAAATTGAAAGTCACTAACATTCAGTTTTTTATCGAAAATATCCATAAAAAATAAATTATATATTTTAATTACTAATTTCATGTTATCCGTATCATTTGCAGGTTGCGCGACGCATGGGTGTACACCGCAACATCATCAGAAAGCTGATGCTTAAGTACAGAGCGACTGGCAACGTTGGTAACCTCCCTCGCAGACCACGTGGGCGTTGTACAACAGCTGCACAAGATAATCACATCATACATGTGCATCGTCAACAGAGAACACGTACAGCTGTCAAGATGGCCGGAGAAACGCGCGAGACGCACGGACGCCATACCTCTGCGCAGGCCGTTAGAAGGCGTCTTCGATCGCTCGCAAACATGCGGTGTAGACGGCCCTTTAAGGGTATTGTATTGACTCAAAGGCATAGGGCACTGCGAGATCGTTGGGCTCGGTGTCATCTTAGAACAACACAGGCAGAATGGGGGCAGGTCCTGTTTACTGACGAACAGAAGTTCTGCGTACAGGAAAACGACTGTCGTTCACGAGTATATCGACAACGGGGAGAACGGTTCAACGACAACTGCGTCATCGAACGAGATAGGTACGGGGGTGGGTCAGTAATGGTATGGGCTGGTGTCTCCTTACATCACAAGACTAACATAGTGTTCATTAACGGTAATCTAAACGCCGCCCGGTACCAACATGACGTGCTTCAAAATGAGGTAGTACCCATGTTTAGGAACAATAGAGGATTGCGGTTGCTGCAGGATGGCGCACCAGCCCACACGGCTAGGGCGACAAGATTCTTTCTGAATGCTAACCACATCAATGTGATGGACATACCACCGAAGTCTCCCGACTTAAACATTATAGAAAATCTATGGGATGAATTGAATCGCCGCGTAAGAAGGACCGGCGCAGTGCCACAGACC
>CM026387.1:5869249-6092885 GCA_014843695.1 Archivesica marissinica | reverse complement strand
GTTAATCCTATTTGTGTTACTGAATATTCCTGGTGTAGTTAATCCTATCTGTGTTACTGAATATCCCTGGTGTAGTTAATCCTATCTGTGTTACTGAATATTCCTGGTGTAGTTAATCCTATCTGTGTTACTGAATATTCCTGGTGTAGTTAATCCTATCTGTGTTACTGAATATTCCTGGTGTAGTTAATCCTATATGTGTTACTGAATATTCCTGGTGTAGTTAATCCTATCTGTGTTACTGAATATCCCTGGTGTAGTTAATCCTATCTGTGTTACTGAATATTCCTGGTGTAGTTAATCCTATCTGTGTTACTGAATATTCCTGGTGTAGTTATCCTATCTGTGTTACTGAATATTCCTGGTGTAGTTAATCCTATCTGTGTTACTGAATATCCCTGGTGTAGTCAATCCTTCTGTGTTACTGAATATTCCTGGTGTAGTTAATCCTATCTGTGTTACTGAATATTCCTGGTGTAGTTAATCCTATCTGTGTTACTGAATATCCCTGGTGTAGTTAATCCTATCTGTGTTACTGAATATCCCTGGTGTAGTTAATCCTATCTGTGTTACTGAATATCCCTGGTGTAGTTAATCCTATCTGTGTAACTGAATATTCCTGGTGTAGTTAATCCTATCTGTGTTACTGAATATTCCTAGTGTAGTTAATCCTATCTGTGTTACTGAATATTCCTGGTGTAGTTAATCCTATCTGTGTTACTGAATATCCCTGGTGTAGTTAATCCTATCTGTGTTACTGAATATTCCTGGTGTAGTTAATCCTATCTGTGTTACTGAATATTCCTGGTGTAGTTAATCCTATCTGTGTTACTGAATATCCCTGGTGTAGTTAATCCTATCTGTGTTACTGAATATCCCTGGTGTAGTTAATCCTATCTGTGTTACTGAATATTCCTGGTGTAGTTAATCCTATCTGTTACTGAATATCCCTGGTGTAGTTAATCCTATCTGTGTTACTGAATATCCCTGGTGTAGTTAATCCTATCTGTGTTACTGAATATTCCTGGTGTAGTTAATCCTATCTGTGTTACTGACTATCCCTGGTGTAGTTAATCCTATCTGTGTTACTGAATATCCTTGGTGTAGTTAATCCTATCTGTGTTACTGAATATCCCTGGTGTAGTTAATCCTATCTGTGTTATTGAATATCCCTGGTGTAGTTAATCCTATCTGTGTTACTGAATATCCCTGGTGTAGTTAATCCTGTCTGTGTTACTGAATATTCCTGGTGTAGTTAATCCTATCTGTGTTACTGAATATCCCTGGTGTAGTTAATCCTATCTGTGTTACTGAATATCCCTGGTGTAGTTAATCCTGTCTGTGTTACTGAATATTCCTGGTGTAGTTAATCCTATATGTGTAACTGAATATCCCTGGTGTAGTTAATCCTATCTGTGTTACTGAATATTCCTGGTGTAGTTAATCCTATATGTGTTACTGAATATTCCTGGTGTAGTTAATCCTATCTGTGTTACTGAATATTCCTGGTGTAGTTAATCCTATCTGTGTTACTGAATATTCCTGGTGTAGTTAATCCTATCTGTGTTACTGAATATTCCTGGTGTAGTTAATCCTATCTGTGTTACTGAATATCCCTGGTGTAGTTAATCCTATCTGTGTTACTGAATATTCCTGGTGTAGTTAATCCTATCTGTGTTACTGAATATTCCTGGTGTAGTTAATCCTATCTGTGTTACTGAATATCCCTGGTGTAGTTAATCCTATCTGTGTTACTGAATATCCCTGGTGTAGTTAATCCTATCTGTGTTACTGAATATTCCTGGTGTAGTTAATCCTATCTGTGTTACTGAATATCCCTGGTGTAGTTATCCTATCTGTGTTACTGAATATCCCTGGTGTAGTTAATCCTATCTGTGTTACTGAATATCCCTGGTGTAGTTAATCCTATCTGTGTAACTGAATATTCCTGGTGTAGTTAATCCTATCTGTTACTGAATATCCCTGGTGTAGTTAATCCTATCTGTGTTACTGAATATTCCTGGTGTAGTTAATCCTATCTGTGTTACTGAATATCCCTGGTGTAGTTAATCCTATCTGTGTTACTGAATATTCCTGGTGTAGTTAATCCTATCTGTGTTACTGAATATCCCTGGTGTAGTTAATCCTATCTGTGTTACTGAATATTCCTGGTGTAGTTAATCCTATCTGTGTTACTGAATATCCCTGGTGTAGTTAATCCTATCTGTTACTGAATATCCCTGGTGTAGTTAATCCTATCTGTGTTACTGAATATTCCTGGTGTAGTTAATCCTATCTGTGTTACTGAATATCCCTGGTGTAGTTAATCCTATCTGTGTTACTGAATATTCCTGGTGTAGTTAATCCTATCTGTGTTACTGAATATCCCTGGTGTAGTTAATCCTATCTGTGTTACTGAATATCCCTGGTGTAGTTAATCCTATCTGTGTTACTGAATATTCCTGGTGTAGTTAATCCTATCTGTGTTACTGAATATCCCTGGTGTAGTTAATCCTATCTGTGTTACTGAATATCCCTGGTGTAGTTAATCCTATCTGTGTTACTGAATATCCCTGGTGTAGTTAATCCTATCTGTGTTACTGAATATCCCTGGTGTAGTTAATCCTATCTGTGTTACTGAATATTCCTGGTGTAGTTAATCCTATCTGTGTTACTGAATATTCCTGGTGTAGTTAATCCTATCTGTGTTACTGAATATTCCTGGTGTAGTTAATCCTATCTGTGTTACTGAATATTCCTGGTGTAGTTAATCCTATCTGTGTTACTGAATATTCCTGGTGTAGTTAATCCTATCTGTGTTACTGAATATCCCTGGTGTAGTTAATCCTATCTGTGTTACTGAATATCCCTGGTGTAGTTAATCCTATCTGTGTTACTGAATATCCCTGGTGTAGTTAATCCTATCTGTGTTACTGAATATCCCTGGTGTAGTTAATCCTATCTGTGTTACTGAATATTCCTGGTGTAGTTAATCCTATCTGTGTTACTGAATATTCCTGGTGTAGTTAATCCTATCTGTGTTACTGAATATTCCTGGTGTAGTTAATCCTATCTGTGTTACTGAATATCCCTGGTGTAGTTAATCCTATCTGTGTTACTGAATATTCCTGGTGTAGTTAATCCTATCTGTGTTACTGAATATTCCTGGTGTAGTTAATCCTATCTGTGTTACTGAATATTCCTGGTGTAGTTAATCCTATCTGTGTTACTGAATATTCCTGGTGTAGTTAATCCTATCTGTGTTACTGAATATCCCTGGTGTAGTTAATCCTATCTGTGTTACTGAATATCCCTGGTGTAGTTAATCCTATCTGTGTTACTGAATATTCCTGGTGTAGTTAATCCTATCTGTGTTACTGAATATCCCTGGTGTATTTAATCCTATCTGTGTTACTTAATATTCCTAGTGTAGTTAATCCTATCTGTGTTACTGAATATTCCTGGTGTAGTTAATCCTATCTGTGTTACTGAATATTCCTGGTGTAGTTAATCCTATCTGTGTTACTGAATATTCCTGGTGTAGTTAATCCTATCTGTGTTACTGAATATCCCTGGTGTAGTTAATCCTATCTGTGTTACTGAATATCCCTGGTGTAGTTAATCCTATCTGTGTTACTGAATATTCCTGGTGTAGTTAATCCTATCTGTGTTACTGAATATCCCTGGTGTAGTTAATCCTATCTGTGTTACTGAATATCCCTGGTGTAGTCAATCCTATCTGTGTTACTGAATATCCCTGGTGTAGTTAATCCTATCTGTGTTACTGAATATCCCTGGTGTAGTTAATCCTATCTGTGTAACTGAATATCCCTGGTGTAGTTAATCCTATCTGTGTTACTGAATATCCCTGGTGTAGTTAATCCTATCTGTGTAACTGAATATTCCTGGTGTAGTTAATCCTATATGTGTAACTGAATATTCCTGGTGTAGTTAATCCTATCTGTGTAACTGAATATTCCTGGTGTAGTTAATCCTATCTGTGTTACTGAATATTCCTGGTGTAGTTAATCCTGTCTGTGTTACTGAATATTCCTGGTGTAGTTAATCCTATCTGTGTTACTGAATATCCCTGGTGTAGTTATCCTATCTGTGTTACTGAATATCCCTGGTGTAGTTAATCCTATCTGTGTTACTGAATATCCCTGGTGTAGTCAATCCTATCTGTGTTACTGAATATCCCTGGTGTAGTTATCCTATCTGTGTTACTGAATATCCCTGGTGTAGTTAATCCTATCTGTGTTACTGAATATCCCTGGTGTAGTCAATCCTATCTGTGTTACTGAATATCCCTGGTGTAGTCAATCCTATCTGTGTTACTGAATATTCCTGGTGTAGTTAATCCTATCTATGTTACTGAATATCCCTGGTGTAGTTAATCCTATATGTGTAACTGAATATCCCTGGTGTAGTTAATCCTATCTGTGTTACTGAATATCCCTGGTGTAGTTAATCCTATCTGTGTTACTGAATATTCCTGGTGTAGTTAATCCTATCTGTGTTACTGAATATTCCTGGTGTAGTTAATCCTATCTGTGTTACTGAATATCCCTGGTGTAGTTAATCCTATCTGTGTTACTGAATATTCCTGGTGTAGTTAATCCTATCTGTGTTACTGAATATCCCTGGTGTAGTTAATCCTATCTGTGTTACTGAATATCCCTGGTGTAGTTAATCCTATCTGTGTTACTGAATATCCCTGGTGTAGTTAATCCTATCTGTTACTGAATATTCCTGGTGTAGTTAATCCTATCTGTGTTACTGAATATTCCTGGTGTAGTTAATCCTATCTGTGTTACTGAATATCCCTGGTGTAGTTAATCCTGTCTGTGTTACTGAATATTCCTGGTGTAGTTAATCCTATCTGTGTTACTGAATATCCCTGGTGTAGTTAATCCTATCTGTGTTACTGAATATTCCTGGTGTAGTTAATCCTATCTGTGTTACTGAATATCCCTGGTGTAGTTAATCCTATCTGTGTTACTGAATATTCCTGGTGTAGTTAATCCTATCTGTGTTACTGAATATTCCTGGTGTAGTTAATCCTATCTGTGTTACTGAATATTCCTGGTGTAGTTAATCCTATCTGTGTTACTGAATATTCCTGGTGTAGTTAATCCTATCTGTGTTACTGAATATCCCTGGTGTAGTTAATCCTATCTGTGTTACTGAATATCCCTGGTGTAGTTAATCCTATCTGTGTTACTGAATATTCCTGGTGTAGTTAATCCTATCTGTGTTACTGAATATCCCTGGTGTATTTAATCCTATCTGTGTTACTTAATATTCCTAGTGTAGTTAATCCTATCTGTGTTACTGAATATTCCTGGTGTAGTTAATCCTATCTGTGTTACTGAATATTCCTGGTGTAGTTAATCCTATCTGTGTTACTGAATATTCCTGGTGTAGTTAATCCTATCTGTGTTACTGAATATTCCTGTTAAGTGACTGATGTATGTAAATGTTGTGTAATTTGCTGTTTATACCCAACTGTATTTGTTTAGCATCTCTTCTATATATTGGATGTCCACATATAAACATAATAAAACATTAAACAGACTAAGCATGTGGATTATGCACCCACTAATGGATGGGTGTTGTTTTATTAAATTAAACGCCTACATCTTTGACTTCAGTATATTCATGTTCCATACATACTTGGATGTGTTATATATAACGGGTTCTCTTTCCAGGAAAAGAGGAAATACCGAAGATCTCGAGAACAAAGGAAAACAGAAAAGATGAACCTGGATTCTGCACATGACAGGTATTCATTTACTTCTAGAGCACTAAGCTTGCTTGCTGTAATAAGCATTTACTTCTAGAGCACTAGGCTTGCTTGTTGTAATAAGCATTTACTTCTAGACCACTAGGCTTGCTTGCTGTAATAAGCATTTACTTCTAGAGCACTAGGCTTGCTTGCTGTAATAAGCATTTACTTCTAGAGCACTAGGCTTGCGTGCTGTAATAAGCATTTACTTCTAGAGCACTAGGCTTGCTTGCTGTAATAAGCATTTACCTCTAGACCACTAGGCTTGCTTGTTGTAATAAGCATTTACTTCTAGAGCATTAGGCTTGCTTACTGTAAGAAGCATTTACTTCTAGAGCACTAGGCTTGCTTGCTGTAATAAGCAATTACTTCTAGAGCACTAGGCTTGCTTGCTGTAATAAGCATTTACTTCTAGAGCACTAGGCTTGTCTGCTGTAATAAGCATTTACCTCTAGAGCACTAGGCTTGCTTGCTGTAATAAGCATTTACTTCTAGAGTACTAGGCTTGTTTGCTGTAATAAGCATTTACCTCTAGAGCACTAGGCTTGCTTGCTGTATAAGCATTTACTTCTAGAGTACTAGGCTTGTTTGCTGTAATAAGCATTTACCTCTAGAGCACTAGGCTTGCTTGCTGTAATAAGCATTTACTTCTAGAGCACTAGGTTTGCTTGCTGTAATAAGCATTTACTTCTAGAGCACTAGGCTTGCTTGCTGTAATAAGCATTTACTTCTAGAGCACTAGGCTTGCTTGCTGTAATAAGCATTTACTTCTAGAGCACTAGGCTTGCTTGCTGTAATAAGCATTTACTTCTAGAGAACTAGGCTTGCTTGCTGTAATAAGCATTTACTTCTAGAGTACTAGGTTTGCTTGCTGTAAGAAGCATTTACTTCTAGAGCACTAGGCTTGCTTGCTGTAATAAGCATTTACTTCTAGAGCACTAGGCTTGCTTGCTGTAATAAGCATTTACATCTAGAGCACTAGGCTTGCTTGCTGTAATAAGCATTTACTTCTATAGTACTAGGTTTGCTTGCTGTAAGAAGCATTTACTTCTAGAGCACTAGGCTTGCTTGCTGTAATAAGCATTTACTTCTAGACCACTAGGCTTGCTTGCTGTAATAAGCATTTACTTCTAGAGCATAGGCTTGCTTGCTGTAATAAGCATTTACTTCTAGAGCACTAGGCTTGCTTGCTGTAATAAGCATTTACTTCTAGAGCACTAGGCTTGCTTGCTGTAATAAGCATTTACCTCTAGAGCACTAGGCTTGTTTGCTGTAATACGCATTTACTTCTAGAGCACTAGGCTTGCTTGCTGTAAGAAGCATTTACTTCTAGAGTACTAGGCTTGTTTGCTGTAATAAGCATTTACTTCTAGAGCACTAGGCTTGCTTGCTGTAAGAAGCATTTACTTCTAGAGTACTAGGCTTGTTTGCTGTAATAAGCATTTACTTCTAGAGCACTAGGCTTGCTTGCTGTAATAAGCATTTACTTCTAGAGCACTAGGCTTGCTTGCTGTAATAAGCAATTACTTCTAGAGCACTAGGCTTGCTTGCTGTAATAAGCATTTACTTCTAGAGCACTAGGCTTGCTTGCTGTAATAAGAATTTACCTCTAGAGCACTAGGCTTGCTTGCTGTAATAAGCATTTACCTCTAGAGCACTAGGCTTGCTTGCTGTAATAAGCATTTACTTCTAGAGCACTAGGCTTGCTTGCTGTAATAAGCATTTACTTCTAGAGCACTAGGCTTGCTTGCTGTAATAAGCATTTACCTCTAGAGCACTATGCTTGCTTGCTGTAATAAGCATTTACTTCTAGAGCACTAGGCTTGCTTGTTATAATAAGCAAGTTATCTCTTGTGTCAATTTAATAGCAGGATCATCAGTTTCACTTGGGGGCTTGGCACTGGGCAACATTGCACTGTTTTTCATGAAATGGGGGGGGGTCTTTAACGTCTTACTATGCTAGTTCAAAATAAGAATATCGGAGTTCGATATTAATTTAAAACATGTATTTAACAGCTTGATATTTGTTCAAAGTTAGAATTTTAGAACTTAACTTATCCTAACATATTTTAGTGTTTCTTAGACCTTTCCAGAAATGAGACTGAAAACAAATGTTGTGAAATACAAATAGTCGGGTATTTAGTATCAACTCTGGAACCTACTTTCTCAGCTATATCCAGTAATGCTTTCTTTTAACTTTCATTTCAATCTACTTGTATTACCAGTCCAGCGTGTTACCACTGGGCTACAGATACATCTGTCCTAGTCTTTAGCTTTCATTTCGATCCACTTGTATTTATTGTGTACATAATTATTTGTTGTAACTTATGTTATATAATGTCGAATAAATATGTTTAAACCAATGCTTTATTGTCATTTGTAGACTCCACGTTCTCGGATTATAGACAATCGGCAATTAAAGGATTGAAGGTGAGATATACACATCATATTGGCAGCATAACTGTATCAACTTTAATGCAAACATTTCAGTATCTTGTAATGAACTTGTAATCCTGGAACTTTAGCTTATCACATGAAATATGTACATTTAATCATACAGCTGTGAAAAATCGTACAGAGCTTAACCCATTCAACACCAAGTAACTGACATGGACTGGTCCATGATATTATTAGACCAATAAATTAATAACAAAATTACATTTGGATCAGTTCATTTATCAAAATGGGTAATTTTTTTGGGTAATATAGTTATATTACTTGAAAAAAGTGCAGATCCTGATGAGACGGCTCGTCACGAGCCGGCTCATCTGGATCTACACTTTTTTGTAAGCCAATTTAGAGGTCTGTGGTGTTGAAAGGGTTAAAGATATATTCCTGTTTAAAAAAAGGAAATTGTGGTGTATGGAGGGTCCCATTATTTCTGTCAGCAATATAATAAAAGATGGTTAAAGTGATGCACGCACATTCATTTCATTGCCGTTAAGTTGTATGGAGGGTCCCATTATTTCTGTCAGCAATATAATAAAAGATGGTTAAAGTGATGCACGCACATTAATTTCATTGCCGTTATTTCTTACGGAGAATGGAGCTACGAAGGAAGTCTAATGAAAAAAGACTAACCTAGTCATATTAAGATTATATATTTTTCAACATTGTTCAAGTACTTTAAAAATGTTAAAAATGATTCATTACTTTACTGCAAAGCTTGTGTAATGCTGATTATTTAACAAATACAATTGTATGATCGACAGTTTTGTATGATCGACAGTTTTGTATGATAGACAGTTTTGTATGATCGACAGTTTTGTATGATCGACAGTTTTGTATGATCGACAGTTTTGTACGATCGACAGTTGTGACAAGCAGTTTGAACAGGAATATATCTTTAAAGCGACACTTGGTATGTCCTACGTAACAAACAAATCATTATTTTATTTCATAAATGTTAGGTTTATTTTAAAGAACATGATAAGCATTCTTGTTTTTATAGCGATTATGGTTGACTTCAAACCACTTGTCCCTCACCGCTGTAGGTTCGAATCTCACTGGGGGTGTCGAATTCTTTCAAGTGAGGAAGCTGTCCAGCTGGAAGGTGGTGGTTCTACCTGGGTACCCATATGTGCCTGAAATACAAATTATTATATACGATACCTTTAATTTAGTATTCGTGGAAGTTGTGATAGCGCAGTAGTAGCGCGTTCGCTTCAGGTGCAAAAGGACCAGAGTTTGAGCCCCGCTGGAGCCTTTACGATTGTGCCCTTATGCAACGTATTTACATTCCTTCTTTAGTTAAAGACATGGAGTGACAGGCAGTATTGTAGTACGCAAGCTTTGTACATGATTAGTGAGAAATGTATCTCCTTCAGTATTACAGCGATCAATTTCTACTGCTCTACAAATGTCTACCTGTCCAACTACTGTTAAAATAATGCTCCGGGTTCAAATCTTGAACTGGGAAATATGCTAGATGGTATGTTGGTCGCCAGATCGGACAGTTGGGTTTTCTCCGGGTACTCCGGTTTCCTCCCACATGAATGACCACAAATATGCTGTCATCCGAGCCAACGAGAGTGATTAATATAAGTTGTTACAGCTTGTTTCGCAATCATTGTAAAATAAATTAAGTTTATAAGTGAGTGGGTATAGTTTGGGTATGTCATAGAAAATATATCTTTATGGTAAAACATATACCAAGTATATAACACATGTAGCATTTAACTTATAATGGCTTGGTGCATATTTCAAACCACATGTAATTGTTGTATCTATATATTTGGTCAGGAGCACAGATGATGTAAGTATTGTACTATTGTAACCGGTGCATCTTGTGTAGTTTTACACAATATATGTTCAGTTGTTTAATTGCTGTTTCTATATATTTAGTCAGGAGCACAGATGATGTGAGTATTGTACTATTGTAACCGGTGCATCTTGTGTAGTCTTACCCACTATATTTTCAGTTCTTTTATAACTGTAGTTTGTCAGTTTGGGTTCTTTAATGATTTCTTGAACTGCTGTGTTTTCTGTGTTATGTTATCATTAATATTGGACTGCTTTCAAAAGGCCAGAGTATTATATGCATAAATGTATGAAATTTTACAATTTTAATTAGTAAGATTTATATAAGTGTTTAGTTTAAGTAAGATATAAGCCTCAAACGAATCCAATATGTAAAATATTGGCAGTGTTCTGTGCGACGTACCTAACACAGTCCAATAGTTTACATATTGGATCATGTTCGGCTTATATACTATACAACAATACAGTATATCACAGTACTATGCAACAATACAGTATATCACATTGCTATACAACAATACAGTATATCACATTGCTATACAACAATACAGTATATCACAGTACTATACAACAATACAGTATATCACAGTACTATGCAACAATACAGTATATCACATTGCTATACAACAATACAGTATATCACAGTACTATACAACAATACAGTATATCACAGTACTATACAACAATACAGTATATCACAGTACTATACAACAATACAGTATATCACATTACTATACAACAATACAGTATATCACAGTACTATACAACAATACAGTATATCACATTACTATACAACAATACAGTATATCACATTACTATACAACAATACAGTATATCACAGTACTATACAACAATACAGTATATCACATTGCTATACAACAATACAGTATATCACATTACTATACAACAATACAGTATATCACATTACTATACAACAATACAGTATATCACATTACTATACAACAATACAGTATATCACAGTACTATACAACAATACAGTATATCACAGTACTATACAACAATACAGTATATCACAGTACTATACAACAATACAGTACATCACAGTACTATACAACAATACAGTATATCACAGTACTATACAACAATACAGTATATCACAGTACTATACAACAATACAGTATATCACAGTACTATACAACAATACAGTATATCACATTGCTATACAACAATACAGTATATCACATTACTATACAACAATACAGTATATCACATTGCTATACAACAATACAGTATATCACATTGCTATACAACAATACAGTATATCACAGTATTATACAACAATACAGTATATCACAGTACTATACAACAATACAGTATATCACAGTACTATACAACAATACAGTACATCACATTACTATACACAATACAGTATATCACAGTACTATACAACAATACAGTATATCACATTACTATACAACAATACAGTATATCACATTACTATACAACAATACAGTATATCACAGTACTATACAACAATACAGTATATCACATTGCTATACAACAATACAGTATATCACAGTACTATACAACAATACAGTATATCACAGTACTATACAACAATACAGTATATCACAGTACTATACAACAATACAGTATATCACATTACTATACAACAATACAGTATATCACATTACTATACAACAATACAGTATATCACATTACTATACAACAATACAGTATATCACATTACTATACAACAATACAGTATATCACAGTACTATACAACAATACAGTATATCACATTGCTATACAACAATACAGTATATCACATTGCTATACAACAATACAGTATATCACATTGCTATACAACAATACAGTATATCACATTGCTATACAATACAGTATATCACATTGCTATACAACAATACAGTATATCACATTACTATACAACAATACAGTATATCACATTGCTATACAACAATACAGTATATCACATTACTATACAACAATACAGTATATCACATTACTATACAACAATACAGTATATCACATTGCTATACAACAATACAGTATATCACAGTACTATACAACAATACAGTATATCACATTGCTATACAATACAGTATATCACATTGCTATACAACAATACAGTATATCACATTGCTATACAACAATACAGTATATCACATTGCTATACAATACAGTATATCACATTGCTATACAATACAGTATATCACATTGCTATACAACAATACAGTATATCACATTGCTATACAACAATACAGTATATCACATTGCTATACAACAATACAGTATATCACATTGCTATACAACAATACAGTATATCACATTGCTATACAACAATACAGTATATCACAGTACTATACAACAATACAGTATATCACATTACTATACAACAATACAGTATATCACATTGCTATACAACAATACAGTATATCACATTGCTATACAACAATACAGTATATCACAGTACTATACAACAATACAGTATATCACAGTACTATACAACAATACAGTATATCACATTACTATACAACAATACAGTATATCACAGTACTATGCAACAATACAGTATATCACAGTACTATACAACAATACAGTACACTTAACAACTCTTATAAGTGTGCATCTTTGATTTCCGTATAACTTTTTTATTTATCAATATATTTGCACGAAATTTTGTGTACTTGCTATTGACTACATTTCGAGTATTATCCCGTACTCCACGTGTTCAATTTAATCGATACGGCGCGTTGAACCACGCAACGTCAAAATCAACACAATGCACGAGGAAATGGTGCGCTGGCAAAAAATAAAACTGCATTTGGTCGTTGTGGACTTGATTACGATCCACACATCAGAAAAACATGACATGGGCAGGCTGACCATAGCGGAACGGGGAATAGCCGTCGGCTTCATCAACGCCGGTATACACCAAACAGAGGTACGTCTCAAAGTTAATTCAATGTCACTAATTAATTAAGTTTCTTTGTGTTATAAAAATTGAAAGTCACTAACATTCAGTTTTTTATCGAAAATATCCATAAAAAATAAATTATATATTTTAATTACTAATTTCATGTTATCCGTATCATTTGCAGGTTGCGCGACGCATGGGTGTACACCGCAACATCATCAGAAAGCTGATGCTTAAGTACAGAGCGACTGGCAACGTTGGTAACCTCCCTCGCAGACCACATGGGCGTTGTACAACAGCTGCACAAGATAATCACATCATACATGTGCATCGTCAACAGAGAACACGTACAGCTGTCAAGATGGCCGGAGAAACGCGCGAGACGCACGGACGCCATACCTCTGCGCAGGCCGTTAGAAGGCGTCTTCGATCGCTCACAAACATGCGGTGTAGACGGCCCTTTAAGGGTATTGTATTGACTCAAAGGCATAGGGCACTGCGAGATCGTTGGGCTCGGTGTCATCTTAGAACAACACAGGCAGAATGGGGGCAGGTCCTGTTTACTGACGAACAGAAGTTCTGCGTACAGGAAAACGACTGTCGTTCACGAGTATATCGACAACGGGGAGAACGGTTCAACGACAACTGCGTCATCGAACGAGATAGGTACGGGGGTGGGTCAGTAATGGTATGGGCTGGTGTCTCCTTACATCACAAGACTAACATAGTGTTCATTAACGGTAATCTAAACGCCGCCCGGTACCAACATGACGTGCTTCAAAATGAGGTAGTACCCATGTTTAGGAACAATAGAGGATTGCGGTTGCTGCAGGATGGCGCACCAGCCCACACGGCTAGGGCGACAAGATTCTTTCTGAATGCTAACCACATCAATGTGATGGACATACCACCGAAGTCTCTCGACTTAAACATTATAGAAAATCTATGGGATAAATTGAATCGCCGCTTAAGAAGGACCGGCGCAGTGCCACAGACCATCGCCCAGCTCCGTGCGAAGATTGGGCAAGAGTGGGCAAATCTACCCCAGAACTATGTACGACGCTATGTCCCTTCCATGCGACGACGTTGCCAAGCTGTGATCCGCAGTCAGGGTGGGCATACGCGATATTAGAATAATTAATTCTCATCGGCCTGAGTTTTATCATTGACATTATCATTTTGCAACATTGACTTTTTATGCACCATCACATTACTTAGTCATGTTTGTTAAATTTGTGTTTGTTATGAAATAAAATAAATGGAATATCATGAAATATATCTCAACTGTAATTGCTGAAAATTTCATCATTATCGGGCCAATATTGACGGAGATATGAGACCATTTATACATGCACACTTATAAGAGTTGTTAAGTGTATATCACAGTACTATACAACAATACAGTATATCACATTACTATACAACAATACAGTATATCACAGTACTATGCAACAATACAGTATATCACAGTACTATACAACAATACAGTATATCACAGTACTATACAACAATACAGTACATCACAGTACTATACAACAATACTGTATATCACAGTACTATACAACAATACAGTATATCACATTGCTATACAACAATACAGTATATCACATTACTATACAACAATACAGTATATCACAGTACTATACAACAATACAGTACATCACATTACTATACAATACAGTATATCACATTACTATACAATACAGTATATCACATTACTATACAATACAGTATATCACATTACTATACAATACAGTATATCACATTGCTATACAACAATACAGTATATCACATTGCTATACAACAATACAGTATATCACAGTACTATACAACAATACAGTATATCACAGTACTATACAACAATACAGTATATCACATTACTATACAATACAGTATATCACAGTACTATACAACAATACAGTATATCACAGTACTATACAGTACATCACATTACTATACAACAATACAGTATATCACATTACTATACAATACAGTATATCACATTACTATACAACAATACAGTATATCACGTACTATACAACAATACAGTATATCACAGTACTATACAACAATACAGTATATCACATTACTATACAATACAGTATATCACAGTACTATACAACAATACAGTATATCACATTGCTATACAATACAGTATATCACATTGCTATACAACAATACAGTATATCACAGTACTATACAAATACAGTATATCACAGTACTATACAATACAGTATATCACATTACTATACAATACAGTATATCACATTACTATACAATACAGTATATCACATTACTATACAATACAGTATATCACATTACTATACAATACAGTATATCACATTACTATACAACAATACAGTATATCACATTGCTATACAACAATACAGTATATCACATTGCTATACAACAATACAGTATATCACATTACTATACAACAATACAGTATATCACATTACTATACAACAATACAGTATATCACAGTACTATACAACAATACAGTATATCACATTACTATACAACAATACAGTATATCACATTGCTATACAACAATACAGTATATCACATTACTATACAACAATACAGTATATCACATTACTATACAACAATACAGTATATCACATTACTATACAACAATACAGTATATCACATTGCTATACAATACAGTATATCACAGTACTATACAACAATACAGTATATCACAGTACTATACAACAATACAGTATATCACATTACTATACAATACAGTATATCACATTACTATACAACAATACAGTATATCACAGTACTATACAACAATACAGTATATCACATTACAGTATATCACATTACTATGCAACAATACGGTATATCACATTACTTGTGTGTGTTTTACGTTTATTTATCGTCACTACCGGTTGCCCATATGAGCGACGCCTCCTGAAGAGATTAGTCATTTTAGATTATGGAGGATAGTGCAATGATACAGACAGAGACCCATTCCAGAGTCTCCTCTGGTTCTTTTACCTTGGTTTAACGTCCCATCTGAAAGACTGTTAATTTTATTAGGGTCTGTTCGATCCCTGGATTACCAGTCCAGCGTGTTACCACTGGACTACATATCCGTCTGTAAACTAGTTTGCTAGTTGTCTAACTTAGCCTCTTACTAATATTATATTGTTCACACATTTCCCAGATTCCTGTTCTAATAATCTAAATCATTTCTTCCCATTTCCTATTAATGTGCACAGTATTCTTACTTTACTATAGCTTTAAAAGTAATATGATTAATACTATAATATTTATAATTTATGATTAATACTACAATATTTGTAATTTATGATTAATACTATAATATTTATAATTTATGATTAATACTATAATATTTATAATTATGATTAATACTATAATATTTATAATTTATGATTAATACTATAATATTTATAATTATGATTAATACTATAATATTTGTAATTTATAAGATTGTGTTATTTGCTTGTGGTAAATGCTTCATTTATGCTATACTGGTAAATATGATTTAGTTTAGTATTTCATTTTCCCATGATACATCAGTCCTTTTAAGGCTGTCCGATTAGCGCAGTGGTTAGCTCGCTCGCATCTCACCAATGCAACCCAGGTTCGATCCTCGGACCGGGAAGTATGTAAGTTGGTATGATGGTGGGTTTTCTCCGAGTACTCCGGTTTCCTCCCATACAAATGGCCACATTTACGCTTTCATCCGCGCCAACTAGAGTGATTAATATAAGTTGTTAAAACTTGCTTCGCAATAAAGAAAGTTTAAACTTTAATGAAGATAAAATTTAAGAACAATTCTGTATTTATAATAAAGCAAACATACAGTATGCAACTCAGTCAAGAAAATGACAGCAATTTCTACATTTGTATTTCCACTGGTGAAGGTTATTTACCTTGGACTAATCATCTGTGCTTATCTCCCCTTTGTACAGATGATGTTTGCTGACAAGCACGAATGGCAGGCGGAAAGAAGTGGTCTAAAAGCCAAAATCAATGCCGTGCAATCTCAGGTAAATATGCGAGGAACAATCAAAATTCACGTAATATATCATGTTAAGACATCGTTCATGTTGTTGACAGGAATAAAATGTGCCGACTTGTTGCATAAAATCAGCCGTCGTCTCGGAAAGATAATAAAAATATGAAATTTGTGTTCATTCAGACTGACTGCATAGCATTTAAAGCAGAGAGGTTAAAATATCGAGGCTGGCAACGGCAATCGTGCTTTATCCATTAATATAATCCTATATAATCCTATATAATCCTATATAATTCACTCGTCATCCGTTTAAAAATGGCAGAGAACTGTGATGTTTTTTATCATTGATTCTAGAACATATAATCCATCATTGATTCTAGAACATATAATCCATCATTGATGCTAGAACATATAATCCATCATTGATTCTAGAACATATAATCCATCATTGATTCTAGAACATATAATCCATCATTGATGCTAGAACATATAATCCATCATTGATTCTAGAACATATAATCCATCATTGATGCTAGAACATATAATCCATCATTGATTCTAGAACATATAATCCATCATTGATTCTAGAACATATAATCCATCATTGATTCTAGAACATATAATCCACCATTGATGCTAGAACATATAATCCATCATTGATTCTAGAACATATAATCCATCATTGATTCTAGAACATATAATCCATCATTGATTCTAGAACATATAATCCATCATTGATTCTAGAACATATAATCCATCATTGATTCTAGAACATATAATCCATCATTGATTCTAGAATTGTTTGGAATTTGGAATGTATATACATGAGCACACATATCTATGTTTTATGCAGTATGTTATGGAATGTATATACATGAGCACACATATCTATGTTTTATTCAGTATGTTATGGAATGTATATACATGAGCACACATATCTATGTTTTATGCAGTATGTTATGGAATGTATATACATGAGCACACATATCTATGTTTTATGCAGTATGTTATGGAATGTATATACATGAGCACACATATCTATGTTTTATGCAGTATATTATAGAATGTATATACATGAGCACACATATCTATGTTTTATACAGTATGTTATGGAATGTATATACATGAGCACACATATCTATGTTTTATTCGGTATATTATGGAATGTATATACATGAGCACACATATCTATGTTTTATGCAGTATATTATAGACTGTATATACATGAGCACACATATCTATGTTTTATGCAGTATATTATAGAATGTATATACATGAGCACACATATCTATGTTTTATTCAGTATGTTATGGAATGTATATACATGAGCACACATATCTATGTTTTATTCAGTATGTTATTGAATGTTGATTCTTTACTTCTTATCTTCATATTAACAAAACTTAGTTGGAGGAAATGGAAAGAGCTATGAAAGATGCAATTGCAGATAATGAACAGAGGCACCAGGAGAGGTATAAGCAGTTGCAACAGGCCAACACAAAGATTGTTAGCGATATGGTAAAACTGCAGAAAGAGTTCGATGAATACAAGGTATATGTTATTGTCAGTTAACCTGCTGAATAAATTGAAAGGAATGTGCAAAAAGTATATCCAGATCAGCTTCAGAGTAACACTGTTGCTGATCGGGATCTATGTTGTTTGCTATTCAGCCAATTAAGTGTTTTAGCTCCACTCTCCGAAAACAAACTGCATAAAGCCTGATCAGACGGCACAGAATGTTCTGCACGTCTGATCGGGCTCTATACTGTTTACAAAAGCGACTTTAGTCAGGATTAGCAGGTTATGGGTTAATGCTTGTTTATGTTTGCACATGAGTCATTTGAAAGTCTGTATAAATATTGGAATGTTTATGTTTGCACATAAAGTCATGTTCTATTACCAACGAGTAGTTTGAAAGTCTGTATAAATATTGGAATGTTTATGTTTGCACATAAAGTCATGTTCTATTACCAACGAGTCGTTTGAAAGTCTGTATAAATATTGGAATGTTTATGTTTGCACATAAAGTCATGTTCTATTACCAACGAGTAGTTTGAAAGTCTGTATAAATATTGGTATGTTTATGTTTGCACATAAAGTCATGTTCATACCTTTCTGTTTACAGATAAACAATCCATCACCACAATGGTTAGCCATAGAGTTCATACCTTTCTGTTTACAGACACAGAATCCAAGAAAGTCGGTTCCAGCAAAGTATCCAGGAGGCATGATACACAGTATGTTTAACTGCAATAATAATAACAACAGTACAGTTAACAGTAGTGGCAATAGTACAGTAGCAATAGTACAGTAGCAATAGTACAGTAGCAATAGTACAGTAGCAATAGTACAGTAGCAATAGTACAGTAGCAATAATACAGTAGCAATAATACAGTAGTGGCAATAGTACAGTAGCAATAGTACAGTAGTGGCAATAGTACAGTAGCAATAGTACAGTAGCAATAGTTCAGTAGCAATAGTACAGTAGCAATAGTTCAGTAGCAATAGTACAGTAGCAATAGTACAGTAGCAATAGTACCAATAGTACAGTAGCAATAGTACAGTAGCAATAGTACAGTAGCAATAGTTCAGTAGCAATAGTACAGTAGCAATAGTACAGTAGCAATAGTACAGTAGCAATAGTTCAGTAGCAATAGTACAGTAGCAATAGTTCAGTAGCAATAGTACAGTAGCAATAGTACAGTAGCAATAGTACAGTAGCAATAGTACAGTAGCAATAGTACAGTAGTAGCAATAGTACAGTAGTGGCAATAGTACAGTAGCAAGAGTACAGTAGCAATAGTACAGTAGCAATAGTACAGTAGTAGCAATAGTACAGTAGTGGCAATAGTACAGTAGCAATAGTACAGTAGCAATAGTACAGTAGCAATAGTTCAGTAGCAATAGTACAGTAGCAATAGTTCAGTAGCAATAGTACAGTAGCAATAGTACAGTAGCAATAATACAGTAGCAATAGTACAGTAGTAGCAATAGTACAGTAGTGGCAATAGTACAGTAGCAATAGTACAGTAGCAATAGTTCAGTAGCAATAGTACAGTAGCAATAGTTCAGTAGCAATAGTACAGTAGCAATAGTACAGTAGCAATAATACAGTAGCAATAGTACAGTAGCAATAGTACAGTAGCAATAGTACAGTAGCAATAGTACAGTAGCAATAGTACAGTAGCAATAGTACCGTAGCAATAGTACAGTAGCAATAGTACAGTAGCAATAATACAGTAGCAATAGTACAGTAGCAATAGTACAGTAGCAATAGTACAGTAGTAGCAATAGTACAGTAGTAGCAATAGTACAGTAGCAATAGTACAGTAGCAATAGTACAGTAGTAGCAATAGTACAGTAGCAATAGTACAGTAGTAGCAATAGTACAGTAGCAATAGTACAGTAGTAGCAATACTACAGTAGCAATAGTACAGTAGCAATAGTACAGTATAGTACAGTCAATAGTACAGTAGCAATAGTACAGTAGTAAAACATGTGAAGTTTGTGATACAGTAGTAAAACATGTGAAGTTTGCAATACAGTAGTAAAACATGTGAAGTTTGTGATACAGTAGTAAAACATGTGAAGTTTGTGATACAGTAGTAAAACATGTGAAGTTTGCGATACAGTAGTAAAACATGTGAAGTTTGTGATACAGTAGTAAAACATGTGAAGTTTGTGATACAGTAGTAAAACATGTGAAGTTTGCAATACAGTAGTAAAACATGTGAAGTTTGCAATACAGTAGTAAAACATGTGAAGTTTGTGATACAGTAGTAAAACATGTGAAGTTTGCAATACAGTAGTAAAACACATAAAGTTTGTGATACAGTAGTAAAACATGTGAAGTTTGCAATACAGTAGTAAAACATGTGAAGTTTGTGATACAGTAGTAAAGCATGTGAAGTTTGTGATACAGTAGTAAAACATGTGAAGTTTGCAATACAGTAGTAAAACATGTGAAGTTTGTGATACAGTAGTAAAACATGTGAAGTTTGCAATACAGTAGTAAAACATGTGAAGTTTGCAATACAATAGTAAAACATGTGAAGTTTGCAATACAGTAGTAAAACATGTGAAGTTTGCAATACAGTAGTAAAACACATAAAGTTTGTGATACAGTAGTAAAACATGTGAAGTTTGCAATACAGTAGTAAAACATGTGAAGTTTGCAATACAGTAGTAAAACATGTGAAGTTTGTGATACAGTAGTAAAGCATGTGAAGTTTGTGATACAGTAGTAAAACATGTGAAGTTTGCAATACAGTAGTAAAACATGTGAAGTTTGTGATACAGTAGTAAAACATGTGAAGTTTGCAATACAGTAGTAAAACATGTGAAGTTTGCAATACAATAGTAAAACATGTGAAGTTTGCAATACAGTAGTAAAACATGTGAAGTTTGTGATACAGTAGTAAAACATGTGAAGTTTGCAATACAGTAGTAAACATGTGAAGTTTGCAATACAGTAGTAAAACATGTGAAGTTTGTGATACAGTAGTAAAACATGTGAAGTTTGTGATACAGTAGTAAAACATGTGAAGTTTGCAATACAGTAGTAAAACATGTGAAGTTTGCAATACAGTAGTAAAACATGTGAAGTTTGCAATACAGTAGTAAAACATGTGAAGTTTGCAATACAGTAGTAAAACATGTGAAGTTTGCAATACAGTAGTAAAACACATAAAGTTTGCAATACAGTAGTAAAACATGTGAAGTTTGCAATACAGTAGTAAAACATGTGAAGTTTGTGATACAGTAGTAAAACATGTGAAGTTTGTGATACAGTAGTAAAACATGTGAAGTTTGCGATACAGTAGTAAAACATGTGAAGTTTGCAATACAGTAGTAAAACATGTGAAGTTTGCAATACAGTAGTAAAACATGTGAAGTTTGCAATACAGTAGTAAAACATGTGAAGTTTGCAATACAGTAGTAAAACATGTGAAGTTTGCAATACAGTAGTAAAACATGTGAAGTTTGCAATACAGTAGTAAAACATGTGAAGTTTGCAATACAGTAGTAAAACATGTGAAGTTTGCAATACAGTAGTAAAACATGTGAAGTTTGCAATACAGTAGTAAAACATGTGAAGTTTGTGATACAGTAGTAAAACATGTGAAGTTTGCAATACAGTAGTAAACAAGTGAAGTTTGAAATACAGTAGTAAAACATGTGAGGTTTGCAATACAGTAGTAAAACATGTGAAGTTTGTGATACAGTAGTAAAACATGTGAAGTTTGTGATACAGTAGTAAAACACATAAAGTTTGTGATACAGTAGTAAAACATGTGAAGTTTGCAATACAGTAGTAAAACATGTGAAGTTTGTGATACAGTAGTAAAACATGTGAAGTTTGCAATACAGTAGTAAAACATGTGAAGTTTGCAATACAGTAGTAAAACATGTAAAGTTTGTGATACAGTAGTAAAACATGTGAAGTTTGCAGTACAGTAGTAAAACATGTGAAGTTTGCAATACAGTAGTAAAACATGTGTGAAGTTTGTGATACAGTAGTAAAACATGTGAAGTTTGTGATACAGTAGTAAAACATGTGAAGTTTGCAATACAGTAGTAAAACATGTGAAGTTTGCAATACAGTAGTAAAACACATAAAGTTGGATAGAGCATAATATTATAAAAATTGGATTTATGATTTTGTCCGAATTTATGCAACTTTGAATGTAATTACTTTGAAAATGTATGTATGCTTTTTACCAAATGTAATATGATATTTCTTGGTTTCAGGCACAACACTTGCTGCTGATTATTTTCAAAAGCACTACCTCGCTGGTCCAACAATTGGAAGTGGGGCATACGGCCAAGTACACAGCGGACTACGGGAACACGACAATTTGCCGGTTGCAATCAAAAAAGTTTATAAAATGGAAATAAATGACTAGGAACAGGTAAATACATACATTAATACATTTTATATTGCGAAATGTAAAGTTAAATTTCATATACGAAATATCAAATGTATTTTATCATCATTTTTATTAAAAACATTGTTACATTAATGGTAATAAATAATTTAATAAAATTGATATTTTATTTATGAAATATAATAATACTAAACTAATAATTACAAAATGTTTAATGTTTCTATATATGTTGTCTTTTGAATACAGACTACCGTAACTGAAAATACACATACTATGCTATCTATGCAACAATATTGCTGCATAAATTACTAATATTATATCATATTAAAATGTTAACTCTGCTAAGGGAGAAGAACTTTATAAGTTTTCTTTCATTCTAATCCCTTTCAGTCTACTGCTGTTAAATTATATGTAAAATGTTCATTTCTTGATTACACGTACAAATACTGAAATAAATAATGTTTAAACTAACTCTGCTAACAGTTAGCTAAGGTGTCTACCAGGTATACATATATTTATGTCTAGTCGGTATATTAGGTTTATAAAAGGGCATAAGAATAATTGTTTAATATAAAACTATGCACATACCGGGTATTTACCAATCAAACATGTATACGTTGTAGAATCACCTTAGTTAGACACATGCATGTATTTAAGCATGTATATTTTCAACAAGTATACCTTGTAGAATCACCTTAGTTAGACACATGCATGTATTTAAGCATGTATATTTTCAACAAGTATACGTTGTAGAATCACCTTAGTTAGACACATGCATGTATTTAAGCATGTATATTTTCAACAAGTATACATTGTAGAATCACCTTAGTTAGACACATGCATGTATTTAAGCATGTATATTTTCAACAAGTATACTTGTAGAATCACCTTAGTTAGACACATGCATGTATTTAGCATGTATATTTTCACTGTATACCTTGTAGAATCACCTTAGTTAGACACATGCATGTATTTAAGCATGTATATTTTCAACCACCATTGACTATTATTTGTAAAATGTTATTTGTACCATGTAAACTCATGGGTTTGTAAGCTTTTGTTGAATAAACTATCTATCTATCCAATTTCAGCTGGATGGGCGCACTGTTCCCATGGAGATCTATCTTCTTCATAAGGCCTCCCACATAAATGGAGTGATTCAAATGTTGGACTGGGTTGAGCTGGATAGATTTTACCTTATAATCACTGAACGACCACAAGTTACTGATTTACTTAAATATATCTCAGTACATGATGATTTGGATGAAAGAATAACCAAGAATCTCTTCAGACAAGTTGTGCAGTCTGTCGCCAGTCTTCATCAATCAGGCATCGTTCACCGTGACATCAAAGGAAACAATATTATAATCAACCTGGCAACCGGTCAGTTGAAGCTCATTGACTTCGGAGCGGCAACATACCTGAAGGATATGCCGTATAGTACCTCTACTGGTTAGCAGCTTTTTCTATCATTTTCTCTAATTGGATTTTAAGTAATCAAAACGGAAATCAATTTTTGCTCTTTTTAATGATTGTCTGTCATTTGTTTTCTATGTCTACTAACTCAAATCCAATGTTACAAGGCATTAAATCCAATGTTACAAAACATTAAATCCAATGTTACAATGCATTAAATCCAATGTTACAAAGCATTAAATCCAATGTTACAATGCATTAAATCCAATGTTACAATGCATTAAATCCAATGTTACAAAGCATTAAATCCAATGTTACAATGCATTAAATCCAATGTTACAAGGCATTAAATCCAATGTTACAAAGCACAGGTATTTTCTATTTTTGTTGTGGTAGGATTTTATCATCAATATATTTAGTCAATATCAGTTTAAATTAATGGCATGAATTGGAGAAATATTTGTTCAAGAAAATTAAGTTTCTGAAATTCTACAGATTTTTATTAATATTCGTGTATTTTATAAAAATAGCCATGTATTTTATTTAATCGGTTGCATACATGACAAAATTGTTGCATACATGACAAAAACATATTTAAAAAATAATACAACAAACTAGTGTTAGTTGCAGTGTTATGGACGCAGTCATTTTGATTTCCTCCTTTGTGAAGAGCTTTTTACAATCCAGATACAATGCCGCTCAATTTAGAAGTAATTCTGTCAATTGACTGAATAGGATTTTATAGCTTAATCACACCAGGCTTGTGTATCCGTGAATTCTGCAAATAAATTTAACCGGGCTCACGTATCCGTGAATTCTGCAAATAAATTTAACCGGGCTCACGTATCCGTGAATTCTGCAAATAAATTTAACCGGGCTCATGTATCCGTGAATTCTGCAAATAAGTTTAATGTCTACAAGAAGAGCCCATCATTCTATCTATCTACCTACATTAGACGTCACCCCTCTTGAGAGGATGTTGTCATATTTCTCCTATGATGTTTAGTTCAGTAATTGATATTGGCTTCCCCCTGTTGATAGGTTGTGCCTATTTCATATTATTTGAATATGACTTGCTCAGTATAAATTGATATTGGCTTTCCCCCCGTTGATAGGTTGTGCCTATTTCATATTATTTGAATATGACTTGCTCAGTATAAATTGATATTCAAAATCTCTGAATAATAAATGCATGGTTTAAACTTTTCAGGAACTCGAGTCTACATGCCACCAGAATGGATTCAGCACAGGATGTACCATGGAAAGCCCGCCGCTGTGTACTCATTGGGCGTACTGCTGTACACAATGGTTACAGGTCTCTACCCATTTGTGAATGATGCAGATATCATTAAATCTGAAATGGACTTCAATAACTGCAAACATGCAGTGTCAGATGGTAAACTGAATGATATTTATCATAATATAATACAAGATACAGCTAAACCAAGCTTTAAGCCTATGAACACCACATACCTCTAAATAGGTTTATAAAAAGTGTAGATCCAGATGAGCCGGATCGTGATGAGCCATCTCATCAGGATCTGCACTTTTTGCCAGTAATATTACTATTTTTAAACAAAATAACCTATTTTAATAAATGAACTGATTTAAATTTCTGATTAATTTATTGGTCTAAAAATATCATGCACCAGTCCATGTCAGTTTACTTGGTGTTGAATGGGTTAAGTAGAAAAATTTAATTAATTTATTTAACTTTGTTTTAAAACATAAAATAAATAATGATTTCTCGATATATATGAAGGAAAATAATTCTTAATATTTCATCATTTTGTATTTACAGAAGCTGCAGATCTCATCAGGAAATGCGCCGCCTTTAACCCATCTGATCGGCCGACAATTGAGGACATTCTCCGACACCCATGGATGAGACTCTAGAAAACTGACTTTCTTTTATTTATAAACAAACATTACATTATTTATGCAAACATTGGCTCATTTTATTAAAATTTTCTGCATTATGTGAATGATTTGTTATCAAAAATTGGAAATATCAAACAATAATACCGAGTTCTAATCATCCCCAGGAGCGTAGCTAGTGATTTAATCATCCCCAGGGGCGTAGCTAGTAATTTAGAATTTGCAGACGGCCCAACTATTAAATTGAGCATCTAATATGCGATGTTGTTAGAGGGCTCTGTGGACATGTTCCTCCAGGACAATCAATGGTGCACTCCGACTCATTTGTATGTCTTAGACGTTCAAGTTTCTATATTTTCAGGGATGTACCACATAATACCCTACAGTTTTTATTGCATTTTTGGGGTTTTAGTATTTTTCATTTTCTTGGACAATCTGCAGGCCCTGGTCTGGAGGTTATAAAACTTTTCTCCAATCTCAAACTCAGTCTCGAGCTCTGACCTTCAGTGCCTTATATAGCAGTTATGTGCCTGATCCCAACATCCGCTCCTTATAATGGTTCCCATCGGTCTGAAGCAGAATAAACACATTTAAAGACATATAGGGCCGCTTACATAATTCTTTAGATGGAAATGTGATCATACATGTATTTTTAACACTTAAATTGGTGAGCAACTATTTGCAACGTTAGTGATGATTTTGTTGGCAAAGATTTATAAAGGGAGATAATTCAGTACAATAATTTATCCTAGAACAATATTGTATTAGTGGTGATAGTAATTCAATGAAATATATTAACCGTGATAGTTTTTAACAGATATACCGGTGTCATATAGAATATTGACCCCCCCCTCAAAATAATGACCCGCGGGTCATTATTCAGCCATAGAATATTGACCCCCTTGCGGAAAAATGACCCCCCTTGCAAATAGCAATATATAGTGGGAAAATATTGAATTTATTATAATTAAATGTTAGTTAGCACTGTTTAAGGCCTAACAACATATATTTTGATTTAACGATGTACAGAATAACATAAATATATTGAATCTGAAAAAGAAGTATGCAGATAATTTGTCTCTTATCAATTTCTAAAGATGATCATGAGGTGGTGGGTGCTGTATAACTAGGAGGTTCACATAATGCATAATATTTACACAGACAAACATAAAACAAAGACAAACATAAAACAAATAAGAACAATGACCCCCACCCCCTATGTATAGACTACAATTATTTCGATGCCATGGAATAATGACCCCCTGGAATGGGTCTCTGTCTGTATCATTGCACTATCCTCCAAAAATCTAAAATTACTTGATCTCTTCAGGAGGCTTCGCTCATATGGGCAACCAGTAGTGACGATAAATAATTGAAAAACACACTCACACTATGGATGCTTCTACAGCAGAAATTGATGTATATTTCTTTAACAAATTTAATTAATATGTTATCCACTTATTATAGCAAACTATTCTTATCATGTTTATTCATATTCTCTTAATCTTTCCAGAAAATGTGCACAATTATGTAATATGTTGTTAACAATTGTAATTCTGACTATTGTGGATCATATTAAGCCTTATCTTCTTTTACACAGGTGTGTTTTTACGTTATTTATCATCGCTACCGGACCCATATGAGCGACGCCTCCTGAAGAGATTAGTAATTTTAGATTTTAAGTGCATGATAAGACAGACACCCATTCCAGTCTCCTCTGGTTCTTTCGCACGTGAAGCACCGCACATCCTCGGCGCCATCAAGACTTCAACAGGTGTGAAAAGCAATAAAACCTTATTTTTAGGGAACTGCAACCAACAGTGACACTTCCTGTGTTCCCAATACACTGGTTACATGTTTTATATCATTCATAATAAGTAATATTTTAATATTGTATGAGCAAGGACAGACAACATTATACTTTATAACGTGTGCCTCCATATGTATTCAGTGCAAGAAACTGTTCCATGCATACATGTAGAATGTGACCCCCATAATGTAGATTATCTGATTGAGGGTAGGTCACTTTTCCATGCCATAGAATAATGACCCCCCTATATGTAGATTATCTGATTGAGGGTAGTGTGTAAACTATATGAGTGAGGGGGTCTCTTTCCCATGCCATAGAATAATGACCCCCCTGTGTGTAGATTATATGAGTGGGAGGGTGTCACTATCCATATCATAGGATAATCACCCCCATATGTGTAGATTATATGAGTGGGGGGTCACTATCCATATCACAGAATAATCACCCACATATGTGTAGATTATGAGTGGGAGGGGGTCACTATCCATATCATATAATAATTACCCCCATATGTGTAGATTATATGAGTGGGAGGGGGTCACTATCAATATCATAGGATAATCACCCACATATGTGTAGATTATATGAGTGGGAGGGTGTCACTATTCATATCATAGAATAATCACTCCCATATGTGTAGATTATGAGTGGGAGGGGGTCACTATCCATATAGAATAAACACCCCCATATGTGTAGATTACATGAGTGGGAGGGGGTCGCTATCCATATCATAGGATAATCACCCACATATGTGTAGATTCTATGGCATGGAAAAGTGACCCCCCCCTCACTCGTATTGTTTACATACTGGGGGGTCATTATTCTATGGCATGGAAAAGTGACCCCACCTCACTCATATAGTTAATATACAGGGGGGTCATTATTCTATGGCATGGAAAAGTGACCCCACCTCACTCATATAGTTAATATACAGGGGGTCATTATTCTATGGCATGGAAAAGTGACCCCACCTCACTCATATAGTTAATATACAGGGGGTCATTATTCTATGGCATGGAAAAGTGACCCCACCTCACTCATATAGTTAATATACAGGGGGTCATTATTCTATGGCATGGAAAAGTGACCCCACCTCACTCATATAGTTAATATACAGGGGGGTCATTATTCTATGGCATAGAAAAGTGACCCCACGTCACTCATATAGTTAATATACAGGGGGGTCATTATTCTATGGCATGGAAAAGTGACCCCCTCACTCATAGTTTACATACTGGGGGGTCATTATTCTATGGCATGGAAAGTGACCCCACCTCACTCATATAGTTAATATACAGGGGGGTCATTATTCTATGGCATGGAAAAGTGACCCCACCTCACTCATATAGTTTACATACGGGGTCATTATTCTACAGCATGGGAAAGTGACCCCTCTTACTGTGTAAACATAGGGGGTCATTAGTCTTTTTTCATACATAAATTTAATTTAATTGATAATTGTTAATTTTATAGCTTATGCAATTATTAATAAAATATATTTGTATATAACATTGTTTTTGTAGGCTTTGGAGATGGGGGGGGGGGGGGTCATTATTCTATAGGAATAGAATAATGACCTGCAGGTCATTATTTTTGGCGGGTCAATATTCTATATGACACCGGCAGTAATGTATATAATGTTATTTAACTATGCCCTCATAGTCGTCCGATGCAAGCCCACTCCTTGCCTCGGTTCCAGCCTGTCTATTTTGTACTTCTTGTAACACGACAGCCAGGGGATACTTGATTTTCGAGCGTAGCGCCACCTGCATACACCCGTGGTTTTGCAGGTGTTGAATGAAGAATGACGATAATTTAATCGGCAATCGATGTATACGCAATAGGCACTATGAGACGGTAATCAAGCTATATCAATCACCTACAATCTATATAGTAGCTAGCTGTTCCTTTATATTGTGATTTGGAAGACACTAGGCCTAATAAGTTGTGTTGTTTTTGTTTGTTATCGATGATTTTTTGTGCTGATCTAAGGAAATAAGTAACTGAACTTTTATATAATTACACAAACATACAAAACGCATGCTTTATCCCATATGCCTCGTGCTACTTTCCAATGTCATGTTGTCCATATAGCCTACTGAAACACTGCTATGTTCATTAATTAATACTTTTAACCCATTTTATTCTGGATACATTTAAAGGCTTTTGCAAACAACATAGATCCAGATCAGCTGCAGCGTGACGCTGCCTGCTGATCAGGATGTATGTTGTTTGCTACACAGCCAAGTGTCTTAGCAAGATGATTTGAATAGCAAACAGCATAGAGTCTGATCAGACGGAACTTTCCGTGACAGCTGATCTGGCTCTAATTTAACAGACTAAATTATGTTCTCTCCAACTGTTATTGGTGGATGATAATCCGGATGCAGTATCTCCAACTGTTATTGGTGGATGATAATCCGGATGCAGACTCTGCAACTGTTATTGGTGGATGATAATCCGGATGCAGACTCTGCAACTGTTATTGGTGGATGATAATCCGGATGCAGACTCTGCAACTGTTATTGGTGGATGATAATCCGGATGCAGTATCTCCAACTGTTATTGGTGGATGATAATCCAGATGCAGACTCGCCAACTGTTATTGGTGGATGATAATCCGGATGCAGACTCTGCAACTGTTATTGGTGGATGATAATCCGGATGCAGACTCTGCAACTGTTATTGGTGGATGATAATCCAGATGCAGACTCGCCAACTGTTATTGGTGGATGATAATCCGGATGCAGACTCTGCAACTGTTATTGGTGGATGATAATCCGGATGCAGACTCTCCAACTGTTATTGGTGGATGATAATCCAGATGCAGACTCGCCAACTGTTATTGGTGGATGATAATCCGGATGCAGACTCTGCAACTGTTATTGGTGGATGATAATCCGGATGCAGTCTTTCAACTGTTATTGGTGGATGATAATCCGGATGCAGACTCTCCAACTGTTATTGGTGGATGATAATCCAGATGCAGACTCGCCAACTGTTATTGGTGGATGATAATCCGGATGCAGACTCGCCAACTGTTATTGGTGGATGATAATCCGGATGCAGACTCTCCAACTGTTATTGGTGGATGGTAATCCGGATGCCCTCCGATCAGTATTTCAGGCACAGACTGGCACCAGGATAGAACAACCGACCTTCTGCAAACCAACTGTGTAGCCTAAAATACTCGCATGAAATAATTCGATACCCCTATAGAGATTCGAACCTACTATTTGAAATAAACGACCGTAACAGCTCAGCTACTGAGTCCCCTTTCGCTAGAGTAATTGGTGCAACTGGTTGTATCCGCTAGTAATTAGCATTACTGAGTGAGTCTCTACTATATCTAGAATAGGTACAAGTCAGGTTTGTGGATTTGATGGCAGCCATTATTGTATGGCTATCATTGATTTAGTATATACATGTATGCTCCGGGACATTTTTGTCTTACTACAGCCGAATATTGTGCAGCTGATGCCAGTCTTCTTAAAGGACCTCAATTCGCGTAAGGATGTCGTCGTTGTTTGGCAATCGCCTCAGTTTCACACGTTTTGCACAGTCTATGATCTGAGGGACGCCAACATGAACCTCGATGAGAGTTGGCCCCATACAGGGAATCCAAGTTTGCCAATAATGGTGTGATGAATGTCTCTGATGATATCTCGTCATAATGTTTTCCAAGTTTTCGGGTTCATTTCTGCATAATAGCATAATTATACTTCATTGCCGTTTGGATATTTGTTTGGAGGATATAGATCACAGTAGGAAGACGGGCCGTTGTGGTGCATTTTTGACGCCTGCTGCAGTTGACAATACTAGGTGCGTTTTCCACATCTGTACCTGTTGAACTACGCGCAGGCTCATTACTGGTATATATATGCTACGGGAGTGAGCGTCTTAATCACGTGTAGGAGCAATGACATGAAACGCTTTACTGACTGCATGCACTATACATTATACAGCATAATATACTATTACAGCAGCCGTGTACACACACTGCATACACTATACATTATACAGCATAATATACTGTTACAGCAGCCGGGTACACACACTGCATACACTATACATTATACAGCATAATATACTGTTACAGCAGCCGGGTACACTTACTGCATGCACTATACATTATACAGCATAATATACTATTACAGCAGCCGGGTACACTCACTGCATACACTATACATTATACAGCATAATATACTGTTACAGCAGCCGTGTACACACACTGCATGCACTATACATTATACAGCATAATATACTGTTACAGCAGCCGGGTACACACACTGCATACACTATACATTATACAGCATAATATACTGTTACAACAGCCGGGTACACACACTGCATACACTATACATTATACAGCATAATATACTGTTACAGCAGCCGGGTACACACACTGCATACACTATACATTATACAGCATAATATACTGTTACAGCAGCCGGGTGCACTCACTGCATGCACTATACATTATACAGCATAATATACTGTTACAGCAGTCGGGTACACTCACTGCATACACTAATATATAACATATAATATATATAACTGGATACATTAATTCAGTATTCGCTGACCAGTGCTGATTAACATTTAACGATATCAAACATTTAAGCTTGAGTGTTTTGAAGGTGTGTAAGACTCCAACACACTCGTTCTCAAGTATGTGCGTGCGTGCGTGCGCGCGCGCGCGTGTGTGTGCGCGCGCGTGCGCGCGCGTGCGCGCGCACGCGCGTGCGTTTTGCGTTTATTTATCGTCGCTACCGGTTGCCCATATGAGCGACGCATCCTGAAGAGATTAGTTATTTTAGAGGCAATGATACAGACAGAGACCCATTACAGATTCTCCTCTGGGTTTTTTACGTGCACGATGTACAGCACCAACACGAGACCTCGGTTTAAAGTCCCATCTGAAAGACTTATTTTTATTAGGGTCAGACGGGGGATCGTAAGTGTGGTCTCCACCAGATACTAAACGGGGCCAATTTGTCGTTCTATCAACTTTACAGACCTATTGTTATTGAGTGGTGGGACGGTAAGGCGCGACATGTAGAACCACATACATGAGCACTTTGCCATGCAACACAGAGATTAGTTTAATTATATATAATTGCAAATCAAAAGTAAACGTGTCCAGAAAAGAGCACACACAAATAGACTGGGAACTAGAGAGTGAGAGAGCTGTGTCAAAGTATACACTCCGTTGGTTGTGGTAGCTCTACATTCGATACTATTTTTGTCTCTACATCTACATAGTACTCCCAACACTCAGACGCGAGTATGACGGGGAGGCGCTTGTCAGGGACAATGGTTAAAAATCTCAATTAGTGAGATAGAGAGTGCTAAAAGATACTACGGTTAAAAACAGACATCATGTTACATTAGTGGTACGTGGCCAACTTTTCAGCAAAAATGGTTAAGCTGGGGCTGGACTGTACATAGTAGGGGAGGCCATTCCAGAGACGTATTGTTCGGGGGAAAAAGATTTTATATGGTATTGGGTTCGGGACTGAGGAATTAAGTAGTTCAGGTTCCTTGTGTGTGTTAGGTGGTTGTGGTCGGCGCATACCAAGTTATTTTTGATTTTGTATAGGTATATTACTGATGATTGTATGCGTCGATATTCAAGTGTTTGCCAGTTCAGGGAGTTGATCATTTTTGTTACACTGCTTGTATAGTTATAGTCATTGCAGACATAGCGTGCGGCTGATCTTTGCCACTCTTTCTGCTTTATAGGTGAGAGACTTTTGCCAGGGGTGCCAGACAGTTGAGCAATACTCGAGTTGGGGACGTATATAGGTGTTATAAGCTTTTTCTTTAACCTTCTTGTTACTGGTCTTTACATTCCTTTTGATGAATCTGAGAGAATTAGTAGCTTTGGAGGAGATGTTGTGCATGTGGGTAGACCAGTTTAAATATTTACTAATTGTAACACCTAGATATTTGGAGGAATTGTTTGATTTTATTTCCATGTTATGGAGTGTGTAAGGGAAAATAAGTGGTTTTCTTTTGCGAGTTATTCTCAGCACCTCACACTTGTCTGGATTGAACTCTATGGACCAGTCACTGTTCAAGAGCATTGAGGTCACTTTGGAGGATTTGTGCATCAGAGGAGGATTTTACTGTGAGATACACTATGGTGTCATCTGCGAACAGTCTATCTTTACTATTGATGGAGTTGGGGAGGTCATTAATGTAGGCTAGAAAGAGGCAAGGTCCTAAGACAGAGCCTTGCGGGACCCCAGAGATGACAGGCAGTCTAAATAATTATTGATATGACAAACCGTGTTAACGAACAATATTATTGCTTACCGCACCTCATAAAAGTATTGACAACATCGTCTGTGTCGATAACAATCGACATTACCCGCACCTGCATTAAACGACAACAATAGCGAGTATACGACCATTCGTAAGCGTTTTTATTGCAGAAGAAAACAGGAAGTCAAGTTTGACAGTTCAGTAAAATTAGTGAGTCAAAATCAGCCGATTATTTCACATTTGTGTTAAATTTGCACACATTTGTGATATCAAACAACAATTTTCTTAGTGCAGTTTGTTGATCTTACTGTTAAATTGTGTATTTTTTATCGACATAAACTCTTATCTAATCAGTTTGCACTTTACCATAATCCTAAACATAGGCTTCTACTTTCTTGGATGCTTAAAGTTTATGAGTATATCGTGGTATGTATGTATGTTCCATTAATGTCAAACCCTTAAGGGCGCCTATGTATGTTTTCCTGGGCAGGATTAACCCACCATAAGCGCTGAACCAGTACTCAGCAATGTGTGTGACTGTGAAGTGCCTTGCTCAACTGCACTATGTCAGTATGTGACTAAAGCGTCTTACCTAATAGTCTTGCTTTGTCCGTATCTGTTTTAACCGGTTATCAACTGTTCAAGTTCTAGCTTTGTTATGAGCGTTGAGTTGGCAGCCCCATTCCTAAGTCCTCTCGCCAAGTCTCCCGGAATCTCGTCTCGTGCTGCCGTGGTGATATTTCCCCGGCCTCCAGCCGTACCGTACCGTAATTATCACCACACTCTCCCCCACTTTATCCAAAGCGTCTTGCATACAGTAAGACAGGAACCAGTCAGTTTGGGTTATATATTGACTTCGCACTCCGACATGTAAGAAACTATCGAAGAGCGGGATCGAGATGGTGTCCTCTGTTGATCTGACATGTAAATAACTATCAGATCGAACCTCTACACTGTTCATTTTACACAATCCGTTGGATTCATATTAACACAGTAATCCGATCTGTAAGAAACTATCGAATAGCTGGATCAAGATGGTGTCTTCCTTTATGTTACATTAACACAGTAATCCGACATGTAAGAAACTATCGAAGAGCTGGATTAAGATGGTGTCTTCCTTTATGTTACATTAACACAGTAATCCGACATGTAAGAAACTATCGAAGAGCTGGATTAAGATGGTGTTTTCCGTTGATCTGACATGTAAGAAACCAGATTGAACTTCTACTCTGCGCTACTCTAGCAACTGCCATGCAAAAAGCTATCAGATGCTGAGCACTACAAACCGAATTATAAATGGGTTATCTCTTGAGTGGCTCTTCTTCCCCCATACAAATATCGGGCATTCGCGGTGGTGACACGCAGAATCTCCAGTGTTTCACTACCCCTGCGGGTGGCGATAATGGCTGCTGTGAGACCTATCAGATTTGGAGCAGTTCTTCTAGAGACATGTACAGGATCTTGGGGATAATCCTTATTGTACGAGAAGGCGAAATATGGTGCATCTGTCTCTAGAAGTAACCGGTCATCATCTATGCTGCGCAGGCCAGCCAACTGCTGTCCGCTAAAGCGAGCCACCACCCGCGTAAACCCAAAGTATGTATTCGGAAAGACATTCAACCAATCCCGGACTACTTGTTCCGTGCCCGTGAAACAATGCAGGTGCATGGCCTGATTGGGAATGACCACATTCTTTAGTTGGAACAACAAGGTACTATATGCCTCACTGGTATCTTCCAGACTAGTCATACTGCGGCAGTGAATAATAAGTACATGCCGATCTTGCAGCAAGGGTAAAGCCTGGCTTAGTACCTTCTGTTGGGTTGCCCATTGAGCTGGTGATACAGAGTGGTCAATACCGACCTCACCAAACCCGATAACCTCCGGCATTCCTAGGAGTTTTTCCATCCTACCTAGATCCCCAGCACTAACGTTCCGTACATCCTTGGGATGCAACCCTATACTGACGTATATACCATCACGGTGCAGCTGTTTAACCTCGTCTTCCGTCGGGAAGGTAGCTGGGTCACAAAAATTGGCCACCGCTCCAGCCAACTGCACACATAAATGATCATCCGGGTCGCCCACCCTCAGACATAGGTCCGTCAATGTTGCCTCTGGCATGTTTAACATATTGCGTGTTCGATCTAGGTGAAAATGACTATCAAACCCCTCCGGACGAAGTGTAGCTTCATTCACACTTACCTCCCCATACTGAACTTTGTCAGAGTCATGAAACTGTTCCATGAAGCTCTGTCTATGTCGTGGCTCCAACTTTGCCAATACAACAATGATGGCACGCCAATGTACAAGTACAGCTGGTGAATTGATTGGAGTAAGGGTGAATTCACTCTGGGGCTCAAGCATTAGCTCTCGAGAAACAGCTACCATCGCCTCTGCCTGCCGATTGGTCACTTCCCGGTTGGCATCCTGGAGCAGCTGTTCTGTACTATTGATATACCGAACTAGGTCTTCAAGCTTTGCTCGATTTCCTAGCAACCATCCGGCTAATAGCTTTAATGCTGCTACCCGTCGAGATGAAGTTTCACCAAGGTCCTGGTCTTCGTGAAACAGATTGGGAACATGCCATTGAAAAGCGTGAACTTTCGGATATTCATTGGCTTCGTTGCAATCTGGCACGAGGCAAGGCATCTGCCTTTCTTTCCTTCTCTGGACCTTTACCTGTGCCCTCCTTTGCTTTGCATTCTCCGTTCTCTCTCCAGTGACCTGGGCAACTCCCGAATCCCTTACGGTAACCTCTAGCTTTCCCATTTCAGAGGTTCTGTACTCTCTGTTAATGGGTCGCTGATGGTCCCTTGGTTTCGGAGCACGCCACTCGTCCCTGGATGGATACCGAGAATATGGGGTGCATCGTTTAGGTAGGGGCATGTCCCGAGACATTCCACGGATGTGAGGTGTCGCACCAGAAGGGTCCGCCTCCGTGGTCGAGTGGTTAAGGTCGCTGACTTGTATACCACTGTAACCTATCATCACTGATGGTCACGGGTTCGAGCCCCGCTCAGACCGTGTCTCATTTATATGAAAAAGTTGGAAATTTCTTACGGAGGTTGGTGCACCCAAGTACTGGTTAACCGCTGGAGCCTGCCCAGGAAAGGTGTTGTTAGGTAAACTGCCCGCCGGCGATATAGCCCGAAATGGTGCTGATGCAGGCGTAAAACCCGAAATATAACATAACGCACCAGAAGTGCAACTGGTTTTTCGCGGACCCCTATACCTCCTCTTCTGTTGACCTTGGTAAGTCGACCTTACGGGTGCCCTCCGGTAATATTCGGCGTAGTGACGCTCTGCATCATAACGTGCCGGGTAATTAACAGGTGACCGATTCCGGGTTGCTCTGGTCTCCTTAGGGCGGGTGTTCGAATATCGCCTGGTCTCCACAGTCTTGGCACCATGAGAAGATTCACACCATGGCGGATCAATCTCCATGGGCTTTTCTAGTAGCCTAGGCTGGTCCAAGAGGACGCTCGATATGCTTTTGGCAACACCCACTTCGTCCACAACCTGCAGCAGGGTATCCTCCTGACTAGAGTCCAACGAAAGAACATCTTCATTCAGAAGAGTCTCCTTCTGGACTGTACTCTGGGCGGACCTAGCAATCCGTCCCTGATCTTCTACGACTCTAGGGATGCTAGGATCCACTTCGAGTCTATAGTCTTTGGTTGCAGTTGCTTCTTTGCTAACCTTGCTCACTTTTTTCTTACCCAGGTTGTAGACATTATCCCTAATCCATTCATAATCGGCGAAGTTCAGGGTCCGCCTCCTTCGCCACTGTTCTTAACCAAATCTTGGCGTTGGTTAAGGTCGCGATCTTCGCCTGGTCTTTAAGCGCCTGAAGTTGCTGCTTATGGGTCGCTCGTCTGCACAACAACAACCCCTCCACAATTACACGGGAAGACACCAACAGACGTTGCTTTGAGCTTTGCTCCACCTCGTCCAAGAAGTCATTCTTTCTGACTGATTCCATAGTTATGCCTGAAAGAATACAATAACTATCCACATGGATTATTTTCGTTTACATGTTCCACATCGGTACTTATCTATGGACAGAGCGTCTGTCGCAGTCACATCCACACACGACCCATGGTACCATGCATCGCAATAGTCGCACTGGATCATGAACCGTCCCTGCCAAGGCTTCCTACATAAACAGTACAACTCACCAGCTGCTTGATCAGAACTTGTATCATCATCTGGCGCCTCTTTCCACTGTTTAATCCAAGCTGGCAGCTTCCTGTCATTACAGGGCTTCAGTCGATCATGGTTCACTACCAATACGCTATTCCGCAATTTGACCCTAAAAAGAGAGACTGAAAACTTCTTCTCAATTATTGCTGGGCCCTTCCAAGGGGAGGACAACTTCCTGCACTTACCCTTTAACGTAGCGGTATCTAATAGATAGACTATATCGCCTACCTCATATGACCTTTCCAATATTCTCAGGTCATAATTCCTTTTCATCCGTTTCAAGGAAGTCTTCAAAGTCTTTCTCGCTGCGTTATGTGCTTCTTGCAATTTACTAGTAAGCTTTGCTACATAGTCATCTGCGTCTGCCGTCTTTTTTACAGCTTGTGGGAACATCAAATAAGCTGGTACATTTACTTCTCTTCCCAACATTAATTTGTTGGCTGTAAACCCAGTATTGCAATTCACTGAAGCTCTTAGAGCTCCAGCTAACTGTTGTAAATGAAGATCCCACGGATTTTGAGACTTGCATATAAACCATCGAACGGCGTCCATCAGAGTGCGGTTGTATCTCTCTACTTGACCATTTGCGGAAGCTCTATATGGTGTGGTCCTAGTTTTGTGGATTTGTAGAGCTTCACACAAGGCAGTAAACAGCTTAGATTCGAAGTTACGACCTTGATCAGAAAACAACTGCAACGGGTACCCGAACCTAGAAAAGAATTGGTTTACCGCAGCCCTTGCTGTCACTTCCGCTGTCTGAGACGGCAAAGGCACACATTCCACACATTTGGTGAACTTATCTACTATCATGAGGATGTGTTCATTTCCCAGTGGTGTACGGGGCAATGGACCCATGAAATCTATGTGTACTCTCTCCATGGGTGCCCCCGCTTGGTATTCCTTCATTCCACAGTGTCCGTATCTATTCGTCTTCTTATTTCGACTACATAGATCGCACGTTGACACGAAGTTATCTATCTCTTGACCCATGCCATTATTTGCCATACCAGAAGAATTTCATCCTGGCCTTGGTTCTTGCAACTCCTTGATGACCTGCAGAAGGCAAATCATGATTCCACTGCAGAGCTAACTCTTTCAAACTTCTTGGAATAACCAAAACTTTGTCCTCCGATGTACTCCCCTTGTTCTTGTATAGTACCTGGTCTATTAATAGATATTGTTCCTTGTTTAGCCAGTATGACTTTGTCGCAGGGCTAGCAAGAAACAATAATTTCTCGCTAGGCTCTTGTTGGTTGTTACGCCAATTTAGAATTATCTCTAAATCTTCATCCTTGGCTTGAGCCTCTCTAGTTTCCGTCACGGTGAAGCCCCAACAAGACGGTTGTAGTGATACATCTAAAATCACATTCTGTGCCGCTTTGCAGCTCAGAATGTGAAATTCACCGTTGTTCATGATGATCTCCACATCAGCATGTTCTCTACTTTTTGAGCAGCCCCCAAGATTACACTCTGGTTGATCTTGGTCCATGTCTCTCACATCTAGCACATGTGCTCCTATGGTCGCGGCATTATCACATTTACATGTACTACGATTTCCTTTATTACCATTCCTCACTAATAACTCATGGTGATCGTCCGAATCGATGGAACCGCAATCTCGCCCTTTGACACCATTTCCCGTCAAAGAAATTGCCTCACCGACATCAATGGAACCGCAATCTCCTTCTTTGACACCATTACCCGTCAAAGAAATTGCCTCACCGACATCAATGGAACCGCAATCTCCTTCTTTGACACCATTACCCGTCAAAGAAATTGCCTCGCCGACATCAATGGAACCGCAATATCTACCTTTGACAGAAATTGCCTCACCAACATCGATGGAACCGCAATATCCATCTTTGACACCATTACCCGTCAAAGAAATTGCCTCACCGACATCGATGGAACCGCAATATCCATCTTTGACACCTTTATTCGTCAAAGAAATTGCCTCACTGACATCGATGGAACCGCAATATCTATCTTTGACAGACATTGCCTCACTGACATCGATGGAACTGCAATATCCATCTTTGACACCATTACTCGTCAAAGAAATTGCCTCACCGACATCAATGGAACCGCAATATCTATCTTTGACAGAAATTGCCTCACCAACACCGATGGAACCGCAATACCCATCTTTGACACCTTTATTCGTCAAAGAAATTGCCTCACTGACATCGATGGAACCGCAATATCCATCTTTGACACCATTACCCGTCAAAGAAATTGCCTCACCGACATCGATGGAACCGCAATATCCATCTTTGACCCCCTTATCCGTCAAAGAAATTGCCTCACCGACATCGATGGAACCGCAATCTACATCTTTGACACATTTACCCGTCAAAGACATTGCCTCAACGGCATCGATGGAACCGCAATATCCATCTTTGACACTTTTATTCGTCAAAGAAATTGCCTCACCGACATCAATGGAACCGCAATATCCATCTTTGACACTTTTAGTCAAAGAAATTGCCTCATCGATGGAACCGCAATATCTGTCTTTGACGTCATTACTCAAAGAAATTGCCTCACCGACATCGATGGAACCGCAATATCTATCTTTGACAGAAATTGCCTCACCGACACCGATGGAACCGCAATATATATCTTTGACGTCATTACCTGTCAAAGCAATTGCCTCATCGACATTCCTTTCAAACGATCCCAAATTTTCGTTAGCCTGTCTACAATGGTCACATCCCCCACAAGGTAATTCACTCAACTTTTTGTTGGCCTCATATGCTAGACACTTCCCCCCTTCTTCGGGTATTCGGGACAATGCATCTGCATTTTCATGCTTCCGGCCTGCCCGGTGTTTCAGGATCATGTTGTACTGGGACAACTCCTCCATCCACCTGGCTAGCTGACCTTGTGGCTCTTTAAACCGTAATAACCATGTTAGACTAGAATGGTCTGTTCGTATGGTAAATGGCCTACCAAGTAGGTAATACCTATATTGCCTGGTAAACCGAACAACTGCTAAAAGTTCCCTGCGGGTGGTGCAGTATCTCCGTTGTTCTTTAGATAGAGAAAAGCTGCCATATGCTATCACCTTCTCTTCACCATTTTGAATTTGTAGCAATTCGGCTCCAATGGCATCCAATGAAGCGTCAACATCTAGGATGTAGTCGTCCATTTGGTTTGGGAGGGCCAGTATGGGTGGTGTGGACAATGCATGTTTTAAAGCTCTAAATGCCCTTTCCTGTTCATCCTCCCACTGGAAGTTATTCTTTCACACCACTTTGTACAGTGGTGCTGCTAATTTAGAGACGTCTTTGACAAATACTCTATGATAATTAGCTAAACCCAACCAACGCTCTACATCTTTTGAACATGATGGACGTGGCCAATCACGTATCACATTGACGTTTTCTTCGGACATAGCCAACCTATTGCTACTAACCCGTCTACCTAAGAATTCAGTTTCACGCTGGAAAAACAGACATTTCTTAGGTTTTAGTTTCAAGCCAAATTCGCGAAACCTTGATAATGCTTCAGCTAGGTTCATCAAGTGTTCTTTGAAACTTGACCCCAGCACGAGCAAATCGTCTAAAAAGGCTAGGACTGTTTTCCAATTTAGACCTCTCAGCACCAAATTCATCACACGAGCAAATGTTGCTGGAACATTGCACAAACCAAACCCCATCTTTACATGCTCAAACAACCCATATTTTGTGATAAAAGCCGTCTTTTTCCGGTCCTCCTTTACTAATACTTGCCAGTATGCTGCATTGGCATCTAATTTAGAAAACCAAACGCTACCAGCGAGAGTGTCTAAACAGTCATCAACCAAGGGTAATGGAAACACGTCTTTGACGGTCACATTATTTAATGCCCTATAGTCAATGCACCATCTAACTGTCCCATCTCGTTTGCGTATCAGCACTGGAGCGGACGCCCAATCAGAGACCGACTCTTGTATCACACCTGATTCCAACATCTTTTTCAGGTGTGCTTCCTCTTCCCCCACAAAACATGCTGGTGTTCTGCGCATGCGTTGTTTGACAGGATTGGCGCCTCCTGTATCAATGCTATGCTCAATCTCGGTGAAATGCCCTAGGTCGAATTCGTTTTTTGCAAATACATCTTGAAATTCAATCAAAATGCTTGCTAACTGAATGCTTTGCTCTTCAGTTAAATGTGTCTTAGATGATTCCAGCATTTCCTTTAAATGTTCTGGAATCTTTAGTTCAGTCTTAGAACTCCCCTGTTGACCTGTTTGCACACTCAATACTTGTGTTGCAATTTGTTCCTGTTTCTCGGGCTCAAGACACTCGTCTATCGGATAAGCTCTTGCCAACTGCTGTCCCCGTTTGAGAAGTCGATAACGGTCCGTGGGGTTCACAAGACACATTATTGGGTCCGCTTTATCACTACATACCATGCGCGGTGCTAACATCTTCAAACCCTCTATGGGTTCCATTACAATATTTCCTGGGATGGGGTCGCTCAATTTGCATTTAACCTGTACAACTGAATTAGGCGGAATAACTTGCCTATTAGCTATAAATACTCTGGCCACCAGTGGAGTGCCACCCTCCTTCCCCACATCAAGACTAATTTCTTGGCCAATAAATATCAAAACTGCTCGCCCCATGTCCAGTGTCGCAGCTCCTCGGTGATACAAAAGGTCAAACCCAAACAACATGTCTTGTTCTATTGGCGCTACATGTATCTGCTCGCTATACCATTTTCCCCCAACTTTTAACCTAACTGGACCAACCACAAATCCATTCATGGAAAGCTGTCGTCCGGCCGTGCAGAGCTTTACATCGCGAATTTTATTTGGTTTGAATTTCAGCGAATTGTAAAGTCTGTCCGAAATGATGGTCACTTCTGCAGCCGTGTCCACTACCGCTTTAACTATCTTGTCACCGACATTGACCATCATGCTGAATTGCGACAATGTCCTCAATTGACAAATAGATACATGTGATTCATCATTCGCTTTAGTTTTACCAGACTCGGATAACGAGGGCTTTTTGACTACCCCCTTTTTGCCAATGCCTGGACTTGGGTTCAAGGTTATCGGGCCATTCTCCATGTTACACAATCTTCTTTCATGATCCGCAGGGAAATCCCCAGCAGATGGCTGTAACCCAGGAACTTTGCAAGGTATTTTGATAGTTTAGACCCCCTAGCTACTTTGCAGCGAGATGGGCATGGTATTTTAGAACTATCCTCCTTTTCCCGTATTGGCGGTGTCCTTCTTAGGTCTACTTTAGTCCTTTGGGACGAGGTTTGACCTACTGCCTCGGCCCTCTCTGGTTGAACCTAAGTTTGGAGGAGCTAATCTAGGACACTCCCTTTTAAAATGTCCCATTTGATTACAATTGAAACAGGAGCCCCTCCTACCATATTGAGCTCCCGCCCGCGACCAATCATTTCGCTGCATACCCCTTTGATTTTGCGATATTCCTATCGACTCTGTCTTTGACATCTTAGCCGACATTAAATCTAAAGTGGTCTGTAGTTTCTCTATTACTATCTCCAGCGAATCCCTTTCCGAAGGGCTTAGAGGTTTACGACCCTGCACATTCTCATAAACTGCATATGCACTTGTAGTTTCTTGTTCGGTATCACGGGCCCTAGTCCTCCGTGGTTTCCCCAATACCGATTGGTGCATATGCTGATACCAGCGTACACTGTTTATGGCCGCCTCCATGTTTGCAGGCTTTTCAATCCCCACTTGGAGTGCAGCTTCTTTGTCGAGTAGCCCTTCACAGAAACGAGCTACCGCTTGTCTGCAAGAAAAATACTCCGGCAAATCATTGTATGCTCTTGTAGCTAGGGTCAGTACTCGGTCGGCCCAGTCTTCCAGTAATTCACCATTACTCTGTACAGCTTGATGAAACCTTACCTGGGCTGTCTCGGTTAGTTCCTTTGCACCAAACCGATTCTCTAGTCGTCTCATGATCTGTCGACAACTTAAATCTTCGTCACGCTCTACCAGTAGTGTGTAGAAGTCTGCGGCTTTGCCACTCAAACTCCAACACAAACCGTTCGCGCACTCCTCCTCCGTCCACCCGCATGCATTTGCATAGCGGTCAAATTTCTGTCTATATGACTGCCAGTTACCGGTGCCATTATAGTACAGAGCCTTTGGAATATTCCGCAGAAACTCGGCTGTTCTAGATTTCTGCCTTCTCGGGATTCAGTCCTCCTCCCCGATGAATATTCTCTTGATGGGCGGGACTGTCTATATCCTGGTCTTGGTTTACTTGTGACCTTGTCGTCCTCATCTGACGAGTATTCCCTAATTGGTCTTCTCTGTTTGTAGCATGTCCTTGTTTTAGATTTCTGCCTTTTAGGGACTTTTTCTTCCTCCCCCGATGAGTATTCTCTTGTGGGTTTAAACGGCTTATAAGACGTCCTTGCATCTTTGGGCCGCGATTGTAGGCCTCGATGGCGTGATGAAGCAAGGTATGGCGTCTCATCCGAATCGTCCTCATACCTGTCATCACGATGGCTGATTCCAAGACCTTTTCGATCTCTCTCCATTCATCCTTTTTTGGCTCATGGTCTCTGGTATTTTGCTCATGTCCTCCCCTCCTTCCCTTTTGGAGTTCCCGTTCTGCTACTCCTGAGTCACTTAGAGGGCAATCCGGCAAATTTTGGAACGTATTCTCCCAATCCAATGGCAACTGGCTATTAGGAGTAAAATCCAACGTCTGGAGCATTTCCTCGCTGAATTTTATCCTGAGAAATGTTTCCATTAATTCAGGGGTTAGATTTCCTCTATTTTCCCGTAGACAAATTATAGCAGACGCTGATCTTGGACCTATGCCTGCTATTGTTTGCAGTTTTTCCGATGATGCAAAATTCACCTCAATAAGCTTTGCTTGATTGAATGAGGCCATTTTTATTACAGTAGGTAATAATATATGTACAAGGATTTGCTACAAATACTGTATATGGACTCTCCAAGATCACAACAAAATATTCTTTGTCTTTGACAAGAATATTTAATTTAACACATGGGATATTTTAGCTTTGCAAAATAGTCAAACATGTGAGAAAACACTATACTGTACTTAACATAGCCAACCAGGGACTTTGCATATGTTGAACTATATTAATGCTGCCCAACTCAATACGCCCTTGCTTGTATCAATGTTGACGATATCAACAAATGTCTAGCAAAACAAATGCCAATAATGCAACAAAAATGAACCATCCCCAGTCTTTGACTGGATACTGGTCTTCCAACTATCAAACCGGGTAGATAGATACAAATCTTTCGAAAAAATTCCCGAGAATGAAAATATTTTGAACCACGTGCTTAATGCTAAAAAATAATGTTTCACTCTCAGGTGATTTCCTTCGCTAGACGTAAGTCGTAAAACACCGCTGCCACCATATAAAGCGTCTTACCTAATAGTCTTGCTTTGTCCGTATCTGTTTTAACCGGTTATCAACTGTTCAAGTTCTAGCTTTGTTATGAGCGTTGAGTTGGCAGCCCCATTCCTAAGTCCTCTCGCCAAGTCTCCCCGAATCTCGTCTCGTGCTGCCGTGGTGATATTGCCCCAGCCGTACCGTACCGTAATTATCACCACATGACTATAAAATAATAACTCTACATAAAAAAAAAATTCTGTTATTTCGAGGTCTTATCTTTTTTTATAAAGCTCATTTTCGCATGGCACTTTCCGTCCTGATCCGATGGCGGGATTTCTGACCAATATTTTGAAGCATTTCGAACATGAACGGTTATAAATGTGTCGGTGTGCATTGGTGTTAAGAATAATCCTAAATATATCCGTCCGACTCCTTATAACGACGCTCACATGAAACGACGCGAATTATGTTTTGACCTTGTTTTCAATATTTACAATATCCGGTGACGTTATTTTCATCTGCAATGTTTGTAAACATGATACGAGATTTCCTAGACTAAAATGTGGAAAGTGAGAAATTACAAGGTAATGTTTATAGCAATGTTACTGCAAGCAGTCTGTTTTAACAACAAAATCCAAATGCAACTTTGTGCGTTACATTAAATAGCCTATATGTTGCAACATGCTACTGCAAACATAACAATTCTTGGTCCGTCTGCTCGGCTAAGCTCTGCGTATCGGTAGGTCACGTGGCACTTGATTCACTGTTAGGAAAGGTGTATGCGTTATATACCTTATTTCGAATCCAACTCTGATGCGCTACCACTGGACCACAGACATATCTGCTTTGTGGCCATGACATTGCGCTCTGAAAGGCTGTTAGTGTTATGCTATGTGCTGAAATGTCCGACTTATGACCATGACATTGAGTTCCAGCCCCATCAGCACCACAAGACACAATTTTTTTTTTTAATTATATGCTCCGGGACGTATTTTTTGATTTTTTGTTTACTAGTAAACATTACTTAATATATTTTGTGTCTTGTGCCTTTGGACCGCGGTGGTTGTATCCATAGGCAAGACAATTAAATTCACATTGCATCTTCTCACTCCCTTGTGGCAATGGATTTGACCAGGAATGAGGTCTCGAGAATCTTAATGTTACAAGAGTGGAAGCCGTGATAGCGCAGTGGATCGCCTTCGCTTCAGGTGCTAAAGGTCTGGATTATTGAAGGGGGTTTAAGCTGTGATGAAATTATTGAAGGAGGTTTAAGCTGTGATGAAATTATTGAAGGGGTTTAAGCTATGATGAAATTATTAAAGGGGGTTTAAGCTGTGATGAAATTATTGAAGGGGGTTTATTTAAGCTGTGATGAAATTATTGAAGGGGGTTTAAGCTGTGATGAAATTATTGAAGGGGGTTTAGCGTATATGATTATTGGGTCTTTGTAATGTCACAGGGCTCACTTGTACAACAACACCTGGCGTAGGTTCGATTATTTATTCTTGTACGTATATGGATAGGGCCTAAAACATACAATATATACACTCATAAATCTACAGTAAAAACATGATAAAACAATACAATATTGCACATAATTAATTCCACGCGTATATACACAATACAACATATATATATTATATCTATAGTAATTCATTATAAATATCTTACCACAGCGTTAAATAAACATCTTTCAAATATAAATTGGAAAGTCTTTAAACTATTGTTGACTATCTCGTAAGAGTTCATCTATAGATCTGAACTGAGAAACAGTTCAGAATAACCAGAAAAGGGATTAGATTAGCAAGGAACCAATGCATTCAAACCTTTCATACATCTTTCATTCATATACATACAACAGACAAAACGATTGGACATACAGTGACAACTGCTCACCTGGGGTTGATTCGGCGAACGTCGACAATTTCCGTCACAGACAGACATTGCCGATCGTCACCGATTCACACTCGAGTGAACAGACAACGACAAGACATGAAGTCATCCGTATATACGACGCATGCGCTATTGAAACTGCGTTAACTATGGAATGCCGCATCCGTCATATAAACACGTACATATAATAACACAACCTGTGACAGTAGTGTAATGGAAACATGCTTTTCTCTGTGTTTCAGTCATACTTGGATGTATACATGTAGAGTCTATCGATCCCTTAGAGTACCAGAGTGCACATTCATTTTATATGAAGATGTGATGCTCGTCATCTGTCACCAATCTTATGTTTTATTTTGCAGCATAAGTACTCACAATGTCTGGATTTCTCGATAACTGCAACTGGCCCAATTGTGAATGCATGGAGCTGGGAGAGAGGCGAAACATGATAGCAGCCATTGTCTCTGGTTTATTGGTAAGTCTTGGTATGTCCAGGTTATTTGGTATGTCCAGGTTATTTGGTAAGTCCATGTTATTTGGTAAGTCCATGTTATTTGGTATGTCCAGGTTATTTGGTATGTCCAGGTTATTTGGTATGTCCAGGTTATTTGGTATGTCCAGGTTATTTGGTATGTCCAGGTTATTTGGTAAGTCCATGTTATTTGGTATGTCCAGGTTATTTGGTATGTCCAGGTTATTTGGTATGTCCAGGTTATTTGGTATGTCCAGGTTATTTGGTAAGCCAAGGTTATTTGGTAAGTCCATGTTATTTGGTAAGTCCAGGTTATTTGGTATGTCCAGGTTATTTGGTAAGTCCATGTTATTTGGTAAGTCCATGTTATTTGGTATGTCCAGGTTATTTGGTAAGCCAAGGTTATTTGGTAAGCCACAGTTATTTCGTAAGACCACATTATTTCGTACTTCCAGGTTATTTGTAGATAAGGGAGAAGTTTAATGTATACAAAGGAGATGTTTAAGGTATACATGGGAGAAGTTTAATGTATACAAGGGAGAAGTTTAATGTATGCAAGGGAGAAGTTTAATGTATACAAGGGAGAAGTTTAATGTATACAAGGGAGAAGTTTAATGTATACAAGGGAGAAGTTTAATGTATACATGGGAGAAGTCTAATGTATACAAGGGGGAAGTCTAATGTATACATGGGAGAAGTCTAAGGTATACTAGGGAGAAGTTTAATGTATACTAGGGAGAAGTCTAATGTATACATGGGAGAAGTTTAATGTATACATGGGAGAAGTCTAATGTATACATGGGAGAAGTTTAATGTATACTAGGGAGAAGTCTAATGTATACATGGGAGAAGTTTAATGTATACATGGGAGAAGTCTAATGTATACATGGGAGAAGTCTAATGTATACAAGGGAGAAGTCTAATGTATACATGGGAGAAGTCTAATGTATACATGACTTTACATGGGAGAAGTCTAATGTATACTAGGGAGAAGTTTAATGTATACAAGGGAGAAGTCTAATGTATACATGGGAGAAGTCTAATGTATACTGGGAGAAGTTTAATGTATACATGGGAGAAGTCTAATGTATACAAGGGAGAAGTCTAATGTATACATGGGAGAAGTCTAATGTATACATGGGAGAAGTTTAATGTATACAGGGAGAAGTCTAATGTATACAAGGGAGAAGTCTAATGTATACATGGGAGAAGTTTAATGTATACATGGGAGAAGTCTAATGTATACTAGGGAAAGTTTGTATCAGGGAGTCTATGTATCATGGGAAGTTAATGTATACGGGAGAAGTCTAATGTATACATGGGAGAAGTCTAATGTATACATGGGAGAAGTTTAATGTATACATGGGAGAAGTCTAATGTATACATGGGAGAAGTCTAATGTATACTGAAGAGTTTAAGTTACATGGGGAAGTCTAAGTATACATGGGAGAAGTCTAATGTATACATGGGAGAAGTTTAATGTATACAAGGGAGAAGTTTAATGTATCAAGGGAGAAGTCTAATGTATACAAGGGAGAAGTCTAATGTATACATGGGAGAAGTTTAATGTATACATGGGAGAAGTCTAATGTATACAAGGGAGAAGTCTAATGTATACATGGGAGAAGTCTAATGTATACATGGGAGAAGTCTAATGTATACAAGGGAGAAGTCTAATGTATACATGGGAGAAGTCTAAGGTATACATGGGAGAAGTCTAATGTATACATGGGAGAAGTCTAATGTATACAAGGGAGAAGTATAATGTATACAAGGGAGAAGTCTAATGTATACATGGGAGAAGTCTAATGTATACAAGGGAGAAGTCTAAGGTATACAAGGGAGAAGTCTAAGGTATACAAGGGAGAAGTCTAATGTATACAAGGGAGAAGTCTAAGGTATACAAGGGAGAAGTCTAATGTATACATGGGAGAAGTCTAATGTATACATAGGAGAAGTATTCTGACTCTGCAATGTGTCCTCTAAGTATAGCACATGTATTATATGTTAACAACTTTTCCCTCACTTCAAAGTTGAGAGAATTTGGGTATATCACAGCTAATATGTATGTCTTCCAAAAGTTAGGTGACTTTGCATGTATTCCAGATGTTAAGCAACTATGCATGTCTTCCAGAAGTTATGCAACTACATCGTATGTACCGGTATGTCTTCCTGAAGTTAGGCGACTATGTATGTCTTCCTGAAGTTAGATGACTATGTATGTCTTCCTGAAGTTAGGCGACTATGTATGTCTTTCGGAAGTTAGGCGACTATGTATGTCTTCCAGAAGTTAGGCGACTATGTATGTCTTTCAGAAGTTAGGCGACTATGTATGTCTTCCAGAAGTTAGGTGACTATGTATGTCTTTCAGAAGTTAGGCGACTATGTATGTCTTTCAGAAGTTAGGCGACTATGTATGTCTTTCAGAAGTTAGGCGACTATGTATGTCTTCCAGAAGTTAAGAGACTATGTATGTCTTTCAGAAGTTAGGCGACTATGTATGTCTTTCAGAAGTTAGGTGACTATGTATATCTTCCTGAAGTTAGATGACTATGTATGTCTTCCTGAAGTTAGGCGACTATGTATGTCTTCCTGAAGTTAGATGACTATGTATGTCTTTCAGAAGTTAGGCGACTATGTATGTCTTCCAGAAGTTAGATGACTGTGTATGTCTTTCAGAAGTTAGGTGACTATGTATGTCTTCCTGAAGTTAGGCGACTATGTATGTCTTCCAGAAGTTAGGCGACTATGTATGTCTTCCAGAAGTTAGGCGACTGTGTATGTCTTTCAGAAGTTAGGTGACTATGTATGTCTTTCAGAAGTTAAGTGACTATGTATGTCTTCCAGAAGTTAGGTGACTATGTATGTCTTTCAGAAGTTAGGTGACTATGTATGTCTTTCAGAAGTTAGGTGACTATGTATGTCTTTCAGAAGTTAGGCGACTATGTATGTCTTCCAGAAGTTAGATGACTATGTATGTCTTCCTGAAGTTAGGTGACTATGTATGTCTTTCAGAAGTTAGGTGACTATGTATGTCTTTCAGAAGTTAGGCGACTATGTATGTCTTCCAGAAGTTAGATGACTATGTATGTCTTTCAGAAGTTAGGCGACTATGTATGTCTTCCTGAAGTTAGGCGACTATGTATGTCTTCCTGAAGTTAGGCGACTATGTATGTCTTCCAGAAGTTAGGCGACTATGTATGTCTTCCAGAAGTTAGGCGACTATGTATGTCTTTCAGAAGTTAGGTGACTATGTATGTCTTCCAGAAGTTAGATGACTATGTATGTCTTCCTGAAGTTAGGTGACTATGTATGTCTTCCTGAAGTTAGATGACTATGTATGTCTTCCTGAAGTTAGATGACTATGTATGTCTTTCAGAAGTTAGGCGACTATGTATGTCTTCCTGAAGTTAGATGACTATGTATGTCTTTCAGAAGTTAGGTGACTATGTATGTCTTCCTGAAGTTAGATGACTATGTATGTCTTTCAGAAGTTAGGCGACTATGTATGTCTTCCTGAAGTTAGATGACTATGTATGTCTTCCTGAAGTTAGATGACTGTATGTCTTTCAGAAGTTAGGCGACTATGTATGTCTTTCAGAAGTTAGGCGACTATGTATGTCTTCCAGAAGTTAGGCGACTATGTATGTCTTCCTGAAGTTAGATGACTATGTATGTCTTCCAGAAGTTAGGCGACTATGTATGTCTTCCAGAAGTTAGATGACTATGTATGTCTTCCTGAAGTTAGGTGACTATGTATGTCTTCCTGAAGTTAGGTGACTATGTATGTCTTTCAGAAGTTAGGTGACTATGTATGTCTTTCAGAAGTTAGGCGACTATGTATGTCTTCCAGAAGTTAGATGACTATGTATGTCTTTCAGAAGTTAGGCGACTATGTATGTCTTCCTGAAGTTAGGCGACTATGTATGTCTTCCTGAAGTTAGGCGACTATGTATGTCTTCCAGAAGTTAGGCGACTATGTATGTCTTCCAGAAGTTAGGCGACTATGTATGTCTTTCAGAAGTTAGGTGACTATGTATGTCTTCCAGAAGTTAGATGACTATGTATGTCTTCCTGAAGTTAGGTGACTATGTATGTCTTCCTGAAGTTAGATGACTATGTATGTCTTCCTGAAGTTAGATGACTATGTATGTCTTTCAGAAGTTAGGCGACTATGTATGTCTTCCTGAAGTTAGATGACTATGTATGTCTTTCAGAAGTTAGGTGACTATGTATGTCTTCCTGAAGTTAGATGACTATGTATGTCTTTCAGAAGTTAGGCGACTATGTATGTCTTCCTGAAGTTAGATGACTATGTATGTCTTCCTGAAGTTAGATGACTATGTATGTCTTTCAGAAGTTAGGCGACTATGTATGTCTTTCAGAAGTTAGGCGACTATGTATGTCTTCCAGAAGTTAGGCGACTATGTATGTCTTCCAGAAGTTAGATGACTATGTATGTCTTCCTGAAGTTAGGTGACTATGTATGTCTTCCTGAAGTTAGGTGACTATGTATGTCTTTCAGAAGTTAGGTGACTATGTATGTCTTTCAGAAGTTAGGCGACTATGTATGTCTTCCAGAAGTTAGATGACTATGTATGTCTTTCAGAAGTTAGGCGACTATGTATGTCTTCCTGAAGTTAGGCGACTATGTATGTCTTCCTGAAGTTAGGCGACTATGTATGTCTTCCAGAAGTTAGGCGACTATGTATGTCTTCCAGAAGTTAGGCGACTATGTATGTCTTTCAGAAGTTAGGTGACTATGTATGTCTTCCAGAAGTTAGATGACTATGTATGTCTTCCTGAAGTTAGGTGACTATGTATGTCTTCCTGAAGTTAGATGACTATGTATGTCTTCCTGAAGTTAGATGACTATGTATGTCTTTCAGAAGTTAGGCGACTATGTATGTCTTCCTGAAGTTAGATGACTATGTATGTCTTTCAGAAGTTAGGTGACTATGTATGTCTTCCTGAAGTTAGATGACTATGTATGTCTTTCAGAAGTTAGGCGACTATGTATGTCTTCCTGAAGTTAGATGACTATGTATGTCTTCCTGAAGTTAGATGACTATGTATGTCTTTCAGAAGTTAGGCGACTATGTATGTCTTTCAGAAGTTAGGCGACTATGTATGTCTTCCAGAAGTTAGGCGACTATGTATGTCTTCCAGAAGTTAGGCGACTGTGTATGTCTTTCAGAAGTTAGGTGACTATGTATGTCTTTCAGAAGTTAAGTGACTATGTATGTCTTCCAGAAGTTAGGTGACTATGTATGTCTTTCAGAAGTTAAGTGACTATGTATGTCTTTCAGAAGTTAGGTGACTATGTATGTCTTTCAGAAGTTAGGCGACTATGTATGTCTTCCAGAAGTTAGATGACTATGTATGTCTTCCTGAAGTTAGGTGACTATGTATGTCTTTCAGAAGTTAGGTGACTATGTATGTCTTTCAGAAGTTAGGCAACTATGTATGTCTTCCAGAAGTTAGATGACTATGTATGTCTTTCAGAAGTTAGGCGACTATGTATGTCTTCCTGAAGTTAGGCGACTATGTATGTCTTTCTGAAGTTAGGCGACTATGTATGTCTTCCAGAAGTTAGGCGACTATGTATGTCTTCCAGAAGTTAGGCGACTATGTATGTCTTTCAGAAGTTAGGTGACTATGTATGTCTTCCAGAAGTTAGATGACTATGTATGTCTTCCTGAAGTTAGGTGACTATGTATGTCTTCCTGAAGTTAGATGACTATGTATGTCTTCCTGAAGTTAGATGACTATGTATGTCTTTCAGAAGTTAGGCGACTATGTATGTCTTCCTGAAGTTAGATGACTATGTATGTCTTTCAGAAGTTAGGTGACTATGTATGTCTTCCTGAAGTTAGATGACTATGTATGTCTTTCAGAAGTTAGGCGACTATGTATGTCTTCCTGAAGTTAGATGACTATGTATGTCTTCCTGAAGTTAGATGACTGTATGTCTTTCAGAAGTTAGGCGACTATGTATGTCTTTCAGAAGTTAGGCGACTATGTATGTCTTCCAGAAGTTAGGCGACTATGTATGTCTTCCTGAAGTTAGATGACTATGTATGTCTTCCAGAAGTTAGGCGACTATGTATGTCTTCCAGAAGTTAGATGACTATGTATGTCTTCCTGAAGTTAGGTGACTATGTATGTCTTCCTGAAGTTAGGTGACTATGTATGTCTTTCAGAAGTTAGGTGACTATGTATGTCTTTCAGAAGTTAGGCGACTATGTATGTCTTCCAGAAGTTAGATGACTATGTATGTCTTTCAGAAGTTAGGCGACTATGTATGTCTTCCTGAAGTTAGGCGACTATGTATGTCTTCCTGAAGTTAGGCGACTATGTATGTCTTCCAGAAGTTAGGCGACTATGTATGTCTTCCAGAAGTTAGGCGACTATGTATGTCTTTCAGAAGTTAGGTGACTATGTATGTCTTCCAGAAGTTAGATGACTATGTATGTCTTCCTGAAGTTAGGTGACTATGTATGTCTTCCTGAAGTTAGATGACTATGTATGTCTTCCTGAAGTTAGATGACTATGTATGTCTTTCAGAAGTTAGGCGACTATGTATGTCTTCCTGAAGTTAGATGACTATGTATGTCTTTCAGAAGTTAGGTGACTATGTATGTCTTCCTGAAGTTAGATGACTATGTATGTCTTTCAGAAGTTAGGCGACTATGTATGTCTTCCTGAAGTTAGATGACTATGTATGTCTTCCTGAAGTTAGATGACTATGTATGTCTTTCAGAAGTTAGGCGACTATGTATGTCTTTCAGAAGTTAGGCGACTATGTATGTCTTCCAGAAGTTAGGCGACTATGTATGTCTTCCTGAAGTTAGATGACTATGTATGTCTTCCAGAAGTTAGGCGACTGTGTATGTCTTCCAGAAGTTAGGTGACTATGTATGTCTTCCTGAAGTTAGATGACTATGTATGTCTTCCTGAAGTTAGATGACTATGTATGTCTTTTAGAAGTTAGGCGACTATGTATGGATTCCTGAAGTTAGATGACTATGTATGTCTTCCTGAAGTTAGGCGACTATGTATGTCTTCCTGAAGTTAGGCGACTATGTATGTCTTCCTGAAGTTAGGCGACTATGTATGTCTTCCTGAAGTTAGATGACTATGTATGTCTTTCAGAAGTTAGGCGACTATGTATGTCTTCCAGAAGTTAGATGACTATGTATGTCTTTCAGAAGTTAGGCGACTATGTATGTCTTCCTGAAGATAGGCGACTATGTATGTCTTCCTGAAGTTAGGCAACTATGTATGTCTTCCAGAAGTTAGGCGACTATGTATGTCTTCCAGAAGTTAGGCGACTATGTATGTCTTTCAGAAGTTAGGTGACTATGTATGTCTTTCAGAAGTTAAGTGACTATGTATGTCTTCCTGAAGTTAGGTGACTATGTTAGTTTTCCAGAAGTTGGGCAACTATGTTAGTTTTCCAGAAGTTGGTCGATTATGTATGTCTTCTAGAAGTTATGCAACTACATTGTATGTACCACAATCTCGAACTCAGTCTCAAGCTTCTGATTGGTTCAGCCGAGTGTAAAACTCAAAATCAACCAATCAATTCGCTTGAGTTTGAAATTTGAGAAACATTTTATGACCTCCGACCCAGGCTAAAGCCATTGGTAAAGATTATTATGCCCTGATCCTGATACGAACTTTTGTGGTTGAAGTTTTTCAGTGGGTGGTGGATCTTGATTGATGCGGCTGTTATGTTCCCAGATACACATGACTTGAACCATGCATGTCATGTATGTGGAGCTGTTGGTACTGTGGCATTCTTCTTGTAAGTATTCTATCGTATGCTTTGCTTCTCTTCATTGTAGACAGAACACATTCAGGGTTCATTCTAGGTCAGAATTTTTGGGTGAAGTGATAAAGTGCGTGATCGCTTCCTTAAAGAACACCATTTAAGGAAGCGATCACATACTTTATCACTTCCTTAAATGGTGTTCTGTAATATACTTCTGCAAAATAGGGTTAAAATGCACAGTACAACCATTAAATACAACATTTGAATAGAAGGAGTGCTTTATAATGGGCCAGTGTATCTTACTAGACAAAATTTTGTGTGAAAATCGTAAAAAAATGCTTTTTTTTAGGGAGAAGTGGGGCCCCCAGAGGGGAAGTCAGGGTCCCGACTATTTAGCCCACATCGCCCTCTAGAATGATCCCTGAAATTTGAACTGAATTGCACACATCTTTACCTACCATGTTAATAAACTGCTTGTTAAACTTTCAAATAAAGAAGTATTCTGATGAAGTAAAAGCAATAGTTTATACAAATTTATTTTAGCTCGATTGCGAAACAAGTTATTTCAACTTATATTAATCACTCTTGAGACCTCATGGAATCCATCGCCACGAGGGAAGAGGCAATGTGGAATTTAAATGCCTTGCCTAAGAGCACAATCATAACGGCTCTAGCATGGCTCGAACTCCGGACCTTTCGCAGTAAAAGCAATACTTGTTGAATAGACGAAAAACTGCAATTGGATATTTTACATGCATGTTCAAAAAGTATTATGTTATTTTCTAGAACCAGTTAACTAATTTTAAATAAATTTGTCTTCCTCCACCGATAATAGCTGGAGAGTCGCCATATGACCTAAGCTGATGTTGCGACCTTAAGACCCAAAATACCCGAAGTATTCTTCCAGCATATAATGCTGGACCTCTAATCCCTCATACAGTCAAACCTGTGTTAGTGGTCACCTCCATTAAGCAGTCAACCTGTATTAAGCAGCCAGTTTCCAGATTCCCAATACATGTATCTTGTTTTATTATACATTTGTCCTCTATTAAGCAGCCACCTGTGCTAAGCAGCCACTTTCCGTGATTCCCTTGGCTGGCTGCTTAAGATAGGTTTGACTGTATATACAGATAGCTACATATGTTATAATATGCACAGTGCATTGTTGTATACATAAGGACAAAAGTTTTGCACCAGTATTTTTTAAATCGGCAATTAAAGTCAATAACAAGCAGTACCACATTAAATATTATGTAATCTAAATTGATTTTGAGCAACTGTTCAGAGAATGTATTCTGGTATGATACCAGATCAGCTACCACGGAACGTTCCATCTGATCAGGCTCTATGTTGTTTGCTATACAGCTGATCTTGCTAAGACACTTGGCTATGTAGCAAACAACACGTCACGCTGCGGCTGATCTGGATCTATGTTGTTTGCAAAATCCGTTAAATGTATCCAGAATGAAATGGGTTAGGTATATATTTCTGTTGTTTTCAGAATAAATTCTGTGTCAAGTGGGCAGATACGAGGAGATTCTTACAGCAATGGTTGCCTCGGGCAGAATGGTATGTTATCTGCTGTACAGTATACACTTCTGTGTCATACATGTACCGCTGCTTTTTAATTGCTGTTTTAAGTTAGCTTATATAACCATATGTGTGTGTGCGTGTTGTAACTATGTTTATCACATAACTTTACTTGTATTCAGTGTAATACAGTCATCCGATTAACGCAGTGGCTAGCGTGCTCGCTTCTCACCAATGCAACCCGGGTTTGATCCTTGGACCGGGAAGTATGTGAGATGGTACGGTGGTCGCCAGATCGGAAAAGTGGGTTTTCTCCGGGTACTCCGGTTTCCTCCCACACGAATGACCATATTTACGCTTTTATCCATCCGCGCCAACGAAAGTGATTAATATAAGTTGTTTAACTTGCTTCGCAATCGTTGTAAAATAAATAAAAGTTTAAATACAGTCATCATATATTTTGTGTAATAACACTTGGAAGGATTCCAGGATTCCGAGTGGTTGAGAGAGAAATCCTTACATAGCGTTTACAATAAGACAAATAACAATTCAAATGAAGTATTGATGTAATTCTAACGCTGTTTTAAAAAAATAAGAATATAATGCTGCTTTGCGTAGTGACATCATGACAATTTAGTGACATCATGAAAATTTACAACAGTTTGCGCCAAAATTAATATACATGTAGCAACATTATTTTGTGCAAAGATATTATTAAAACGCACGCTATATGGTAATGTGATGCTAGATACTAAAGCCAGATGCTCGCTTAATGGCTAAAATCCAAGACTTGTTCATCAAGGATGCGTGAATTCTAATAGCTATGTAGGGACATGGGTTGTGTATGTTTGCAGCTGTACATGTATAGCTATGTAGGGACATGGGTTGTGTATGTTTGCAGGTGTACATGTATAGCTATGTAGGGACATGGGTTGTGTATGTTTGCAGGTGTACATGTATAGCTATGTAGGGACATGGGTTGTGTATGTTTGCAGCTGTACATGTATAGCTATGTAGGGACATGGGTTGTGTATGTTTGCAGCTGTACATGTATAGCTATGTAGGGACATGGGTTGTGTATGTTTGCAGCTGTACATGTATAGCTATGTAGGGACATGGGTTGTGTATGTTTGCAGCTGTACATGTATAGCTATGTAGGGACATGGGTTGTGTATGTTTGCAGCTGTACATGTATAGCTATGTAGGGACATGGGTTGTGTATGTTTGCAGCTGTACATGTATAGCTATGTAGGGACATGGGTTGTGTATGTTTGCAGCTGTACATGTATAGCTATGTAGGGACATGGGTTGTGTATGTTTGCAGCTGTACATTTATAGCTATATAGGGACATGTAGATAGAGAAATGTATTGTGTATGTTTGCAGCTGTACATGTATAGCTATGTAGGGACATGGGTTGTGTATGTTTGCAGCTGTACATGTATAGCTATGTAGGGACATGGGTTGTGTATGTTTGCAGCTGTACATGTATAGCTATGTAGGGACATGGGTTGTGTATGTTTGCAGCTGTACATGTATAGCTATGTAGGGACATGGGTTGTGTATGTTTGCAGCTGTACATGTATAGCTATGTAGGGACATGGGTTGTGTATGTTTGCAGCTGTACATGTATAGCTATGTAGGGACATGGGTTGTGTATGTTTGCAGCTGTACATGTATAGCTATGTAGGGACATGGGTTGTGTATGTTTGCAGCTGTACATGTATAGCTATGTAGGGACATGGGTTGTGTATGTTTGCAGCTGTACATTTATAGCTATATAGGGACATGTAGATAGAGAAATGTATTGTGTATGTTTGCAGCTGTACATGTATAGCTATGTAGGGACATGGGTTGTGTATGTTTGCAGCTGTACATGTATATCTATGTAGGGACATGGGTTGTGTATGTTTGCAGCTGTACATGTATAGCTATGTAGGGACATGGGTTGTGTATGTTTGCAGCTGTACATGTATATCTATGTAGGGACATGGGTTGTGTATGTTTGCAGCTGTACATGTATAGCTATGTAGGGACATGGGTTGTGTATGTTTGCAGCTGTACATTTATAGCTATATAGGGACATGTAGATAGAGAAATGTATTGTGTATGTTTGCAGCTGTACATGTATAGCTATGTAGGGACATGGGTTGTGTATGTTTGCAGCTGTACATTTATAGCTATATAGGGACATGTAGATAGAGAAATGTATTGTGTATGTTTGCAGTTGTACATGTATAGCTATGTAGGGACATGTAGATTTAGAAATGTCTTGTGTATGTTTGCAGGTGTAGATGTATAGCTATGTAGGCACATGTAGATATAGAAATGTCTTGTGTATGTTTGCAGGTGTACATATATAGCTATGTAGGCACATGGCTTGTGTATGTTTGCAGCTGTACATGTATAGCTATGTAGGCACATGTCTTGTGTATGTTTGCAGCTGTACATATATAGCTATGTAGGCACATGTCTTGTGTATGTTTGCAGGTGTACATGTATAGCTATGTAGGCACATGGCTTGTGTATGTTTGCAGGTGTACATGTATAACTATGTAGGCACATGTAGATATAGAAATGTCTTGTGTATGTTTGCAGGTGTACATGTAAAGCTATGTAGGCACATGTAGATATAGAAATGTCTTGTGTATGTTTGCAGGTGTACATGTAAAGCTATGTAGGCACATGTCTTGTGTATGTTTGCAGGTGTACATATATAGCTATGTAGGCACATGGCTTGTGTATGTTTGCAGGTGTACATGTATAGCTATGTAGGCACATGTAGATATAGAAATGTCTTGTGTATGTTTGCAGGTGTACATATAAAGCTATGTAGGCACATGTAGATATAGAAATGTCTTGTGTATGTTTGCAGGTGTACATGTAAAGCTATGTAGGCACATGTCTTGTGTATGTTTGCAGGTGTACATGTATAGCTATGTAGGCACATGTCTTGTGTATGTTTGCAGGTGTACATTTATAGCTATGTAGGCACATGTCTTGTGTATGTTTGCAGGTGTACATTTATAGCTATGTAGGCACATGTAGATATAGAAATGTCTTGTGTATGTTTGCAGGTGTACATGTAAAGCTATGTAGGCACATGTCTTGTGTATGTTTGCAGGTGTACATGTATAGCTATGTAGGCACATGTCTTGTGTATGTTTGCAGGTGTACATTTATAGCTATGTAGGCACATGTAGATATAGAAATGTCTTGTGTATGTTTGCAGGTGTACATGTAAAGCTATGTAGGCACATGTAGATATAGAAATGTCTTGTGTATTACAGCTGCTCGTGTCTGGTTATTTCTGGGGTTCCTGCTCGGTTTTGGAGCTCTCATTGCGGCATCCTGGATCCTGTTTGGAGTCTATGTAGTACCAGGTTTGAACTAGTGTTATATTAGACAAAATATCAATGAGTTTTCCTACCAATCACAACCATTCCATATTCACTGTTCTATTCCAAATCCTATGCTCTACATGTACCACAAAGTAACTTAAATACTTGTAAGGTTGAACCATTCTAAATCCAGATGCAAAGCTCAGCAAACTAGTCAATGTTTTCTCTAATTATGATAACAAAATTACTGGTTGCACCTAAGACACACCTTGGTCCAGAGGTTATTATATGGTCGGGAAAATGTTATCTGTACGGAAAGTACCAACATGCATATTAACTCTTGAAAACTCCAGTTTGACTCTTGAAAAATCCAGCTTGACTCTTGAGATTTTGACCTCAAGGGTCATTGACTCTTGACTTTCAAAGTCTAGTGAAAGCCCTGTCATTCAGCTCAAATTGAGTTTTGATTGTATGCCATCTCATCACTGATGGTCACGGGTTCGAGCCCCATTCAGGCCGTGTATTTATATGAAAAAGTTGGCAGTTTCTTACGGAGGTTTGGGCACCAAGTACTGGTTAACAGTTGGAGTCTGTCCAGGGAAGGTGTTGTTAGGTAAACTGGCCGTCTGCGATATGGCCCAAAATTGTGCTGATAAAGGCGTAAAACCAAAAGAAACTTACACGCAATGTGTGTCGCCCATTGAAGAATAGGCGCTATATTACAACTGTCATCTCAGGTTAGTGCAACCAATTTGAATGTCTAGTCTATTAAAGAGACACAAGGCAGACATACTGACTGCTGTCTTGGTATAAAGTTATAAGGTATGAAAAGAGATAGAGAATATTACGTAGGTTAATGTCTTATAAATTTTAATTTATTAGGCGAGGTGGAGAAGATATACAAGTTTTGCTAAATGCTGACAGTTCACTGAATATAACTGAAATGTTACATTTACTGCATGTGGAATAGGAGCATTAAAGCGACACTACATCAATGAAAATGCAAATGTTACATTTACTGCATGTGGAATAGGAGCATTAAAGCGACACTACATCAATGAAAACGCAAATGTTACATTTACTGCATGTGGAATAGGAGCATTAAAGCGACACTACATCAATGAAAACGCAAATGTTACATTTACTGCATGTGGAATAGGAGCATTAAAGCGACACTACATCAATGAAAACGCAAATGTTACATTTACTGCATGTGGAATAGGAGCATTAAAGCGACACTACATCAATGAAAACGCAAATGTTTGCAGAATGTAATTTGTTTTTATATGGTATAATTCTTTCCAAATATTCGCCTAAAAACTGAATATTTCAACAAATAAACAAACGTCATATACATGGTTTGTTGACATAATAAAAATAATGTAACTAGGGTCGACATTCATGAGTAATACAACATGTTTACCCTGAATAACACTTGTACATATTTACCGTGATATCTCACATTTGTGCATAATCTTAGTTAAATTATCTCTAAACGAAAGTATCGCGTGTTTAGTATTTACTCCAAACGTCATTTCAGGAGTGTGGCTGACCGTTATATGAAATCCTACTTTCACTTTTGAAAGTTTGTATACCACAGAAACACAGTTTATTGATTCAATGTTAGTGTTCGAATGTATTCAGAAGAATTTGTAGTAGCAATGCATTTATGTGTGGAAAACGCATGTCCTTTTTGCGATGTAATGTCGCTTTAATGTAATTCAGGTTTGCAACTGACCGGTGCCTCCTTAGCATTGCATAACCCTAAGAGGTGGCGAGTATGGTCTGAACTCTTCATCTTGTCTGACAGGTTTGACTCCATATCTCACATATAGTCTAAATTCGTTATCTCAAACTCGGTTATGTCTAATTCACCAGTTATATCAATGTCTTGTTAAAGTCCCATTCAAATACTACCATCTTACATATACATGTAGCTGGCTCTGTTTTTGTCGTGATTTCGTTAAGTCAAATTTTCCATTATATAACATTCATTTTCTTGTCCCTTCAATATAGATAGGCAGTATTTTACACTTGTTATATCAAAGTGCCAGTTTGTCGGCGAAGCGCGACTTTCATTCGGCAAATTTACCTGATCAAAGATGTACCACTGTATCTGTACAAACAACCGATAAAGATAGTTGATGGTGTTTACCGTGATAGTAATTAGAATGTGTTCAGGGTTCATTCTAGGTCAGAATGTTTGGGAGAAGTGAGAAAGCGCGTGATCGCTTCCTTAAATGGTGTTCTTTAATATACTTCTGCAAAATAGGGTTAAAATGCACAGTACAACCATTAAATACAACATTTGAATAGAAGGAGTGCTTTATAATGGGCCAGTGTATCTTACTAGACAAAATTTGTTTGAAAATCGTAAAAACCAAATTTTTTAAAATTTTTTTTAGGGAGAAGTGGGGACCCCAGAGGGCGAAGTCGGGGTCCCTAGGGTGACAATTTCGCCCACATCGCCCTCTAAACTGATCCCTGCTTAATTAACCAATAATTAGATAAATGGCTTATAGTAATTGAGTATCAGTTTATGACTGCACCGTTATTGCACCTTTATACATCAGCGATTTCTTATCACAGTTTCGCATATAAATGTTTATTTATCGTCACTACCGGTTGGCCATATGAGCGACGCCTCCTGAAGAGATTAGTCATTTTTGATTTTTGGAGGATAGTGCAGTGATACAGACAGAGACCCATTCTAGAGTCTCCTCTTGTTCTTTTACGTGCACGGTGTACAGCACCGACACGAGACCTCTGTTTAAAGTCCCATCTGAAAGAATGTTAATTTTATTAGGGTTAGACGGGGGATCGAACCTGCGATCCCTGGATTACCAGTCCCGCGTGTTACCACTGGACTACAGATCCGTCTGTGTAAATGTTATTTTCATGCGCTGCATTTATTAAATAATAAATACAATATTACGGTGGGTTTATTTATCAACTTGGAAAGTACTTTGTAACCCGTATATACGGGTAAGGTTTACGATCTACGAGAAACATTGCCGATGAGAAATATTGTCCATATCGGTTATGTCAAAACTTCGGTTATGTCGAAGTACTTTGTTCTGTCTGACTGAATTCGGTATAACGGATGTAGACTATATTTATTTCAAACCAAATGAGATGTGAACTCACGATGTTTAGTCCTGTTCCATACCGTATAACATGATATGTATCGGTGCACCATATAACTACATGTATATAGCTACCCAACATTCTACCAGTATTCTTATATTTACAGGTGATAAGCCAGAATGGCCGGGCATTGCAATATTTCTTCAGAATGCGCTCATATTCTTCAGGTAATGTGTTACATGTCTTCTCGCTAGCCTCTTGCATGTCAATTAGTTGTACATGTAATTGATTGCTAAAATGCTTGTTGGGCTTAGCTCTTGCTTTGGACTTCGCTTAATATGCTTAATTAATATGCTTAATATGCTTGTGATTTAACTTTGTATTTATTATGATTTAACTTTATATTTATTATGATTTAACTTTGTATTTATTATGATTTAACTTTGTATTTATGCTATGATTTAACTTTGTATTTATTATGATTTAACTTTATATTTATTATGATTTAACTTTATATTTATTATGATTTAACTTTATATTTATTATGATTTAACTTTGTATTTATATGATTTAACTTTGTATTTATTATGATTTAGCTTTGTATTTATTATGATTTAACTTTATATTTATTATGATTTAACTTTATATTTATTATGATTTAACTTTATATTTATGCTATGATTTAACTTTGTATTTATTATGATTTAACTTTATATTTATTATGATTTAACTTTGTATTTATGCTATGATTTAACTTTGTATTTATTATGATTTAACTTTATATTTATTATGATTTAACTTTGTATTTATTATAATTTAACTTTATATTTATTATGATTTAACTTTATATTTATTATAATTTAACTTTATATTTATTATAATTTAACTTTATATTTATGCTATGATTTAACTTTATATTTATTATGATTTAACTTTATATTTATGCTATGATTTAACTTTATATTTATTATGATTTAACTTTATATTTATTATGATTTAACTTTATATTTATTATAATTTAACTTTATATTTATTATGATTTAACTTTATATTTATTATAATTTAACTTTATATTTATTATAATTTAACTTTATATTTATGCTATGATTTAACTTTTTATTTGGAATGATTACATAAAACATGTGACAGCTTCATAAAGGTCAAATACATATTAAAATACAGTCAAAGAATCTGGAAGCTGGCAGTTAATGCTACCATTTATTCCCAAACATAAGTCGATCTCGGCCATAAGTCGAGGGTCAAACTGATTGTCCGCTGGATTCTCCAAAAGTTGAGCGTACTTCATGGACTTATGACATTCGGTACGGCAATGGTATTCTCTCACATTTTTGAATGAAACTTGGCTCAATTACATATCTTGTCAAAATGATTCCATTTCAAATTATTTAAAAAAATGCACTGATGCACAACAATAATTTATATCCAGCCTTTTCTTTGGTTTATAATGTAACATAATTGTCTACACCAATTGTATGTTAACCCTTTCAACACCACATACCTCTAAATAGGCTTGCAAAAAGTGTAGATCCAGATGAGCCGGCTCGTCACGAGCCATCTCATCAGGATCTGCACTTGTCATGAGCCGGCTCATCTGGATCTGCACTTTTTGCCAGTAATATTACTATTTTTAGACAAAATTACCCATTTTGATAAATGAACTGTAATTTTCTTATTAATTTATTGGTCTAAGAATATGATACACCAGTCCATGTCAGTTACCTGGTTCCATGTCAGTTACCTGGTGTTGAATGCACCAGTCCATGTCAGTTACTTGGTGTTGAATGCACCAGTCCATGTCAGTTACCTAGTGTTGAATGCACCAGTCCATGTCAGTTACTTGGTGTTGAATGCACCAGTCCATGTCAGTTACCTAGTGTTGAATGCACCAGTCCATGTCAGTTACCTGGTGTTGAATGCACCAGTCCATGTCAGTTACCTGGTGTTGAATGCACCAGTCCATGTCAGTTACCTGGTGTTGAATGCACCAGTCCATGTCAGTTACCTGGTGTTGAATGCACCAGTCCATGTCAGTTACCTGGTGTTGAATGCACCAGTCCATGTCAGTTACCTGGTGTTGAATGCACCAGTCCATGTCAGTTACCTGGTGTTGAATGCACCAGTCCATGTCAGTTACCTGGTGTTGAATGCACCAGTCCATGTCAGTTACCTGGTGTTGAATGCACCAGTCCATGTCAGTTACCTGGTGTTGAATGCACCAGTCCATGTCAGTTACCTGGTGTTGAATGCACCAGTCCATGTCAGTTACCTGGTGTTGAATGCACCAGTCCATGTCAGTTACCTGGTGTTGAATGGGTAAAAGCAGATGAAACAAAGAAATAAAGTTCCAACAAATAAAAAAACAATTCCAACTTTTCTTACATATTTTGTTTGCTTGTTTCTCAGACATAAGTCGACATATTCTGGACAAGGAAGCGGTCGACTTATGGCCTGTAATATATGGTATTAATATGTGTTTGGCTGCTTAATTATATGTTGACTGCTAAAATGTAAATGTGGGCTTAACTGTCTTTTCATATTAATTAACCTCTCATTGTATTTACACTATTACAAAAATGTATAAAATGATGAAGTCACTGTGTGTCAGAAATATTTTTCTAAATGTGTCCTCGGAATATGCTGTGAATCACCTCAGTTTGTAAATAGGGGTTTAATGACATTGCGATAAGCATTAGTGTAGACAAATTTATTTTAGCTCGATTGAGAAACAAGTTCTTGCAACTTATATTAATCATACTCGAGACCTCATTCCTGATGGAATCCATCGCCACGAGGGAGAAAGAAGAGGCAACGTGGAAATTAAATGCCTTGCCTAAGTGCACAATCATAGCAGCTCCAACGGGGCTCAAACTCTGGGCCTTTCGCACCTAAAGCGAGTGCACTACCACTGCGCTATCACAACTTGTGCAAGGTAAATAGTTGGCTGTCCGATTAGCGAAGTGGTTAGCGTGCTCGCTTCTCACCAATGCAACCCGGGTTCGATCCTCGGACCGGGAAGTATGTGAGATGGTACGGTGGTCGCCAGATCGGACAGGTGGGTTTTCTCCGGGTATTCCTGTTTCCTCCTACATGAATGACCACATATACGCTTTCATCCGCGCCAACGAGAGTGATTAATATAAGTTGTTAAAACTTGCTTCGAAGCAATCGATGTAAAATAAATAAAGTTTAAACTAAACTAAGCTAATTAATTAATGGAGTTGACAAGATACATAACAGAAACATATGCAAAAAATAAAGAAAAAATGATGTATTTAGAGATTTTGGGTCAGCTTGTATTTTTGCGACCGGTCGGGTTCGGGCAAACAAACTATCAGCTAATTCTCCATATTAAGCACACTACCTGCAGTGACATTGATCATGTGTGCGTGTGTTTTGCAGTGGAATGGTGTATAAGTTTGGTCGTGCTGAGGAACTCTGGGAATAAATCTCCCTCGCTACTGACAGCTAGTTTATGCTGTTCATAGTTAGTACTCTCTATTTTTATTTATTGCTTCGTTGTCTACTTGCGATATCACCTCTCTACAATAGTCTACTTGCGATATCACCTCTCTACAATAGTCTACTTGCGATATCACCTCTCTACAATAGTCTACTTGCGATATCATCTCTCTACAATAGTCTACTTGCGATATCACCTCTCTACAATAGTCTACTTGCGATATCACCTCTCTACAATAGTCTACTTGCGATATCACCTCTCTACAATAGTCTACTTGCGATATCACCTCTCTACAATAGTCTACTTGCGATATCACCTCTCTACAATAGTCTACTTGCGATATCACCTCTCTACAATAGTCTACTTGCGATATCACCTCTCTACAATAGTCTACTTGCGATATCACCTCTCTACAATAGTCTACTTGCGATATCACCTCTCTACAATAGTCTACTTGCGATATCATCTCTCTACATATCTACTTGCGATATGTCTACTTGCGATATCATCTCTCTACAAAGTCTACTTGCGATATCATCTCTCTACATAGTCTACTTGCGATATCTCTCTCTACAATAGTCTACTGCGATATCATCTCTCTACAATAGTCTACTTGCGATATCACCTCTCTACAATAGTCTACTTGCGATATCACCTCTCTACAATAGTCTACTTGCGATATCATCTCTCTACAATAGTCTACTTGCGATATCACCTCTCTACAATAGTCTACTTGCGATATCACCTCTCTACAATAGTCTACTTGCGATATCACCTCTCTACAATAGTCTACTTGCGATATCACCTCTCTTTAATAGTCTACTTGCAAACATGCAAAACCAAATTTATTGAGAGTTTGAATAGAATAATATACATATTTATCACATAACTTTGCTTGTATTCACTTCCATACAGCCATCACATATTTTCTTATATGTCCACACGTTTAATAATACCTGGAAGGATTCTGATCGGTCGCGGTATGACACAGACAGCTTGCAATAGACATTACATGGTGTTTGTGTTCATGCTTTATTTATTGAAAATCAACTTCTTAATCAATAAAATGTTAAATATGAACTAGCAGAATACAGTGATTAAAAATATTGTGTTGATTATTCGAAGTTGTTTTATTATCAGGGACTATTTACTACGGCGTATGGATGCAGCTTAATGTAATAAGGCTCAAAATTATACTGGCAAACAGAAACAAATTTTTTCTTCAAATTTGTTGTTGCTGTTACCATGGTAATGTGATAAAAAGGATCTTACACTCATGGTGATTTCATGCCATGATTTCTGAAACGAGTTGGAAATTTTGTTATTAAGCGAGCATTTTGGCTTGTATTCAGTTTCATACAGCCAGCACATATTTCCTTATATCTACACATGTGTATTAACACCTGGAAAGGGTTCTGATTGGTTGAGAGAATAATCCTTATTATTTGTAAATTAAACTTTACATACCGGTATACACATTTGAATTCGTACATATAGCATTAATTGTAAGACAAACTACGATTTAAACGATGTCTCGACATAATTATAACGCTGTTTAAAAGCTTTGCGTAGTGATGTCATGATAATTTAGTGACGTCATGAAACTTTACGCTGGCATTTGGCGCCAAAATGAAAGTAAACTTATCAAAGTTATGTGGCAAAGATGGACATGGACTTATGGGGATGTTGCTATGGTAGAATGCTCAGATTAGTAGTTGCTAGGCGACGTTGCCGTAGTGATGAATGTTTAAAACCTGACTTGCCTATATAATAACAAGTTGATTATAAACGATTTATTTAATAGACTTGGTAGATATTCATGAATCAGGGATTGGTAGATATTCATGAATCGGGGGGATTGGTAGATATTCATGAATCGGGGATTGGTAGATATTCATGAATCGGGGATTGGTAGATATTCATGAATCAGGGATTGGTAGATATTCATGAATCAGGGAGATTGGTAGATATTCATGAATCAGGGATTGGTAGATATTCATGAATCGGGGGGATTGGTAGATATTCATGAATCAGGGATTGGTAGATATTCATGAATCAGGGGGATTGGTAGATATTCATGAATCAGGGGGATTGTAGATATTCATGAATCAGGGATTGGTAGATATTCATGAATCGGGGATTGGTAGATATTCATGAATCGGGGATTGGTAGATATTCATGAATCAGGGATTGGTAGATATTCATGAATCAGGGAGATTGATAGATATTCATGAATCGGGGATTGGTAGATATTCATGAATCAGGGGGATTGGTAGATATTCATGAATCGGGGATTGGTAGATATTCATGAACGGGGATTGGTAGATATTCAGAATCAGGGGGATTGGTAGATATTCATGAATCGGGGATTGGTAGATATTATGAATCGGGGATTGGTAGATTCATGAATCAGGGATTGGTAGTATTCATGAATCGGGGATTGTAGATATTCATGATCGGGGATTGGTAGATATCATGAATCAGGGATTGGTAGATATTCATGATCAGGGATTGGTAGATATTCATGAATCAGGGGGTGGTAGATATTCATGAATCAGGGATTGGTAGATATTCATGAATCGGGGGGATTGGTAGATATTCATGAATCAGGGATTGGTAGATATTCATGAATCAGGGATTGGTAGATATTCATGAATCAGGGATTGGTAGATATTCATGAATCAGGGGGATTGGTAGATATTCATGAATCAGGGATTGGTAGATATTCATGAATCAGGGGATTGGTAGATATTCATGAATCAGGATTGGTAGATATTCATGAATCAGGGATTGGTAGATATTCATGAATCAGGGGGATTGGTAGATATTCATGAATCAGGGGATTGGTAGATATTCATGAATCAGGGATTGGTAGATTCATGAATCAGGGATTGGTAGATATTCATGAATCAGGGGGATTGGTAGATATTCATGAATCGGGGATTGGTAGATATTCATGAATCAGGGGGATTGGTAGATATTCATGAATCAGGGATTGGTAGATATTCATGAATCAGGGGGATTGGTAGATATTCATGAATCAGGGATTGGTAGATATTCATGAATCAGGGATTGGTAGATATTCATGAATCGGGGGATTGGTAGATATTCATGAATCAGGGATTGGTAGATATTCATGAATCAGGGATTGGTAGATATTCATGAATCAGGGATTGGTAGATATTCATGAATCAGGGGGATTGGTAGATATTCATGAATCAGGGGGATTGGTAGATATTCATGAATCAGGGGGATTGTAGATATTCATGAATCAGGGATTGGTAGATATTCATGAATCAGGGATTGGTAGATATTCATGAATCAGGGATTGGTAGATATTCATGAATCAGGGATTGGTAGATATTCATGAATCAGGGATTGGTAGATATTCATGAATCGGGGGGATTGGTATATATTCATGAATCGGGGATTGGTAGATATTCATGAATCAGGGATTGGTAGATATTCATGAATCAGGGATTGGTAGATATTCATGAATCAGGGGGATTGGTAGATATTCATGAATCAGGGATTGGTAGATATTCATGAATCGGGGATTGGTAGATATTCATGAATCAGGGATTGTTGTGACTGTTGTGGAGAGGTGGCTATGTCAGCGTATACTGCGCTTGATGTTTCAGTTAATATACTACTCAAAATTTGATAAGGATCACTTGCTACGTAATTCGTAATTCGTAAGTTCTAAAAATATGCTGCTATATTTTTGTTGCCAAATAATTGTACATGTATGGACCTTGTAAATCTGTATTACGGGTTTTGGTTATTTTCCGATAGCTTGCTCGGTTAGCACGGGAACACGGTGTCCCGTGTAAAGTGTGTGATTTGGGGACAGTAGCTTTATGGACATGTTTATATTTAGCCAGATTTCCTTGAGTACTGTAGTCATCTGTTGCAAATCGTCAACAACCATGGCAAATGTGCGAGTTAGGCGACACCTTGACGCTGAGGAAATGAATAGGGGTATCGGGATGCTGGGGGCGATCTCAAAGGGACGTTGCAGGCGTCCTTGGTGTGTCACAGAGTGTGATAGCAAGAATGTGGAATCGCTTCCAAACGCATGGACATGTTGTGCATCGACATGGCGGTGGCCGAGAAAGGGCAACTACCCGAGCCCAAGACCGATGTATCGTCCTTCAAGCAGGACGTCATCGTTTCCAGAACGCTACAGCACTGCAAAACGACTTGCAGAATGCGTCTGGCCTTCGAGTTTCCACCCAAACAACCAGAAACCGACTCCACTATGTTGATTCGAGGGCGAGACGACTGGACACCTGTGCTCTTTTCAAATGAGTCAAAATTCTGCGTGGACTTCACGGATAGGCGAGCAAGGGTGTGGAGAATGCCCAATGAACGACTTGCACCAGTATGCGTATCTGAACATGATCGTTACGGCGGTGGCTCCATCATGGTTTGGGCTGGCATCAGCATGCAGGGGAAGACGGACCTGCACATCCTCGATGGCACCGTGACGGCAGATCGTTATGTTAATGAGGTTTTAGATGTTCATGTTCGCCCATACGCTGGTGCTGTCGGTCCAGATTTCGTGCTGATGGATGACAACGCTCGTCCACACAGGGCCCGCATCACCAACCAGTACTTTGAGGCAGAAACAATCGTCAGGATGGAGTGGCCCGCCAAGTCCCCAGACCTGAACCCCATCGAACATGTCTGGGACATGCTACAGACGGCCATTAGTGCTCGGCAAGTTCAACGAACAACGGTTCCGGGGCTGAGACAGGCGTTACTGGAAGAGTGGCAGCGACTCCCACAATACAGGATTCGTGGGCTTATCACCAGCATGCGGAGGCGATGCCACACCGTTATAGATGCCCAAGGGACGTCATACTCAATAATGACAGAACATTCAATCTCCCTGTTTACTTTTTGCAAATTTTTCAATTTTGTTACCATGAACATGTCGAATAATATCCATTGTCATTTTCATTCTTGTGTCACGCTGGAGTAATCCATCCATTGTTTGGTTTTCCCTTAAAAAAATATTATATGTATTTATAACTAATTAACTCATATTTACAACATGCAACATGAAAATAGCATACACTATAAAAAGTGATCCTTATCAAATTTTGAGTAGTATATAACATGTTCTATTTGCCTGCCTGTGTAATTATTTGCTTGTAAATCTGTATGTACTGTATGTAAGTATATACAGTCAAACCTGCCTTAAGCAGCCAGCCAAGGGAATCACAGAAAGTGGCTGTTTGGCACAGGTGGCTGTTTAATAGAAGTCAAATGTATACTAAAACAACATATTGGGAATCTGGAAACTGGCTGTTTAATACAGGTTGGCTGCTTGGTGGAGGTGACCACTAACACATGTTTAACTGTATAATTATCATCATTGTAATTTTTCTTGTGGAAGTCGTGATAGCGCAGTGGATGCTTGTTCGCTTCAGGTACGAAAGGCCCGGAGTTCGAGCCCCACTGGAGCCGTTACGATTGTGCCCTTAGGCAAGGTATTTAAATTCCACGTTGCCTCTTCTCTCTCCCTTGTGGCGATGGATTCCATCAAAATAATTTCCAAGTTGATAAATAAACCCACCGTAATATTGTATTTATTATTTAATAAATGCAGAGCATGAAAATAACATTTATGTAGTCCAGTGGTAACACGCTGGACTGGTAATCCAGGGATCACAGGTTCGATCCCCCGTCTAACCCTAATAACATTAACAGTCTTTCAGATGGGACGTTAAACTGAGGTCTCGTGTCGGTGCTTTACACTGTGCATGTAAAAGAACCAGAGGAGATTCTGGAATGGGTCTCTGTCTGTATCATGCACTATCCTCCAAAATCTAAAATTACTAATCTCTTCAGGAGGCGTCGCTCATATGGGCAACCGTTAGCGACGATAAATAAACGTTAAAAAAATCATTTCTGATGGAATCCATCGCCATGAGGGAGAGAGAAGAGGCAACGTGGAATTTGTGTTGCCTAAAGGCACAATCGTTACGGCTCCAGCGGGGCTCAAACTCCGGATCTTTCACATCTGAAGCGAATTTATTGTAATACCTTCTATTGAGTATATTGCGATTGTAATCCATATTCTATGAGCACTTGTATAAAGTTCATTCAGTTTAGCAAGTATTAAAATTGCAGGAATTTGAAATAAATTTAGTGTTCAAACATTGCAAAATATGGGAACATTCAGACTATCATTGCTCAACATTGCCGTATTAACATGCATTCATAGCAATTGTATTGGCTTATTTTAAAATACTGCCAAATATTTCAAATATGTGCAAGATTTTAGTATGTTCCATGCATTTAAGTATTATCCAAAGTAATGATATTAGATTTTGAAGATTTGTCCACAAATGAACTGTTATTTGTGAAATTAGTGTTTGTAAATTACCTCCCTTTGTGGATGTTTGTTTACAAACCTATAAAGTAACATTAGCCAGGTGCGTAGTTGCCTTTACGCCACAATGCCCAGGCTTGCACATTATATTCAGGAAGTGGTTTTTTTTGCTGGATGTACGGTAGTAGGTGAAAAACTGAATGTTTCTTATGTGTTTGTTAGTGTATAAGCTTCCTTTAAATGGTGCCAGAGTGCACCAGTTGATTTCTAGGTTTCAAAGAATTAGTGGGGAGGATGCCCCCAGATCCCCTACTGTGTTCGCACATTTGGTGCGCAAAATCGCACCTATGGTGCTTACTAGTTCAATGGGCTTGCACATCATTTTCAGCTGGCTATGCCGCTGTTAGCTTTCTAAATGGTAATCTGCTAATGATAATACTAGGATAATGTATGTATGTATGTTCCATTAATGTCAAACCCCTTGCGGGGGACCTAGACATGTTTCCTGGGCATGCTTAGCCGACCATAGCGGTTAACCAGTACTAAGCAATGTGTGTGAGGTGCCTTGCTCAATGACACTACATACGTGGCCTGACTGAGTATCGAACCCGGACCGTTCGATTCCAAATTCGTCGCTCTACCATTGGACCACTAATTAATTATCTATTTTAAGAAAGAAACTAAAGATGTTCCGTATGATACTAATTGTGCTGTCTTGTTACAGCTCACTGATCTTCAAGTTTGGCAGGACAGAGGCCCTTTGGCAGTAGAAGATGATATTGTTGAATTGAAACACTAGCATATAGATCTGAGCAGACGTGTTATTATCCAGTTACTTTCCTACCCACCAGTTCTGAACAGTCATGTACTTACTTGCAGTCCGTGTCGACAGGAGGTACTTTAGTCTGACATGAAATGTTCCAATTTATAAATATGTAAAAGTGGAATATTATTGTATTGTGCTTTCTGGTATTTAGCTTGGAAATGTTTAGCAATAAACATATTTATGTAGGTCAATCAAGTTTGAGACGATAGTGTAGAGTTGTGGAACATATGCGCGGCGTATTTTCCATTTACATCCGTATTTAAAATATTTATATAGTTCTAGGCTAATTTCGCTGACTGGCATGGTTCAATAGCATTCCGTTGTGTGTATCGGTAGCCTGATGCAACTGTCACGTGACTGGTCCAGCAGCCAATCAAATCTTTGGGAGAATATTTCCACCGAAATTGATGCAGTGTATGGGCAATTCAGGTAGCTACCCGAATTAAAAAATCTACAACTAACCAGAACAATAGTTTCTCTACCATTTCTGATTAACACCAATAAGCATTTTTATTCAATGATTTTACTATATCAAAATAAGATATTCAACAAGTTCTGGTGCATAAATAAAAAATAACGAGTATGCTGTGCATTGGTGCCCTGAAGTCTTGAGTTCCTCTTATAGACCTGATAACGGGTACCATTGCGATAGCTGAATTGAGTAGCAAGGTCACTTGATGAAGCTAAAACTGTCAACAAAAGATTTTATGAAATTTGTTTTCACGATGTAAGAAAATAATAATATAAGGCAAGTGCAATTAACAATTAATACTGGCCATTATTTGGGGTTTTTATGCCGAGCATAGGTTTCACCACCCTAGATATTATGCTGAGATTTATATTCACTGAGACTGTATGTCTGTCTGTGATCATACCCTCAACAACCTTCCATCTATTTGTGTGACAATTATCTACCAAACACGTGACGCCATACCTTTGTACTTGCAGTCCATTATTATTAATATTGGACTGATGTCAAAAGGCCAGAGTATTACAGTCAAACCTGTCTTAAGCAGCCAGCCAAGGGAGTCAGAGAAAGTGGCTGCTTAGCACAGGTGGCTGCTTAATAGAGGTCAAATATATAATAAAACAACATATTGGGAATCTGGAAACTGGCTGCTTAATACAGGTTGGCTGCTTAATGGAGGTGACCACTAATACAGGTTTGACTGTATATATAATACAGGATGGCTGGTTAATGGAGGTGACCACTAACACATGTTTGACTGTATATATAATACAGGATGGCTGGTTAATGGAGGTGACCACTAACACAGGTTTGACTGTATATATAATACAGGATGCCTGGTTAATGGAGGTGACCACTAACACAGGTTTGACTGTATATATAATACAGGATGCCTGGTTAATGGAGGTGACCACTAACACAGGTTTGACTGTATATATAATACAGGATGCCTGGTTAATGGAGGTGACCACTAACACAGGTTTGACTGTATATATAATACAGGATGCCTGGTTAATGGAGGTGACCACTAACACAGGTTTGACTGTATATATAATACAGGATGCCTGGTTAATGGAGGTGACCACTAATACAGGTTTGACTATATTAAATCCTACGTTAAATGTACGAAATTAACAATTTTCATTAGTAGGATCTTGTTATATAAGTGTGTTTTAAGTAAGATATAAGCCTCGAACGGATCCAATATGTAAAATATTGGTACTGTCTTCGGCTTTACACGCCACATACAGTTCAATATATTACATATTTCATCGTTTTCGGCTTATACCCTATACATAAATTAGCCAGCATAACTTTCATGTATATGTATGAGTATTAGATTTAATAATTATGTATTTCAGAGCTTTGAGATTTATTTCACAGAATTCATGTTTATTTCAGAAATACCATGGTTATTTCATGGTTATTTCAGAAATACCATTGCATGTTTATTTCAGAAATGGCAGGGTTATTTAATATATTTCATGTTTATTTCAGAGAGATTGTCATGTTTATTTCAGAGAGTGTCATGTTTATTTCAGATTGGCTCTATTCTATTGCAAAATCAATTTTATGTGGTCCAGCACTGTTAGGGTTAACATAGCTTCTTGAACTACTGAGAGACATTAACAACAATAGTGAAGACTGTTAGATATACAGAATGATCTCACTTTACATTTGACTATGTCCTGTAAGGTATGTGTCCGATTGCACTAACCGCCCCCGTTGTCGATTGACTTGCATACCACTGTAACCTATCTTCACTGATGGTCACAGGTTCGAGCCCCGCTCAGCCCTTGTCTCTTTTCATGAACAAGTTGGCAGTTTCTTACCAAGTTTGGTGCACCAAGTACTGGTTAACTGCTGGAGCCTACCCGGAATATGTTGTTAGGTAAGCCGTCCGTCGCTCATATGGGCAACCGGTAGCGACGTTAAATAATCTTAGATAATAAAAAATAAATATTGCTGTCTATCGTCAGATATGGCTTTCTCTCAGACTGTTCTCTTGTGTCTGTACTCATATCATTCAAGCTTCATTGAACATTAAACTTTCATATACTCAGATATACTACCGAAATAGGATGTGTTATGTGTTTCCTAGCAGGGAATATTACTCCAGTAAATTAATCAAACAATGGGCGCATAAAATAAAGATGAAACATTGGAAATTACATTGAATATTGCGTATATGTGTGTAATAACCATTATAGATTGGAACCTAGCAGGGTATTTGGTATCTTATGACAAATGTACCACACGTTATTATACACGTAATATACATGATGCATTAAAGCGACAATACATCGCAAAAAAACACCAACATTTTTTTAATAATATATTATATAGTTAAGATATTTTTACATGTGAATAGCATTGCTACTACAAATTCTTCCGAAATAATTCGAAAACAAACTTTCTATAATATATAAACAGTGTTTTTGTGGTATACAAACTCTCAAAAGTGAAAGTATGATTCCATATAACGGTCAGCTACGCTCCTGAATTGATGATTGTTTACTATTGATGTCAATACCAAGAGCGTGCTACTGTCATTTAGAGATATCTTAAATCTTTTAGTCTAAAAATAAATATGTGCAGGCACAAAGGGTGAGATATAACGGTAAATCTAAATCTGTACCATAAATCATGTTATTCAGGATACACACATTGCTGGATGTTGACCCTATTTATATATAGTTTGTTATGTCAAGAAACGTCGTATACGACCGTTATTTATTAATTGAAATACTCAGCTTTTGAAGCAAATATTCGGAAAACAATTATACCATATAATAGGAAAATACATTTTGTAGAAATTTGCGTTTTCACCGATATAGTGTCGCTTTAATATGTTTCCTAATTGCTGAAGAAAACACACATGCTGTCGCATGAATTAAATTGTTATACTTTCATTTGATGTGCTTTAATACAGGTTTAATGAGAAACATTAGTCAGTTACTGCCCCTGAATACTCCTAATAGTATATTGGTCCTCTTAATTGGTTTCCTCTGTTTTTATCGTTGTTTCCTTTGCACCACATGTTTTCCATTCTCGTCTTATAATTATGTAATTTTTAAATCTCGACAGATATCCTTTAGCATGTCCAATGGATAACTAACTTACTGTAAAAATTGGTTCAATTAATTAACACAATTTTGATCAAATTTCATTTATCCTAACTCAACATCTGTTTGTCATAACAGTAAAAACAAAGGATTCCAACTAAAAGGACCATTATACATTTACGGATAAATTTGACTTTATCCATCAAGGGAGGTAATAGAAAAACAGTAATGTCTCTCATTCGTTGCTAAGAATGCCCATCAGATGCAAATCAGATAACTTTATTTCTTAACGTTAAATTAAAGTTAACAATTTGTTGTATATTTTGTGTTATTGCACAATGTTGTTGGTATTGTTTGTCTTTATATGAACAATAAAATTAATAAGACGCTTTTACGTGTATTTGTGATAGTCCTGCCAGATTTGTCGAAGCTGTTATGTTTAACGATTGTATATAATAGAATCACTGTTTGTCATCTCGCAGCAGCGTAGTATTTCTTTCGAAACGGTCCTGTTTAGGGCCACCCCCTCAATGTTGGTCATCCCGCAGCAGCGTAGTACCTCTTTCGAAACGGTCCTGTTTAGGGTGGCCTCACTATTGGTCATCTCGCGGCAGCACAGAAACCGATTATGCAGTTAGACATCAACGCATCCTATGCTGTTTTCCGGTCTGCACGTGTTGATCTTCTAATACCACCAGACAGTCGATGAGCTATTTTATAGTGAACCCTTAGCCTTGCTACAGTATACAATCGTTGGAATATCTAAACAGATCATCAGTGAATACAATATATTGAAGAATATATTTACCTTTATTTCTTAACTTAAATATAAATGTAACCAGAGCTTAATATAATTAAGTATTTCATTTTACTAATATTTAAATTACTACCATATAAGTCCGTAGATGTAACAGGCAGTTCTATTCTATCTACAGTTACATAGTCCGTAGATGTAACATACAGTTCTACTATATCTACAGTTATGTAGTCCGTAGATGTAACATACAGTTCTACTATATCTACAGTTATGTAGTCCGTAGATGTAACATACAGTTCTACTATATCTACAGTTATATAGTCCGTAGATGTAACATACAGTTCTACTATATCTACAGTTATGTAGTCCGTAGATGTAACATACAGTTCTACTATATCTACAGTTATGTAGTTCGTAGATGTAACATACAGTTCTACTATATCTATATCTACAGTTATGTAGTCCGTATATGTAACATACAGTTCTACTATATCTACAGTTATGGAGTCCGTAGATGTAACATACAGTTCTACTATATCTACAGTTATGTAGTCCGTAGATGTAACATACAGTTCTACTATATCTATATCTACAGTTATGTAGTCCGTATATGTAACATACAGTTCTACTATATCTACAGTTATGTAGACCGTATATGTAACATACAGTTCTACTATATCTACAGTTATGTTGTCCGTAGATGTAACATACAGTTCTACTATATCTACAGTTATGTTGTCCGTAGATGTAACATACAGTTCTACTATATCTACAGTTATGTTGTCCGTAGATGTAACATACAGTTCTACTATATCTACAGTTATGTAGTCCGTAGATGTAACATACAGTTCTACTATATCTACAGTTATGTTGTCCGTAGATGTAACATACAGTTCTACTATATCTACAGTTATGTAGTCCGTATATGTAACATACAGTTCTACTATATCTACAGTTATGTTGTCCGTAGATGTAACATACAGTTCTACTATATCTACAGTTATGTTGTCCGTATATGTAACATACAGTTCTACTATATCTACAGTTATGTTGTCCGTAGATGTAACATACAGTTCTACTATATCTACAGTTATGTAGTCCGTATGTGTAACATGCAGTTCTACTATATCTACAGTTATGTTGTCCGTATATGTAACATACAGTTCTACTATATCTACAGTTATGTTGTCCGTAGATGTAACATACAGTTCAACTATATCTACAGTTATGTTGTCCGTATATGTAACATACAGTTCTACTATATCTACAGTTATGTAGTCCGTAGATGTAACATACAGTTCAACTATATCTACAGTTATGTTGTCCGTATATGTAACATACAGTTCTACTATATCTACAGTTATGTAGTCCGTATATGTAACATACAGTTCTACTATATCTATAGTTATGTTGTCCGTAGATGTAACATACAGTTCTACTATATCTACAGTTATGTAGTCCGTAGATGTAAAAGGCAATTCTACTATATCTACAGTTATGTTGTCCGTAGATGTAACTGGCTATTCTACTATATCTACAGTTATGGAGTCCGTAGATGTAACATACAGTTCTACTATATCTATATCTACAGTTATGTTGTCCGTAGATGTAACATACAGGTCTACTATATCTATATCTACAGTTATGTTGTCCGTAGATGTAACATACAGTTCTACTATATCTACAGTTATGTAGTCCGTAGATGTAACATACAGTTCTACTATATCTACAGTTATGTTGTCCGTAGATGTAACAGGCAGTTCTACTATATCTACAGTTATGTTGTCCGTAGATGTAACATACAGTTCTACTATATCTAATACAGGTCTACTATATCTACAGTTATGTTGTCCGTAGATGTAACATACAGTTCTACTATATCTACAGTTATGTTGTCCGTAGATGTAACATACAGTTCTACTATATCTACAGTTATGTAGTCCGTAGATGTAACAGGCAGCTCTACTATATCTACAGTTATGTAGTCCGTAGATGTAACAGGCAGTTCTACTATATCTACAGTTATGTTGTCCGTAGATGTAACAGGCTATTCTACTATATCTACAGTTATGTTGTCCGTAGATGTAACAGGCAGGTCTACTATATCTACAGTTATGTTGTCCGTAGATGTAACAGGCAGGTCTACTATATCTACAGTTATGTAGTCCGTAGATGTAACAGGCAGGTCTACTATATCTATATCTACAGTTATGTTGTCCGTAGATGTAACATACAGTTCTACTATATCTACAGTTATGTTGTCCGTAGATGTAACATACAGTTCTACTATATCTATATCTATAGTTATGGAGTCCGTAGATGTAACAGGCAGTTCTACTATATCTACAGTTATGTTGTCCGTAGATGTAACAGGCAGTTCTACTATATCTACAGTTATGGAGTCCGTAGATAACTATAGTTACATGTACCATTGATCTAACTGGCGGTTAGACTGGACTATTATTATACAGACTGTAGATGCAACAGGCAGTTCGATTCTAAGTATTGCTATGGAAACTGTAGAACTTGATTCAGCTACATGTGATTACTAGTGTCCTGGATATTATCTTCTAATTGTATATGACCTAACATTGTATGACTTTGGAAAGACGCGACCTAACATTGTATGACTTTGGAAAGACGCGACCTAACATTGTATGACTTTGGAAAGATGGGACCTAACATTGTATGACTTTGGAAAGACGCGACCTAACATTGTATGACTTTGGCAAGACGCGACCTAACATTGTATGACTTTGAAAAGACGCGACCTAACATTGTATGACGTTGGAAAGACGGGACCTACCATTGTATGACTTTGGAAAGACGTGACCTAACACTGTATGACTTTGGAAAGGCACGACCTAACATTGTATGACTTTGGAAAGGCGGGACCTAACACTGTATGACTTTGGAAAGACGCGACCTAACATTGTATGGCTTTGGAAAGGTGAGACCTAACATTGTATGACTTTGGAAAGACACCGTTAGAAAACCCAACAGTGTCATCTTGCTATTTTGGAAAGACATCGATCTGAAGATGTTTTAGGGTTGGACATTCTAAATATATGTGATCTTCTGCTATAGTAACATATATGTGATCTTCTGCTATAGTAACATATATGTGATCTTCTGCTATAGTAACATATATGTGATCTTCTGCTATAGTAACATATATGTGATCTTCTGCTATAGTAACATATATGTGATCTTCTGCTATAGTAACATATATGTGATCTACTGCTATAGTAACATATATCTGATCTTCTGCTATAGTAACATATATGTGATCTTCTGCTATAGTAACATATATGTGATCTTCTGCTATAGTAACATATATGTGATCTACTGCTATAGTAACATATATGTGATCTACTGCTATAGTAAAACATATGTGATCTACTGCTAGAGTAACATATATGTGATCTTCTGCTATAGTAACATATATGTGATCTACTGCTATAGTAACATATATGTGATCTTCTGCTATAGTAATATATATGTGATCTTCTGCTATAGTAACATATATGTGATCTTCTGCTATAGTAACATATATGTGATCTTCTGCTATAGTAACATATATGTGATCTTCTGCTATAGTAACATATATGTGATCTTCTGCTATAGTAACATATATGTGATATTCTGCTATAGTAACATATATGTGATATTCTGCTATAGTAACATATATGTGATCTTCTGCTATAGTAACATATATGTGATCTTCTGCTATAGTAACATATATGTGATCTTCTGCTATAGTAACATATATGTGATCTTCTGCTATAGTAACATAGATATGATATTCTGCTATAGTAACATATATGTGATCTTCTGCTATAGTAACATATATGTGATCTTCTGCTATAGTAACATATATGTGATCTGCTATAGTAACATATATGTGATCTTCTGCTATAGTAACATATATGTGATATTCTGCTATAGTAACATATATGTGATCTTCTGCTATAGTAACATATATGTGATATTCTGCTATAGTAACATATATGTGATATTCTGCTATAGTAACATATGTGTGATCTTCTGCTATAGTAACATATATGTGATCTTCTGCTATAGTAACATATATGTGATCTTCTGCTATAGTAACATATATGTGATCTTCTGCTATAGTAACATATATGTGATATTCGGCTATTGTAACATATATGTGATCTTCTGCTATAGTAACATAGATATGATATTCTGCTATAGTAACATATATGTGATCTTCTGCTATAGTAACATATATGTGATATTCTGCTATAGTAACATATATGTGATCTTCTGCTATAGTAACATATATGTGATAATCTGATATAGTAACATATATGTGATATTCTGATATAGTAGCATATATGTGATCTTCTGCTATAGTAACATATATGTGATCTTCTGCTATAGTAACATATATGTGATCTTCTGCTATAGTAACATATATGTGATCTTCTGCTATAGTAACATATATGTGATCTTCTGCTATAGTAACATATATGTGATCTACTGCTATAGTAACATATATCTGATCTTCTGCTATAGTAACATATATGTGATCTTCTGCTATAGTAACATATATGTGATCTTCTGCTATAGTAACATATATGTGATCTACTGCTATAGTAACATATATGTGATCTACTGCTATAGTAAAACATATGTGATCTACTGCTAGAGTAACATATATGTGATCTTCTGCTATAGTAACATATATGTGATCTACTGCTATAGTAACATATATGTGATCTTCTGCTATAGTAATATATATGTGATCTTCTGCTATAGTAAAATATATGTGATCTTCTGCTATAGTAACATATATGTGATCTTCTGCTATAGTAACATATATGTGATATTCTGCTATAGTAACATATATGTGATATTCTGCTATAGTAACATATATGTGATATTCTGCTATAGTAACATATATGTGATCTTCTGCTATAGTAACATATATGTGATCTTCTGCTATAGTAACATATATGTGATCTTCTGCTATAGTAACATATATGTGATCTTCTGCTATAGTAACATAGATATGATATTCTGCTATAGTAACATATATGTGATCTTCTGCTATAGTAACATATATGTGATCTTCTGCTATAGTAACATATATGTGATCTTCTGCTATAGTAACATATATGTGATATTCTGCTATAGTAACATATATATGATATTCTGCTATAGTAACATATATGTGATATTCGGCTATAGTAACATATGTGTGATCTTCTGCTATAGTAACATATATGTGATCTTCTGCTATAGTAACATATATGTGATCTTCTGCTATAGTAACATATATGTGCTCTTCTGCTATAGTAACATATATGTGATCTTCTGCTATAGTAACATATATGTGATCTACTGCTATAGTAACATATATCTGATCTTCTGCTATAGTAACATATATGTGATCTTCTGCTATTGTAACATATCTGTGATCTTCTGCTATTGTAACATATCTGTGATATTCTGCTATAATAACATATATGTGATCTTCTGCTATAATAACATATATGTGATCTTCTGCTATAGTAACATATATGTCATCCTCTGCTATAGTAACATATATGTCATCTTCTGCTATTGTAACATATCTGTGATCTTCTGCTATAATAACATATATGTGATCTTCTGCTATAATAACATATATGTTATCTTCTGCTATAGTAACATATATGTCATCCTCTGCTATAGTAACATATATGTCATCTTCTGCTATAGTAACATATATGTGATCTTCTGCTATAGTAACATATATGTGATCTTCTGCTATAGTAACATATATGTGATCTTCTGCTATAGTAACATATATGTCATCTTCTGCTATAGTAACATATATGTGATCCTCTGCTATAGTAACATATATGTGATCTTCTGCTATAGTAACATATATGTCATATTCTGCTATAGTAACATATATGTGATCTTCTGCTATAGTAACATATATGTGATCTTCTGCTATAGTAACATATATGTCATATTCTGCTATAGTAACATATATGTGATCTTCTGCTATAGTAACATATATGTCATATTCTGCTATAGTAACATATATGTGATCTTCTGCTATAGTAATGTTTACAGATGTTCACACAATTTAAAATAACATATAATACAAATAAATGGTAATAAATGTTTTATTGAACGATGGTTCTAAGGCAATGCAATTATTTGATAGTATGCATCAATTACAATAAATGGTCTCTGCGCATTGTCAGTTAGCCCAATTACCCGAGCAAGTACTCAGCATATCTTCATGCACCAGATGTTGCAAACGAGGAAAGTACAGTATGAAGTTTCGAAATATAACTACAGTCCAACCTGTGTTAGTGGTCACCTCTGTTAAGCAGCCAACCTGCATTAAGCAGCCAGTTTCCAGATTCCCAATATGCTGTTTTATTATACATTTACCCTCTATTAAGCAGCCACATGAGCTAAGCAGCCACGTTCTGTGATTACCTTGGCTGGCTGTTTAACACAGGTTTGACTGTACATGTATTTGAACACGCGGAAGAAAGACTTCGATTATTCATCAGAATTCTTCATCTGATATTGGATTGGACGATAGTCTATGCCTGCACGTGGGACACGGGCGACGTCTCTGTAGCGACAGCGTGCACGATGAGGCTGGACGATATAGATGAACCAAACATCTGAAAATAAAACAGAATCAGATCTTGTCAATATGTAACGCTCTATGCATACTGCAACTTGGGAGACCGTTCTCTCTGACAGCTTTCCACTCACAACCAATAGGCCGTGAATGCAATTATATGCAGTATTCTTTATAGATACGGATAGTATGCGAGTATGGACATATTTTTATTTGTACATAATAAAAATAATAATGGTAATACAGTCTAACTTGTGTTAGTGGTCACCTGTATTAACCAGCCAACCTGTATTAAGCAGCCATTGTTCAGATTCCCAATATGTTGTTGTATTATACATTTGACCGATATTAAGCAGCCACTTCTGCTAAGCAGCCACTTTCTATGATTCCCTAGGCTGGCTGCTTAAGGGAGGGCAAATATATAATAAAACATATTGGGAATCTGAAAACTGGCTGCTTAATGCAGGTTGAATGTAATAATAATACACTTTATTTAACGAGAAACTCATATGAACAATTAAGTTCCATCTACCATGAAGTCCTCAACAAATTAACTCTTTCACCGCCAATGTCGCATAAAAGCGACTTTGTAAAAAAAGTAGAGAACCCGATCGGACAGAACAGAATATGCTGTCTGATCAGGCTATATGCTGATTGCTCTTCAGACAATGGAGCTGAAGCACCTGTCCGAATAGCAAACAACATAGATCCTGATCAGACGCGGCGTTACGCCGCGGCTGATCTGGATCTATGTTGTTTGCACATGCTCTGAATTTATTCGGCGCTGAAAGAGTTAAAGCACGAAGTAGTACAATGAAACATATGTAAACAATGCCCACAACTACAGACTGACCTGGGAAATGAGATACAGATATAAGCTGCAAGAACTAATACTTACAGTCAAACCTGTCTTAAGCAGCCAGCCAAGGGAATCACAGAAACTGACTGCTTAATACAGGTTGGCTGCTTAACAGAGGTGATCACTAACACAGGTTTGATTGTATATACATGTACAGTCGAATAAATGTGTCGTTGCTGGACAGTTACTTGTTTTCAACAATAACCAATTCCTTATGCCCTATACCTTGGCTGTCCGAGTAGCACAGTGGTTAGCACGCTCGCCTCTCACAAATACGACCCGGGTTCGATCTTCGGACCGGGATACGGTGGTCGCCAGATCGGACAGGTGGGTTTTCTCCGGGTACGCCGGTGTCATCCCACACGAATGACCACATTTAAGCTTTCATCCGCGCCAACGAGAGTGATTAATATAAGTTGTTAAAGCTTGTTTCGCAATCGTTGTAAAATAAATAAAGTTTAAAAATTATACCCTATAAATATTGGTATGACTCATAAAAACACAGGTCAATATGCGCTAACTATACCTTTCATGTATGATATGATAACAAGGCAGAGGTCGGATCTTTTCATCCGTTTCGCCAATAACTTCCGTACACACTCCGCAGTGCAGCTGTAACTCGTGCAGTAATTGTCGCACGTGAAACCCGTGCACCTGAGATAATTCTGGGGAATCGAGATACAAGTAGATATCACATAGACGGCGATGGCTCTGTAACATGTCCAGCTGTAGATAACAAAACATACGTGTTTACGTAACTTTTACGAAGAATAAATAATTCTGCTAAGGAATAAAATCAACCTGTGTTTCTTTTTGTTGTTACATGCAATACAGTTATGCTGCTTAACTCTTTCACCGCCAATGTCGCATAAAAGCGACTTTGTAAAAAAAGTAGAGAACCCGATCGGACAGAACAGAACATGCCGTCTGATCAGGCTATATGCTGATTGCTCTTCAGACAGTGGAGCTGAAGCACCTGTCCGAATAGCAAACAACATAGAGCCTGATCAGACGCGGCGTTACGCCGCGGTTGATCTGGATCTATGTTGTTTGCACATGCTCTGAATTTATTCGGAGCTGAAAGAGTTAAAGTGTGTAGAGGGCGAACCCCACATATACATAGAACAGAACGAATGTGTTTACACAAATTTACTTTAGCTCGATTGCGAAACAAGTTCCTACAACTTATATTAATCACTCTCGAGACCTCATTCCTTATGGAATCCATCGCCACGAGGGAGAGAGAAGAGATAATGTGGACATTTAAATGCCTTGCCTAAGGGCACACTCGTAAAGGCTCCAGCGGGGCTCGAACTCCAGGCATTTCGCACCTGAAGCGAACCCGCTACCAATGCGCTATCACGACTTCCACAAATCTAAATATAAACAGAGCAAATTGAGTGTACATGTATATCCCAATAAACGATATTTTTTGGCAACATTAAACTGAGACATTTGCGTATTCCGTGAACTTACGTCGTTAATAATCGATTTCTGAAGTAAAATATGAGCTTTAGATTATGGTACACTTACTTGATTAAAATATTAACGGTAAAAACCTAACGTACGTCCTGGTCGTAGTTCACGAACATTTTCGTGGAGATTAATTAGTCTCAGTTTAATGTTGCCAAACAATACATAGCCCTATATTGATTTATTTTCTTGTGGCTTATATTTCATTGTCTGCGCGTTTACTGACTGTACGTGGCCACAAATGTTACAAAAGTTAATCCTGTATTTACGTCGGCTCGTTTCAATTAATGGCACAGCGACACTTGCACCGCATGGTATTGTTGACAACGTTATAGAAACACGTGCGATTTGTGACGTCAAACAACAACTTTAACCAATCAGCATACTATATGGTGTAGGTTTAACAATATGCCTTCCATTATTGTTCTCATTTGTGCCATATATCAACAGCAACGTAATGTATAATATTCCAAACATAGTCGTTTCAACCTAGTAACATAGAATTACTACTTGGTAGTAATAACTTTACTTTAAAACACAGTCGTGACGTCATACCTTTGTACTTCCAGTCCATTATTATTAATATTGGACTGGTGTCAAAAGGCCAGAGTATTATATTAAATCCTGCGCGTATATGTACGAAATTAACAATTTTAAGTAGTAGGATCTTGTTATATAAGTGTGTGTTTTAACTTTTAAGTAAGATATAAGCTTCAAACAGATCCAATATGAAAAACATTGGTACTGTCTTCGGCGATACGCGCCTCACACAGTTCAATAGTTTACATATTGGATCTTTTCGGCTTATATCCTATACTTAGCAGACGATTGATTCACTTTCGAAAATACACAACGTTACATAAATGGTACTCGTAGATTTCCATAAATACTAGTTGTATTTGAATGTGCGTCAATGTTGTATAACGTATTGGTAAGTGGCTCGTCATTCCGCAATCTCTATTAGGGCCTACATATACCTAGGTTTAAAGGTTATTAGTGTATTTTCGTCGCCTTTTATATATTAAATTGTTACAATTGTTATTTGTGAGGGCCGATTTCTAATGTGATTTGTGGCCCAAGCCGTTTGGTGAGGGCCAATTTCTAATGTGATTTGTGGCCCAAGCCGTTTGGTGAGGGCCGATTTCTACTGTGATTTGTGGCCCAAGCCGTTTGGTGAGGGCCAATTTCTAATGTGATTTGTGGCCCAAGCCGTTTGGTGAGGGCCGATTTCTAATGTGATTTGTGGCCCAAGCCGTTTGGTGAGGGCCGATTTCTAATGTGATTTGTGGCCCAAGCCGTTTGCCTGTATTATGTAAATTGAAGAGGAAATACAATATGTCTAAACCAACCAATCAGCAACGTTGTAGGGGTAACAGCGTTTACAGGAATATAAAGGTAGTAGACTGGAAGGATCTGAACTCCCGTCTGACCCTAATAAAATTAACAGTCTTTCAGATGTGACGTTAAACCGAGGTCTCGTGTCGGTGCTTTACACCGTGTACGTAAGAGAATCAGAGGAGACTCTGGAATGGGTCTCTGTCTGTATCATGCACTATCCTCCAAAAATCTAAAATGACTAATCTCTTCAGGAGGCGTTGCTCATATGGACAACCGGTTACCGGTAGCGACGATAAATAAAACACACACAGATCTGAACCGCCTACGTGGTCGAGTGGTTACGGTCGCTGACTTGTATACCACTGTAACCTATCATCTCTGATGACCACGGGTTCGAGCCCCGCTCAGACAGTGTCTCATTTATATGAAACAGTCGGCAGTTTCGTACGGAGGTTGGTGCACCAAGTACTGGTTAACCATTGGAGCCTATCCAGGAAAGGTATTGTTAGGTAAACTGCCCTCGAAGGTTCGAGCCGCGTGGCGGGATTCGTTCTGATATGGCTGGTTGGTGAGCCGCCATCTAGTTAAATAATGGTTACCGATTGCCTACCAGCCTGGCCTACAAGTATAGGATTCGGGAAGTACTGATGTTCATAAAAAAGGTGTCTCATAAGTCAGTAATGGCTGGCCCTTTCAATAGGGGTGACACTATAATAAACAAACACTTTACTTTACTTTATATATATACGTTGTGTGCATAGCAACACTACACCACAGCTATTGTTACCACAATGTATTGGGTTACAACTACTAGTCGGATAGTTTGGTATACATGTGTTTGTACTAGGCTGAAACCATTTGGAGAGCTTGAGGCATTGTAATCAATTGGAAAGCGTCCGACATGTGGTTGTATTTAAGGTATGTATGTATGTTCCTTTAATGTCAAACCCCTGGCGGGGACTTAGACATGTTTTCCTGGGCAAACTTAAGTACTACGCAATGTGTGTGAGGTGCCTTGCTCAATGACACTACATACGTGGCCTGGCCGAGTATCGAACCCGGGACCGTTCGATTCCAAATCCGACGCTCTACCATTGGACCACGGACGCCACGTCGTATGTACATGTATATAAATGCAGCTAGTGGAAGTCGTGAGTGTGCAGTGGTAGCGGGTTCGCGTCAGGTGCGAAAGTCCCGGAGTTCGCGCCCAGCTATTGCCATTACGATTGTGCCCTTAGGCAAGGCATTGAAATGTCCACATTTCCTCTTCTCTCACCCTCGTGGCGATGGATTCCACCAGGAATGAGGTCTCGAGAGTGATTAATATAAGTTGTAGGAACTTGTTTAGCAATCGAGCTAAAATAAATTTGTATGAACTATAAACGAATGCAGCTAGTCAGAATGTTTTCAATATTTGTGTTGTATTTATACTCAATAGCTTTAGTTTACTCTTATTTTATTGTATATGTATACATTTTAGTTTATACAAATTATTTTAACTTGATTGCGAAACAAGTTCTTTCAATTTATATTAATCACTCTCGAGACCTCATTCCTGATGGAATCCATCGCCACGAGGGAGAGAGAAGAGGCAACGTGGAATTTAAATGCCTTGCCTAAGGGCACAATCGTAACGGCTCCAGTGGGGCTCGAACTCCAGACCTTTCACACCTAAAGCGAACGCGCATCCACATATGTATACATAAACACAATCACAATCGTCCACGTATTACCTACATACATACATGGGTTGGACCACAAGTTACAACAAACATAGTGACTCGTAGTGCATGGTTGCAGGTTCGATCCTCCCCATATACTCATTAGCGGTCAATCTACCCCTGATCAGTGGTCTAGTGGTCCTAGTGACTCGTAGTGCATGGTTGCAGGTTCGATCCTCCCCATATGCTCATTAGCGGTCAATCTACCCCTGATCAGTGGTCTAGTGGTCCTAGTGACTCGTAGTGCATGGTTGCAGGTTTGATCCTCCCCATATGCTCATTAGGGGTCAATCTACCCCTGCTCAGTGGTCTAGTGGTCCTAGTGACTCGTAGTGCATGGTTGCAGGTTTGATCCTCCCCATATGCTCATTAGGGGTCAATCTACCTCTGATCAGTGGTCTAGTGGTCCTAGTGACTCGTAGTGCATGGTTGCAGGTTTGATCCTCCGCTACTAGTAGTATTTCGGTTATGATCCCGCTAAGCGTTGCTTCAAATCCGTCACCGGCACGTAGAAGTCGAGAGGATCTTCTAGAATCGGTTTAAGCCTGTATCATGCTTGTTTTTTTAGTGTCTGTACATTCGTTATGTCAAAGTCGGTTATGTCGAATTCTCCGGTTACCTCGAAGTCGGATCAAAGTCCCGTTTCAGACACTATCATTTTACATATAACTGGCTCCGTTTATATCGAATTTCGTTACGTCAAACTTTGTTCATGTCGAAGTATTTTATTCGGTCCGACAGAATTCGACATAACGTCTGTAGACTGTATATAGAAAAAACGTTGTACGTTTTGTTTTACCTTCGAGTCGATTTCATGAGACAGTTTCAAGACTTTTTCATTCAGTTCAACAGCCTGAAGAATGTAATATAACGTTCGTAAAATGGGTTACTATAACTACTGGGTTGTAAACTGGAAATTGAAGTGCTTGCTAGATTTGTAACACTTTGGTTAAACTGGTTATTGATGTATTTCTCGTGTTTTCCCCTTCTCGAACATTTGTAGAAAAAATACTCGTAGTATAAAGTGAGCGCTATCCATTTATGTTTACCTGGAAATGTTGAGTGCCACACTGATGGGTTTTATCTGAAGGTTCATTAAATAATAATTATATTAATAATGTTGACGATCTTTAATTGAAGCTCAAATACAGAACATTTACTCTTGACGCCAGGTGGCTGTCTAATACTATGTTCCTCCTATCAGATAAGTTATGTTTTGTTAATGTGAAAACGACCGTGTATATAGGCTGAAAATAGAAATCTGGCTGTGAGACATACAGGTTAAAGCGTCCGCCTAAGAAGCGGGGTGTCGAAGGTTCGAACCTCGTCAGGGGTTCGTTCTGTTATGGCCGGTTGGTGAGCTGCCAGCTAGTTAAATAGTGGCGCCTGACCTTCAAGGGTAGGATTCGGGAAATACTGATGTCCATATTAAAGGGGTCTCATAGGTCAGAAATGACTGGCCCTTTCAATATGAGTGACACTATAATAAACAAACACTTTACTGAAATTTGAAATTTCTTTATCGCCGATACTGACCTAATAGAGTTACGAGACCTTTGGTGGCTTACGGATACAATTTCAAGTTCCTGTGGTTTAATGTAGCACCAACAGCGTAGGTCATTATGCATGGCGACTTTCCAGAAATTATTTTGGAAGAAAATCCCGGGCAACCCTTCGAAAATCATTGGTCGGGCACGGGCGAATTGCCGAGTAGAACTACCGACATTCCACAATCTAGCTGGATAGCTTCCTAATATGAACTATGGGCAAGGGATATAGTATAGGAGTACTTGTTAACCTTTGTTTCTGGATACCGTTCAGTACAGTATTTGTCAAGAACATAGAGCCAGATCAGCCGCCATGGAACGTGCCGTCTGATCAGGCTGTATGCTATTAGCTATTCAGATGATCTTGCTAAGACACGTGGCTATTTAGCAAACAACATAGATCCTGATCAGCACGCAGCGTCATGCTGCGGCTGATCTGGATCTATGTTGTTTGCAAAAGCCTTTAAATGTATCCAGAATGAAATGGGTTAAGCAAGAACGGTGTAGGCCAGCAATACACAGTACCTGTTCCATGTCTTGTGAACCAAACACGCATAATGCCATGCCAGAGAGAACGTCTAGCTGGCACTTCCGGTCGCCTGTTTCCATGGAGATTGCGTACGCGGACTGGTACCTGGGATATGCGCGCTATGAAAAAATTATAATAATGATTATATTTAATAGTGTTATTAAGTACTACATTATTAGTTTGAACTTTATACAAATTTAGTTGAGCTCGATTGCGAAACAAGTTCTTACGACTTTTAATAATCACTCTCGAGACCTCATTCCTGGTGGAATCCATTACAACGAGGGAGAGAGAAGAGGCAACGTGGAATTTAAATGCCTGCCTTGCCTAAGGATACAATCGTAACGGCTACAGCTGGGCTCGAACTCCGGGCCTATCGCACCTGAAGTGAACGCGCTACCACTGCGCTAGCACGGCTTCATACTACATCATACGATATGTACTGAGCTTAATATAATTGCTCGATCACTGTATATAATCAAAACTTATACGATGGCTGGCATATGCGTAGCCTGGGTTCCAGTCTGTCGATTTTTCACTTTATTACTTCTGGCAAAATTACTTACTTATGAGAAACTTAATACGGCTCGGTGTTAAAAACATATTAATGACTGACCAGGCAAAATATATCACCGCCTTTCCCAGGTTATCATATGCGAACAGGTTACCCCCTTTCCCAGGCTATCATATGCGAACAGGTTACCCCCTTTCCCAGGCTATCATATGCGAACAGGTTACTCCCTTCTATCTATGCTGCATTTTATATATAAAGTGCATTGCTTTCTACTAAATCCTGAATATGTTTTCCAAATCTTTGCATATTTGGATTAAACATTAAAATACATATTCGACATTCTATAACATAATTTACAACAAATACATATGTACACAATATACACAAGTAGATTGAAATGAAAGCTAAACGCTTATTGGATTTCTCTCCACGAATAGCTAAAATGGAAAGCGAACATATACATTGCATTATTGTTTATAATATTATTTCAAACATAGAACAATATAATAGTATGGATTATATGTATAATTTTGACGTGTTTTATCAAAAAGATGATCCCTGAAATTAACTTTAACAACTTGGCGCGAATGAAATCGTATATGTGGTCATTCGTGTGGAACAACACCATCTGTCTGATCTGGTGACCACCGTACCATCTCACATACTTCCCGATCCGAGGATCGAACCCGGTTTGCATTGGTGAGAAGAGAGCTGGCTAACAACTGCGTTAACCGGACATCGATTGATATACAGTCAAACCGGTATTAAGCAGTCAATCAAGGGAATCGCAGAAAGTGGCTGCATAGCACAGGTTGCTGCTTAATAGAGGTCAAATGTATAATAAAAACAGCAAATTGGGAATCTGGAAACTGGCTGCTTAATACAGGTTGGCTGCATAATGGAGGTGACCACTAATATAGGGTTTACTGTACATATTACATAAACAACATTAACACCAACGTCAGATTCCGAGCATAGTTGGATCAATGCATGTATGCTACACAACACAAACATTCGATTTATTGAGCGGCTGTACCTTTTAACAATTGTATACATGAAGAATAATGTTGTTGAAAGACAAACCTCACCTGGTGGTTCTGCCTTTCTCTGTGAATTTCAGCGAAGTTGAGTAAACATCTGGCCTGTACTAACCTATCTCCGTGTGTTAACGCCTGTTTCATGGCTTCCTAGAATAGAAACCACCGCATAAATCCAAAGTTTCCCAAGTCCATTCGTTACATGTATAGCTAGCTTTCTTTATTTGAAAATGTGCCTAGCTCCCATAACTGTTCTTAAACACTGTTGTGACGTTATACCTTTGTACTTGCAGTCCATTACTGCTGTCAAAAGGTCAGACTATTATATTAAATCCTAAGTGTGGCGTCCGTGGTCCAGTGGTAGAGCCGCTGCATTTGGCTATCGAAATTTCCTCCCGCGTAAGGGGTGATGACGTCATTTTGTATGGAAAATATCAATCTAGTGCATAAATGAACAAAGTTGTAACTGATCAATAATTTTACTTATTTTGTCAAATAAAACTGTACAGAATAGTAACTGAAACGTTACTTAACAGAAAAACAAGACGGACAATAGATTATCTGATTCTAAAAATAGCTTACTTCCGCGAATTCCCACGGTAGTGTTTACAAACATCACGTGACTTTCATTCATAAAACTTTACACGCATTGTATAAATGGAATAGCCAAAACATGCTGCGCGCGCATCATAGTTCAAGGTAGGTATATCGCAGAATAACCCGAGGTAGATTTTACTCTACAAGTATGTATGTTATTAGCTGGGTTGTGTTAGAATAACATTTAAGATCAAATGGCTACATGAGTTCGTACTACTCTCGAGACCGCATTCCTGGTAGAATCCACACGAAATGAGGCAGAGCGAAGAGGCCACATGGAAGTAATTGTCTTGCCTAATAACATCACCACCGTGCTTCAGATGGTAGTCGAACCCGCGACACCTCGGTTGCGAGGCGACCACCGTATCCATTACACCACGGGGGCGTTTACTTAGCTGGAATAGGATATCAACCGCCTGTATTTAAAACGAACTCAACACCGTACATCACAACCGCAGACGATCTGTAGTCCAGTGGTAACACGCTGGACTGGTAATCCAGGGATCGCAGGTTCGACCCCCCCTTCTGACCCTAATAAAATTAACAGTCTTTCAGACCGATGTCTCGTGTCGGTGCTTTACACCGTGCACGTAAAAGAACCAGAGGAGACTCTGGAATGGGTCTCTGTCTGTATCATGCACTATCCTCCAAAATCTAAAATGACTAATCTCTTCAGGAGGCGTCGCTCATATGGGCAACCGGTAGCGACGATAAATAAACGTAAAACACACTCTACATCACAACCACAGACGCTCGGGGTCTGAACAAATGGTTTTGGATTCAAAACCAATTTATATATATATATATTTAAAGAACATTTTGAGAAACCATAGACTTGACACTATACATACCAAAACTGTAGGCCAGTATATTTAAGTATATTTAAAAATGACACCCCGTCAATATACAAACTCTTACTTCCCCAAAACTATAAAAGACTGGAACAAACTTGAAGATAGTTTTGTGTGCGCCAAATCAACTGAGAGCTTTAGGTCAGCTCTTTCAGCCAACTTATTATAGACTCTCTCTCTCTCCGACGTGTACATGCCGAAAGGATTCTACGTCGTATCCATTCAGATTCAGATTCAGATTCAGATTCAGAGTATAGTGCCAAGCCAATGGTTTAACAAAATGGTCTTAAAATGGTTTTGAACCCGAAACAGGTTGTCCAGACCCCAAGCATCTGTGCTCACAACTCGAATACTAGATGTTTATCTCATCATAGAAAAAACATTGCAAGCATAGACGCAGATAAACTGAAAATTCTTACGTTACGTCAAGTATTGTTAACACTAATAAATATAAGAGAGAAAAATCACGAACGAAAGTGAATTCTAATGTATTTATGCTAGGAATGGTCTAAGAAAACGTTAAGAAGCGCTCAATACACTATAGTAGTATCAAAGATAGCTTAACCAATTAAATACGATTTACAACATAGCTTATTACCAGTGATTATTTACTGGGAAATTTTGTGCGCAGTAAGATGATTGCATTTTAATGGTATATGATATATTGTGGAAACCGATTGTTTTATCTCACTCCCATTTTCTGTTCAGCAAGGTAACGATATACAGTTATTATTTCCCAGAATTCTAGTTGAGGCTCCACGACACTAAAATAAGACATTTTATCTCCATCGCACAGCGTGCCGACCCCCTGAGACATGGATGGCAACAACCTATATGTACAGAAGCTTGGTCTCATACTAATGAGAAACATTAATCAGTTACTGCCCCTGAATACTCCTACATGTATATTGGTCCTCTTAATTTGTTTTATCTGTTTTTACCGTTGTTTCCTTTGCACCACATGTTTTCCATTTGTATCCATATTCTCGCCTTATAATTATGAAATTATTAAATCTCGACAGATATCCTTTAGCATATCCAATGGATACCACCTTATTGTAAAAATTGGTTCAATTAATTAACATGATTTTGATAAAATTACATTTATCCTACCGCAACATCTGGTTAGACGACAACAGTAACAACAAACTAAAAGGACCAATATACATTTCGGGATAAATCTGACTTTATCCATCACGGGAGGTAATAATAAAACCATTAATGTCTCTCACATTATATAGTAATATACTGTTCTTAAGCTGGATACATATGGACAAAACTTTAATATAAACTTGCCTTACGTAACATTGGAAATTACTAGATATGGAATGTTCGAGCTATCAGTAACTACTAGATATAGAATGTTCGAGTATCAGTAACTACTAGATATATAATGTTCGAGTTATCAGTAACTACTAGATATATAATGTTCGAGTTATCAGTAACTACTAGATATATAATGTTCGAGCTATCAGTAACTACTAGATATATAATGTTCGAGCTATCAGTAGCTACTAGATATATAATGTTCGAGCTATCAGTAGCTACTAGATATGGAATGTTCGAGTTATCAGTAGCTACTAGATATGGAATGTTCGAGCTATCAGTAGCTACTAGATATATAATGTTCGAGTTATCAGTAGCTACTAGATATATAATGTTCGAGCTATCAGTAGCTACTAGATATATAATGTTCGAGTTATCAGTAGCTACTAGATATATAATGTTCGAGCTATCAGTAACTACTAGATATATAATGTTCGAGTTATCAGTAGCTACTAGATATGGAATGTTCGAGTTATCAGTAGCTACTAGATATATAATGTTCGAGCTATCAGTAACTACTAGATATATAATGTTCGAGCTATCAGTAACTACTAGATATATAATGTTCGAGCTATCAGTAACTACTAGATATATAATGTTTGAGTTATCAGTAACTACTAGATATATAATGTTCGAGTTATCAGTAACTACTAGATATATAATGTTCGAGTTATCAGTAACTACTAGACATTGGCTATTTAAATATACATTATTTTAAACGGTGACTGTTCGTATTCTTGTTTTAGGGAACATAGATTATGGAAAGGACACAAAGTGTTATGTTGATCGTAAACTACGATACATACACAGACATCTCTAATTATCTATTACCTCCCTTGGCAGAAAAAGTCCGATTTATTCCAAAATGTGAATAGGTACTTTCAGTTAGAATCCTTTGTTTTTACTGTTGTTCCCTAACCAGATGTTGCGGTATGAACATTGACATTTTATCAAAGTCGTGTTAATTAACTGATGGCATTGTTTTACAAATAAGTACACATTGCATACGCTGTACGGGATCTGTCGAGATATAGTAATTTAATAACCATATAAAGATTTAGTGGAATCAACTAGCATGTTGTGGAAAGGGAACAACAATAAAAACAGAGGAAACTACTTAATAGGACCTATCTACTATTAGGGAGTATTCAGGGGCAGTAACTGACCGATGTCTCTCATTAATTCGTATAGCAATCATAGCAGACGACAAACAGATACACAAAAAACAACTGTTTATAGTTTTATCGTTCAGAAATATGGAATGTTTGCATAAAATAATTTACATAAAATAGGCCTACATAGTTTAGCATGTTCTTCTATAATTCTATCAAAATAATTACCACGAAACGATGCAAGAAGGTTCCAGAGATTGTCTGTGTTTAACGAATCATACTTTCATGATTCAGGTTTTTAAATTTCAAAGAAAGTGGATCTTTGAAAACTCTCTCTAAATACTTAATTGCAAGATAACTTCGGAAACGAGCTTGAAACTCAAAACAGTTGTAAGCCGACATCTGTCAGTTGTCTTAGAACAAACTATAACGAAGGGCGAGAGTTCTCTGAAGTGATTTTATTGGCGAAACACAAACCGTAAATCAATACCATGACCACAAGCATAGTTGGTTAGAATCAGCTTTTGCAATATTTATAATATATACAGTTTTGAAAGTAATGGATGATTGGCCGTAAATTGTCTAGCAATTTCTGATGCTCTCACATAATGATGTAGAGCAGTGACATTGTCTTGAAATGCCACAAACAGTTGCCCCAGCCCCATAAACACTCTACACTCTAGCACAGTGTCACACAGAACCCGGGCAACATGCGCAGATTTATCATAATGCTTCAAACTTCTTCGAATTTCACTGAGTCCAAAATAATTATTCCCAAGACATAAATGTGCGTATCCGGCCAGCGGAGAGAGATCAACAAGGTTCTTGCACACTAAGCTCCTAGTGCACAGCGAGACAGATGTTCGAATCACTTTATTCACAGATTTTGATTATTTACAAGTTTGCTCTAAGAACGTACCCTCCCCCCCCCCCCCCACCGAATGGATGTTTTATCCATGGGTGTTCGTTCTTTCAGATGTATTTGTCTAGGAATGCGTAGTAAACCGAATACATTCCTTATGATTGTCCGGGAGTGTTCGTCCTGGGATGGTGGGGGAGGGGTGTGGTGTTCATGAGAAATTCCAACTACCCAATGAGCTATCCGAAATCAAAATCGAAATCACTTCTCATCAATGCAACCCAGGTTCGATCCTCGGCCCGGGAAGTATGTGAGATGGTACGGTGGTCTCCAGATCGGACAGGTGGATTTTCTCCGAGTACTCCGGTTTCCTCCCATACGAATGACCACATATACGCTTTCATCCTCGCCAACGAGAGCGATTAATATAAGTTGTTAGAACTTGCTTCGCAATTGTTGTTTAAACTATCCGAAATAAACAAATACAATAATAAAGTATTTTCAAGTTCTAACAACGCTGTTATGTTTTGCTTGGCTGCTGTAAAATACAATAATTTCGTGAACACTTTATTTCGCGATTTTCACGATTTTTAACATTTTCAATTAATTCGATGGTTTTAATTCGAGCATCCGTGATCTATCGCGAATAATAAGGTGCATGTTTATGTATACATAATTGATTGACTTTCAAAGGTTTGATAAAATGTACATATGTCCCTGTTTAACAGTATTATTCAGAATCATGAATTCGAGATCAAATTAGCGAAATATAAATGCTCGCGAATTAATAGTGTTGTACAGTATACGACAAACAAGCATACATTTTGACGTGTTTACCTCGCATATTTCGAGAGCCTCACCCAAACGCCCCAGCTTGGCATAGACTACCGCCATCTCGACGGCAACACGACGCTGATATTTCACACATGGATGATTGGCCGTAAATTGTCTAGCAATTTCTGATGCTCTCACATAATGATGTAGAGCAGTGACATTGTCTTGAAATGCCACAAACAGTTGCCCCAGCCCCATAAACACTCTACACTCTAGCACAGTGTCACACAGAACCCGGGCAACATGCGCAGATTTATCATAATGCTTCAAACTTCTTCGAATTTCACTGAGTCCAAAATAATTATTCCCAAGACATAAATGTGCGTATCCGGCCAGCGGAGAGAGATCAACAAGGTTCTTGCACACTAAGCTCCTAGTGCACAGCGAGACAGATGTTCGATACTCTCCGAGTCTCTCGTATGCACGTGCCATGTTAAATGTCGCCTCTGCCTGTAAAGAATCATTCTGTATCTGTCCGCTGACCACAACTTGACGTTTTGCACATACTAGAACATCGTGGTATCTCCCTAGTTCCATATACGCCAAACACAAGTAATTCAAATTTCTAAATATATCCTCATCTTTCACTAACTTTCTGCAAGCATTGTCAAGCTCTACGAGAGCCTCGGAATATTGCTGTTGGTTATATAAAATCACACCACGTTCTGCATGCCGCTTAGCAATCCGTTGGCCCATGATCGACGACCAACACAGCATAAGTGTCCCCTGTTTGCAATTCCTCCTTCAGCTAAAATTAAGACACACACAACTTGCACATACCTACAAACCACTCAATTTGCGTGAATGTTAATGTAAAAATGCCTAAACGTTGTATATCTGCAGTATCACGAACTCTCGAACAGAAACTGTTGATAATTAGTTTCAAACGTTTTTTTGGATTTACCACGTGTCTATAATCAATCCCACAGTGAACACACGAGCTCCTGTTATATATTGTAATAACTGGACACACACTTGGGATTCGCCGGAAAGCTCGTGGTGAGATTCTCCAGGGCACGTGAAATTTGGCGCTATTATTGGCCGCAAAAGATATTTTACATAAGCGCGCGCTGTTCTTCTAATGCTGAGTGGAACATTGAAAAATATGGTGGAGAAATAGGAATTTATAACCAGGTACTTATAACTGAGCACTGATTGATGAACACAACTCTTAACGTTTGTCTGGTGGATCTAGGGCAGAGGTTCTGGCAAATTAAAAAAAACCTAGCATACATGTTCTGAGGCTAGAATATGCTTCTCAATAATAAACATCTAACCAGGAATACCTCGCTGTTGTTCCCATTAGTGTCGTTTCATTAGCCCTAAAATACCATAGCCGCTGTTTTATCTTTCGCTTTGTAAAGGGATCGAAGAAAAAATTCTAAAATAGATATTATTGGTTCGTAAGATTTGATTGTTAAAAAAATATGTTTCTCCAAACTTGTAAATTTCTCAACAACTGACTTTGACCTATTGTTCATTAATGTTGTTTTGTGTATACCTCTGACTTTGTCCTATTGTTCATTAATGTTGTTTTGTGTATACCTCTGACTTTAACCTATTGTTAATTAATATTGTTTTGTGTATATCCCTGACATTGACCTATTGTTCAGTTATGTTATTTTATGTGTATTTCCCTGACATTGACCTATTGTTCAGTTATTTTATGTTATGTGTATATCCTGACATTGACCTATTGTTCAGTTATGTTATTTTATGTGTATATCCTGACATTGACCTATTGTTCAGTTATTTTATGTTATGTGTATATCCCTGACATTGACCTATTGTTCAGTTATTTTATGCTATGTGTATATCCTGACATTGACCTATTGTTCAGTTATGTTATTTTATGTGTATATCCCTGACATTGACCTATTGTTCAGTTATGTTATTTTATGTGTATATCCCTGACATTGACCTATCGTTCAGTTATGTTATTGTATGTGTATATCCTGACATTGACCTATTGTTCAGTTATTTTATGTTATGTGTATATCCCTGACATTGACCTATTGTTCAGTTATGTTATTTTATGTGTATATCCCTGACATTGACCTATTGTTCAGTTATGTTATTTTATGTGTATATCCCTGACATTGACCTATTGTTCAGTTATTTTATGCTATGTGTATATCCCTGACATTGACCTATTGTTCAGTTATGTTATTTTATGTGTATATCCCTGACATTGACCTATTGTTCAGTTATTTTATGCTATGTGTATATCCCTGACATTGACCTATTGTTCAGTGATGTTATTTTATGTGTATATCCCTGACATTGACCTATTGTTCAGTTATGTTATTTTATGTGTATATCCCTGACATTGACCTATTGTTCAGTTATTTTATGTTATGTGTATATCCTGACATTGACCTATTGTTCAGTTATGTTATTTTATGTGTATATCCTGACATTGACCTATTGTTCAGTTATTTTATGTCATGTATATATCCCTGACATTGACCTATTGTTCAGTTATTTTATGCTATGTGTATATCCTGTCATTGACATATTGTTCAGTTATGTTATTTTATGTGTATATCCCTGACATTGACCTATTGTTCAGTTATTTTATGTTATGTGTATATCCTGACATTGACCTATTGTTCAGTTATGTTATTTTATGTGTATATCCCTGACATTGACCTATTGTTCAGTTATGTTATTGTATGTGTATATCCTGACATTGACCTATTGTTCAGTTATTTTATGTTATGTGTATATATCCCTGACATTGACCTATTGTTCAGTTTTGTTATTTTATGTCTATATCCCTGACATTGACCTATTGTTCAGTTATTTTATTTTATGTGTATATCCCTGACATTGACCTATTGTTCAGTTATTGTATGTTATGTGTATATCCCTGACATCGACCTATTGTTCAGTTATTGTAGGTTATGTGTATATCCTGACATTGACCTATTGTTCAGTTATTGTAGGTTATGTGTATATCCTGACATTGACCTATTGTTCAGTTATTGTAGGTTATGTGTATATCCTGACATTGACCTATTGTTCAGTTATTGTATGTTATGTGTATATCCCTGACATTGACCTATTGTTCAGTTATTGTAGGTTATGTGTATATCCTGACATTGACCTATTGTTCAGTTATTGTAGGCTATGTGTATATCCCTGACATTGACCTATTGTTCAGTTATTGTATGTTATGTGTATATCCCTGACATCGACCTATTGTTCAGTTATTGTAGGTTATGTGTATATCCTGACATTGACCTATTGTTCAGTTATTGTAGGTTATGTGTATATCCTGACATTGACCTATTGTTCAGTTATTGTAGGTTATGTGTATATCCTGACATTGACCTATTGTTCAGTTATTTTATGTTATGTGTATATCCCTGACATTGACCTATTGTTCAGTTATTGTAGGTTATGTGTATATCCTGACATTGACCTATTGTTCAGTTATTGTAGGCTATGTGTATATCCCTGACATTGACCTATTGTTCAGTTAGTTTATGTTATGTGTATATCCCTGACATTGACCTATTGTTCAGTTATGTAGGTTATGTGTATATCCTGACATTGACCTATTGTTCAGTTATTGTAGGTTATGTGTATGTCCCTGACATTGACCTATTGTTCAGTTATTTTATGTTATGTGTATATCCCTGACATTGACCTATTGTTCAGTTATTTTATGCTATGTGTATATCCCTGACATTGAGCTATTGTTCAGTTATTGTAGGTTATGTGTATATCCCTGACATTGACCTATTGTTCAGTTATTGTATGTTATGTGTATATCCCTGACATTGACCTATTGTTCAGTTATTGTAGGTTATGTGTATATCCCTGACATTGACCTATTGTTCAGTTATTGTATGTTATGTGTATATCTCTGAAATTTACCTATTGTTCAGTTATTGTAGGTTATGTGTATATCCCTGATATTGACCTATTGTTCAGTTATGTTATTATATGTGTATATCCCTGACATGGACCTATTGTTCAGTTATTGTAGGTTATGTGTATATCCTGACATTGACCTATTGTTCAGTTATTTTATGTTATGTGTATATCCCTGACATTGACCTATTGTTCAGTTATTGTATGTTATGTGTATATCCTGACATTGACCTATTGTTCAGTTATTGTATGTTATGTGTATATCCCTGACATTGACCTATTGTTCAGTTATTGTATGGTATGTGTATATCCCTGACATTGACCTATTGTTCAGTTATTTTATGTTATGTCTATATCCCTGACATTGACCTATTGTTCAGTTATTTTATGCTATGTGTATATCCCTGACATTGACCTATTGTTCAGTTATTTTATGCTATGTGTATATCCCTGACATTGACCTATTGTTCAGTTATTGTATGTTATGTGTATATCCCTGACATTGACCTATTGTTCAGTTATTGTAGGTTATGTGTATATCCCTGACATTGACCTATTGTTCAGTTATTTTATGTTATGTGTATATCCCTGACATTGACCTATTGTTCAGTTATTGTAGGTTATGTGTATATCCTGACATTGACCTATTGTTCAGTTATTGTAGGTTATGTGTATATCCTGACATTGACCTATTGTTCAGTTATTGTAGGTTATGTGTATATCCTGACATTGACCTATTGTTCAGTTATTTTATGTTATGTGTATATCCTGACATTGACCTATTGTTCAGTTATTTTATGTTATGTGTATATCCTGACATTGACCTATTGTTCAGTTATGTTATTATATGTGTAAATCCCTGACATTGACCTATTGTTCAGTTAGTTATTATATGTGTATATCACTGACATTGACCTATTGTTCAGTTAGAGTTTGGATGACGAGCATATGCATGTATCCCGATTAAGCGATACCTGATGTTCTGCTACATAGGAGTACGTATACTATATAACATGTCAGCAAGGATGCTCGTACATACATAGCACGGGTACATGATGCAGGTTATACATATCTACAAGTATGCAACCACGACAAACGCAATACATAACGTGTAGCTTACCTACTCAACATGAGATATGCGAAACTAGTAACGACATTATCAGGAATACATAACTTAGCAGTACATTTAACTATGTACATGTAATGTACGGAGTACGTGTTTATATACATGTACAAGCTATGTAGTACGGAGTACGTGTTTGTATACATGTATAAGTTATGTAGTACAGAGTACGTGTTTATATACATGTATAAGTTATGTAGTACAGAGTACGTGTTTATATACATGTACAAGTTATGTAGTACAGAGTACGTGTTTATATACATGTATAAGTTATGTAGTACATAGTACGTGTTTATATACATGTACAAGTTGTGTAGTACACAGTACGTGTTTATATACATGTATAAGATATGTAGTACATGTAATGTACAAAGTACGTGTTTATATACATGTACAAGCTATGTAGTACACAGTACGTGTTTATATACATGTATAAGCTATGTAGTACATGTAATGTACGGAGTACGTGTTTATATACATGTATAAGCTATGTAGTACATGTAATGTACGGAGTACGTGTTTATATACATGTATAAGCTATGTAGTACATGTAATGTACGGAGTACGTGTTTATATACATGTATAAGCTATGTAGTACATGTAATGTACGGAGTACGTGTTTATATACATGGTTGTGTGTATAAGCTATGTAGTACATGTAATGTACGGAGTACGTGTTTATATACATGTATAAGCTATGTAGTACATGTAATGTACGGAGTACGTGTTTATATACATGTATAAGCTATGTAGTACATGTAATGTACGGAGTACGTGTTTATATACATGTATAAGCTATGTAGTACATGTAATGTACGGAGTACGTGTTTATATACATGTATACGCTATGTAGTACATGTAATGTACGGAGTACGTGTTTATATACATGTATAAGCTATGTAGTACATGTAATGTACGGAGTACGTGTTAATATACATGTATAAGCTATGTAGTACATGTAATGTACGGAGTACGTGTTTATATACATGTATAAACTATGTAGTACATGTAATGTACGGAGTACGTATTTATATACATGTATAAGCTATGTAGTACAGAGTACGTGTTTATATACATGTATAAGCTATATAGTACATGTAATGTACGGAATACGTGTTTATATACATGCATACGCTATGTAGTACATGTAATGTACGGAGTACGTGTTTATATACATGTATAAGCTATGTAGTACATGTAATGTACGGAGTACGTGTTTATATACATGTATAAGCTTTGTAGTACATGTAATGTACGGAGTACGTGTTTATATACATGTATAAGCTATGTAGTACATGTAATGTACGGAGTACGTATATATATACATGTATAAGCTATGTAGTACAGAGTACGTGTTTATATACATGTATAAGCTATGTAGTACATGTAATGTACGGAGTACGTGTTTATATACATGTATAAGCTATGTAGTACATGTAATGTACGGAGTACGTGTTTATATACATGTATACGCTATGTAGTACATGTAATGTACGGAGTACGTGTTTATATACATGTATAAGCTATGTAGTACATGTAATGTACGGAGTACGTGTTAATATACATGTATAAGCTATGTAGTACATGTAATGTACGGAGTACGTGTTTATATACATGTATAAGCTATGTAGTACAGAGTACATGTTTATATACATAAATAAGCTATGTAGTACAAAGTACCTGTTTATATACATGTACAAGCTATGTAGTACAGAGTACGTGTTTATATACATGTATAAGCTATGTAGTACAAAGTACGTGTTTTATACATGTACAAGCTATGTAGTACATGTAGTGTACACAGTACGTGTTTATATACATGCATAAGCTATGAAGTACATGTAATGTGCACAGTACGTGTTTATATACATGTACAAGCTATGTAGTACATGTAATGTACGGAGTACGTGTTTATATACATGTATAAGCTATGTAGTACATGTAATATACGGAGTACGTGTTTATATACATGTAGAAGCTATATAGTACATGTAATGTACGGAGTACGTGTTTATATACATGTAGAAGCTATGTAATACATGTAATGTACACATTACGTGTTTATATACATGCATAAGCTATGTAGTACATGTAATGTGCACAGTACGTGTTTATATACCTGTACAAGCTATGTAGTACAGAGTATGTGTTTATATACATGTACAAGCTATATAGTACATGTAATGTACAAAGTACGTGTTTATATACATGTACAAGCTATGTGGTACATGTAATGTACGGAGTACGTGTTTATATACATGTATAAGCTATGTAGTACATGTAATGTACATAGTACGTGTTTATATACATGTATAAGCTATGTAGTACATGTAATGTACGGAGTACGTGTTTATATACATGTATAAGCTATGTAGTACATGTAATGTACAGAGTACGTGTTTATATACATGTATAAGCTATGTAGTACATGTAATGTACAGAGTACGTGTTTATATACATGTATAAGCTATGTAGTACATGTAATGTACAAAGTACGTGTTTATATACATGTACAAGCTATGTAGTACATGTAATGTACAAAGTACGTGTTTATATACATGTATAAGCTATGTAGTACATGTAATGTACACAGTACGTGTTTATATACATGTATAAGCTATGTAGTACATGTAATGTACGGAGTACGTGTTTATATACATGTAAAAGTTATGTAGTACATGCAATGTACAAAGTACGTGTTTATATACATGTATAAGCTATGTAGTACATGTAATGTACAGAGTACGTGTTTATATACATGTATAAGCTATGTAGTACATGTAATGTACACAGTACGTGTTTATATACATGTATAAGCTATGTAGTACATATAATGTACGGAGTACATGTTTATATACATATATAAGCTATGTAGTACATGTAATGTACACAGTAGGTGTTTATATACATGTAAAAGCTATGTAGTACATATAATGTACGGAGTACGTGTTTATATACATGTATACGCTACGTAGTACATATAATGTACGGAGTACGTGTTTATATACATGTACAAGCTATGTAGTACATGTAATGTACGGAGTACGTGTTTATATACATGTACAAGCTATGTAGTACATGTAATGTACGGAGTACGTGTTTATATACACGTATAAGCTATGTAGTACAGAGTACGTGTTCATATACATGTATAAGCTATGCAGTACATGTAATGTACACAGTACGTGTTTATATATATGTACAAGCTATGTAGTACAGAGTACGTGTTTATATACATGTATAAGCTATGTAGTACATGTAATGTACGGAGTACGTGTTTATATACATGTACAAGCTATGTAGTACATGTAATGTACACAGTACGTGTTTATATACATGTATAAGCTATGTAGTACATGTAATGTACACAGTACGTGTTTATATACATGTATAAGCTATGTAGTACATGTAATGTACGGAGTACGTGTTTATATACATGTATAAGCTATGTAGTACAAAGTACGTGTTTATATACATGTATAAGCTATGTAGTACAGAGTACGTGTTTATATACATGTACAAGCTATGTAGTACATGTAATGTACGGAGTACGTGTTTATATACATGTACACGCTATGTAGTACATGTAATGTACGGAGTACGTGTTTATATACATGTATAAGCTATGTAGTACATGCAATGCACGGAATACGTGTTTATATACATGTACAAGCTATGTAGTACAGTACGTGTTTATATACATGTATAAGCTATGTAGTACATGTAATGTACACAGTACGTGTTTATATACATGTATAAGCTATGAAGTACATGTAATGTACGGAGTACGTGTTTATATACATGTATAAGCTATGTAGTACAGAGTACGTGTTTATATACATATATAAGCTATGTAGTACAAAGTACGTGTTTATATACATGTACAAGCTATGTAGTACATGTAATGTACGGAGTACGTGTTTATATACATGTATAAGCTATGTAGTACAGAGTACATGTTTATATACATATATAAGCTATGTAGTACAGAGTACGTGTTTATATACATGTATAAGCTATGCAGTACAAAGTACGTGTTTTATACATGTACAAGCTATGTAGTACATGTAGTGTACACAGTACGTGTTTATATACATGCATTAGCTATGAAGTACATGTAATGTGCACAGTACGTGTTTATATACATGTACAAGCTATGTAGTACATGTAATGTACGGAGTACGTGTTTATATACATGTATAAGATATGTAGTATATGTAATGTATGGAGTACGTGTTTATATACATGTACAAGCTATGTAGTACATGTAATGGACACAGTACGTGTTTATATACATGTACAAGCTATGTAGTACATGTAATGTGCACAGTACGTGTTTATATACATGTACAAGCTATGTAGTACATGTAATGTACGGAGTACGTGTTTATATACATGTATAAGCTATGTAGTACATGTAATGTACACAGTACGTGTTTATATACATGTATAAGCTATGTATTACATGTAATGTACGGAGTACGTGTTTATATACATGTATAAGCTATGTAGTACAAAGTACGTGTTTATATACATGTATAAGCTATGTAGTACAGAATACGTGTTTATATACACGTACAAGCTATGTAGTACATGTAATGTACGGAGTACATGTTTATATACATGTATAAGCTGTGTAGTACATGTAATGCACGGAGTACGTGTTTATATACATGTACAAGCTATGTAGTACATTACGTGTTTATATACATGTATAAGCTATGTAGTACATGTAATGTACACAGTACGTGTTTATATACATGTACAAGCTATGTAGTACATGTAATGTACACATTACGTGTTTATATACATGCATAAGCTATGTAGTACATGTAATGTGCACAGTACGTGTTTATATACCTGTACAAGCTATGTAGTACAGAGTACGTGTTTATATACATGTATAAGCTATGCAGTACATGTAATGTACAAAGTATGTGTTTATATACATGTAAAGCTATGTAGTACATGTAATGTACGGAGTACGTGTTTATATACATGTATAAGCTATGTAGTAAAGAGTACGTGTTTATATACATGTATAAGCTATGTAGTACATGTAATGTACGGAGTACGTGTTTATATACATGTAGAAGCTGTATAGTACATGTAATGTACGGAGTACGTGTTTATATACATGTAGAAGCTATGTAATACATGTAATGTACACATTACGTGTTTATATACATGCATAAGCTATGTCGTACATGTAATGTGCACAGTACGTGTTTATATACCTGTACAAGCTATGTAGTACAGAGTATGTGTTTATATACATGTACAAGCTATATAGTACATGTAATGTACAAAGTACGTGTTTATATACATGTACAAGCTATGTGGTACATGTAATGTACGGAGTACGTGTTTATATACATGTATAAGCTATGTAGTACATGTAATGTACAGAGTACGTGTTTATATACATGTATAAGCTATGTAGTACAGAGTACGTGTTTATATACATGTATAAGCTATGTAGTACATGTAATGTACAGAGTACGTGTTTATATACATGTATAAGCTATGTGGTACATGTAATGTACAGTGTACGTGTTTATATACATGTATAAGCTATGTAGTACATGTAATGTACAGAGTACGTGTTTATATACATGTATAATCTATGTAGTACATGTAATGTACACAGTACGTGTATATATACATGTATAAGCTATGTGGTACATGTAATGTACGGAGTACGTGTTTGTATACATGTATAAGCTATGTAGTACATGTAATGTACAGAGTACGTGTTTATATACATGTATAAGTTATGTAGAACGGAGTACGTGTTTATATACATGTATAAGCTATGTAGTACATGTAATGTACAGAGTACGTGTTTATATACATGTATAAGCTATGTAGTACATGTAATGTACGGAGTACGTGTTTATATACATGTATAAGCTATGTAGTACAGAGTACGTGTTTATATACATGTATAAGCTATGTAGTACATCTAATGTACGGAGTACGTGTTTATATACATGAATAAGCTATGTAGTACACGTGTAGTACCTGTTTATATACATGTATAAGCTATGTAGTACATGTAATGTACGGAGTACGTGTTTATATACATGTATAAGCTATGTAGTACAGAGTACGTGTTTATATACATGTATATGCTATGTAGTACATCTAATGTACGGAGTACGTGTTTATATACATGAATAAGCTATGTAGTACATGTAATGTACAGAGTACGTGTTTTTATACATGTATAAGCTATGTAGTACATGTAATGTACGGAGTACGTGTTTATATACATGTATAAGCTATGTAGTACATGTAATGTACAGAGTACGTGTTTATATACATGTATAAGCTATGTAGTACATGTAATGTACAGAGTACGTGTTTATATACATGTATAAGTTATGTAGTACGGAGTACGTGTTTATATACATGTATAAGCTATGTAGTACATGTAATGTACAGAGTACGTGTTTATATACATGTATAAGCTATGTAGTACATGTAATGTACGGAGTACGTGTTTATATACATGTATAAGTTATGTAGTACGGAGTACGTGTTTATATACATGTATAAGCTATGTAGTACATGTAATGTACAGAGTACGTGTTTATATACATGTATAAGCTATGTAGTACATGTAATGTACGGAGTACGTGTTTATATACATGTATAAGCTATGTAGTACAGAGTACGTGTTTATATACATGTATAAGCTATGTAGTACATGTCATGTACGGAGTACGTGTTTATATACATGTATAAGCTATGTAGTACATGTAATGTACAGAGTACGTGTTTATATACATGTATAATCTATGTAGTACATGTAATGTACACAGTACGTGTATATATACATGTATAAGCTATGTGGTACATGTAATGTACGGAGTACGTGTTTGTATACATGTATAAGCTATGTAGTACATGTAATGTACATAGTACGTGTTTATATACATGTATAAGTTATGTAGAACGGAGTACGTGTTTATATACATGAATAAGCTATGTAGTACATGTAATGTACAGAGTACGTGTTTATATACATGTATAAGCTATGTAGTACATGTAATGTACGGAGTACGTGTTTATATACATGTATAAGCTATGTAGTACAGAGTACGTGTTTATATACATGTATAAGCTATGTAGTACATCTAATGTACGGAGTACGTGTTTATATACATGAATAAGCTATGTAGTACACGTGTAGTACGTGTTTATATACATTTATAAGCTATGTAGTACATGTAATGTACGGAGTACGTGTTTATATACATGTATAAGCTATGTAGTACAGAGTACGTTTTTATATACATGTATATGCTATGTAGTACATCTAATGTACGGAGTACGTGTTTATATACATGAATAAGCTATGTAGTACATGTAATGTACAGAGTACGTGTTTTTATACATGTATAAGCTATGTAGTACATGTAATGTACGGAGTACGTGTTTATATACATGTATAAGCTATGTAGTACATGTAATGTACATAGTACGTGTTTATATACATGTATAATCTATGTAGTACATGTAATGTACAGAGTACGTGTTTATATACATGTATAAGCTATGTAGTACATGTAATGTACGGAGTACGTGTTTATATACATGTATAAGTTATGTAGTACGGAGTACGTGTTTATATACATGTATAAGCTATGTAGTACATGTAATGTACAGAGTACGTGTTTATATACATGTATAAGCTATGTAGTACATGTAATGTACGGAGTACGTGTTTATATACATGTATAAGCTATGTAGTACAGAGTACGTGTTTATATACATGTATAAGCTATGTAGTACATGTAATGTACGGAGTACGTGTTTATATACATGTATAAGCTATGTAGTACATGTAATGTACAGAGTACGTGTTTATATACATGTATAAGCTATGTAGTACATGTAATGTACGGAGTACGTGTTTATATACATGTATAAGCTATGTAGTACATGTAATGTACAGAGTACGTGTTTATATACATGTATAAGCTATGTAGTACAAAGTACGTGTTTATATACATGTATAAGATATGTAGTACATGTAATGTACAGAGTATGTGTTTATATACATGTATACGCTATGTAGTACATGTAATGTACAAAGTACGTGTTTATATACATGTCTAAGCTATGTAGTACAGAGTACGTGTTTATATACATGTATAAGCTATGTAGTACATGTAGTGTACAGAGTATATGTTTATATACATGTATACGCTATGTAGTACATGTATTGTACAAAGTACGTGTTTATATACATGTCTAAGCTATGTAGTACATGAAATGTACACAGTACGTGTTTATATACATGTATAAGCTATGTAGTACAGAGTACGTGTTTATATACATGTACAAGCTATGTAGTACGTTTTTATATACATGTATAAGCTATGTAGTACATGTAATGTACACAGTACGTGTTTATATACATGTACAAGCTATGTAGTACGGAGTACGTGTTTATATACATGTATAAGCTATGTAGTACGGAGTACGTGTTTATATACATGTACAAGCTATGAAGTACATGTAATGTGCACAGTACGTGTTTATATACATGCATAAGCTATGTAGTACATATAATGTACACAGTACGTGTTTATATACATGTATAAGCTATGTATTACATGTAATGTACGGAGTACGTGTTTATATACATGTACAAGCTATGAAGTACATGTAATGTACACAGTACGTGTTTATATACATGTATAAGCTATGTAGTACATGTAATGTACGGAGTACGTGTTTATATACATGTACAAGCTATGAAGTACATGTAATGTACACAGTACGTGTTTATATACATGTATAAGCTATGTAGTACATGTAATGTACACAGTACGTGTTTATATACATGTATAAGCTATGTAGTACATGTAATGTACACAGTACGTGTATATATACATGTATAAGCTGTGTAGTACATGTAATGTACAGTGTACGTGTTTATATACATGTACAAGCTATGTAGTACAGAGTACGTGTTTTTATACATGTATAAGCTATGTAGTACATGTAATGTACGGAGTACGTGTTTATATACATGTATAAGCTATGTAGTACATGTAATGTACACAGTACGTGTTTATATACATGTACAAGCTATGTAGTACATGTAATGTACGGAGTACGTGTTTATATACATGTACAAGCTATGTAGTACAGAGTACGTGTTTATATACATGTATAAGCTATGTAGTACATGTAATGTACGGAGTACGTGTTTATATACGTGTACAAGCTATGTAGTACATGTAATGTACGGAGTACGTGATTATATACATGTATAAGCTATGTAGTACATATAATGTACACATTACGTGTTTATATACATGTATAAGCTATGTAGTACATGTAATGTACACAGTACGTTTTTATATACACGTATAAGCTATGCAGTACATGTAATGTACCAAGTACGTGTTTATATACACGTATAAGCTATGCAGTAGATGTATTGTACAAAGTACGTGTTTATATACATGTATAAGCTATGTAGTACATGTAATGTACGGAGTACGTGTTTATATACACGTATAAGCTATGTAGTACATGTAATGTACAGAGTACGTGTTTATATAAATGTATAAGCTATGTAGTACATGTAATGTACGGAGTACGTGTTTATATACATGTATAAGCTATGCAGTACATGTAATGCACAAAGTACATGTTTATATACATGTACAAGCTATGTAGTACATGTAATGTACACAGTACGTGTTTATATACATGTACAAGCTAGGTAGTACATGTAGTGTACAGAGTACGTGTTTATATACATGTATAAGCTATGTAGTACATGTAATGCACAACGTACGTGTTTATATACATGTACAAGCTATGTAGTACATGTAATGTACACAGTACGTGTTTATATACATGTACAAGCTATGTAGTACATGTAGTGTACAGAGTACGTGTTTATATACATGTATAAGCTATGTAGTACATGTAATGTACAGAGTACGTGTTTATATACATGTATAAGCTATGTAGTACATGTAATGTACAGAGTACGTGTTTATTTACATGTATAAGCTATGTAGTACAAAGTACGTGTTTATATACATGTACAAGCTATGTAGTACATGTAGTGTACACAGTACGTGTTTATATACATGCATAAGCTATGAAGTACATGTAATGTGCACAGTACGTGTTTATATACATGTACAAGCTATGTAGTACATGTAATGTACAAAGTACGTTTTTATATACATGTATAAGCTATGTAGTACATGTAATGTACACAGTACGTGTTTATATACATGTACAAGCTATGTAGTACGGAGTACGTGTTTATATACATGTATAAGCTATGTAGTACGGAGTACGTGTTTATATACATGTATAAGCTATGAAGTACATGTAATGTGCACAGTACGTGTTTATATACATGCATAAGCTATGTAGTACATGTAATGTACGGAATACGTATTTATATACATGTACAAGCTAGGAAGTACATGTAATGTACACAGTACGTGTTTATATACATGTATAAGCTATGTAGTACATGTAATGTACGGAGTACGTGTTTATATACATGTATAAGCTATGTAGTACATGTAATGTACAGAGTACGTGTTTATATACATGTATAAGCTATGTAGTACATGTAATGTACGGAGTACGTGTTTATATACATGTACAAGCTATGTAGTACGGAGTACGTGTTTATATACATGTATAAGCTATGTAGTACATGTAATGTACGGAGTACGTGTTTATATACATGTACAAGCTATGTAGTACATGTAATGTACGGAGTACGTGTTTATATACATGTACAAGCTATGTAGTACATGTAATGTACGGAGTACGTGTTTATATACATGTACAAGCTATGTAGTACAGAGTACGTGTTTATATACATGTATAAGCTATGTAGTACATGTAATGCACAAAGTACGTGTTTATATACATGTACAATCTATGTAGTACATGTAATGTACACAGTATGTGTTTATATACATGTACAAGCTATGTAGTACATGTAGTGTACAGAGTACGTGTTTATATACATGTATAAGCTATGTAGTACATGTAATGTACAGAGTACGTGTTTATATACATGTATAAGCTATCTAGTACATGTAATATACAGAGTACGTGTTTATTTACATGTATAAGCTATGTAGTACAAAGTACGTGTTTATATACATGTACAAGCTATGTAGTACGGAGTACGTGTTTATATACATGTATAAGCTATGTAGTACATGAAATGTACGGAGTACGTGTTTATATACATGTAGAAGCTATATAGTACATGTAATGTACGGAGTACGTGTTTATATACATGTAGAAGCTATGTAATACATGTAATGTACACATTACGTGTTTATATACATGCATAAGCTATGTCGTACATGTAATGTGCACAGTACGTGTTTATATACCTGTACAAGCTATGTAGTACAGAGTATGTGTTTATATACATGTACAAGCTATATAGTACATGTAATGTACAAAGTACGTGTTTATATACATGTACAAGCTATGTGGTACATGTAATGTACGGAGTACGTGTTTATATACATGTATAAGCTATGTAGTACATGTAATGTACGGAGTACGTGTTTATATACATGTATAAGCTATGTAGTACATGTAATGTACAGAGTACGTGTTTATATACATGTATAAGCTATGTGGTACATGTAATGTACAGTGTACGTGTTTATATACATGTATAAGCTATGTAGTACATGTAATGTACAGAGTACGTGTTTATATACATGTATAATCTATGTAGTACATGTAATGTACACAGTACGTGTATATATACATGTATAAGCTATGTGGTACATGTAATGTACGGAGTACGTGTTTGTATACATGTATAAGCTATGTAGTACATGTAATGTACAGAGTACGTGTTTATATACATGTATAAGTTATGTAGAACGGAGTACGTGTTTATATACATGTATAAGCTATGTAGTACATGTAATGTACAGAGTACGTGTTTATATACATGTATAAGCTATGTAGTACATGTAATGTACGGAGTACGTGTTTATATACATGTATAAGCTATGTAGTACAGAGTACGTGTTTATATACATGTATCAGCTATGTAATACATCTAATGTACGGAGTACGTGTTTATATACATGAATAAGCTATGTAGTACACGTGTAGTACGTGTTTATATACATTTATAAGCTATGTAGTACATGTAATGTACGGAGTACGTGTTTATATACATGTATAAGCTATGTAGTACAGAGTACGTGTTTATATACATGTATATGCTATGTAGTACATCTAATGTACGGAGTACGTGTTTATATACATGAATAAGCTATGTAGTACATGTAATGTACAGAGTACGTGTTTTTATACATGTATAAGCTATGTAGTACATGTAATGTACGGAGTACGTGTTTATATACATGTATAAGCTATGTAGTACATGTAATGTACAGAGTACGTGTTTATATACATGTATAATCTATGTAGTACATGTAATGTACAGAGTACGTGTTTATATACATGTATAAGCTATGTGGTACATGTAATGTACGGAGTACGTGTTTGTTTACATGTATAAGCTATGTAGTACATGTAATGTACAGAGTACGTGTTTATATACATGTATAAGTTATGTAGTACGGAGTACGTGTTTATATACATGTATAAGCTATGTAGTACATGTAATGTACAGAGTACGTGTTTATATACATGTATAAGCTATGTAGTACATGTAATGTACGGAGTACGTGTTTATATACATGTATAAGCTATGTAGTACAGAGTACGTGTTTATATACATGTATAAGCTATGTAGTACATGTCATGTACGGAGTACGTGTTTATATACATGTATAAGCTATGTAGTACATGTAATGTACAGAGTACGTGTTTATATACATGTATAAGCTATGTAGTACATGTAATGTACGGAGTACGTGTTTATATACATGTATAAGCTATGTAGTACATGTAATGTACAGAGTACGTGTTTATATACATGTATAAGCTATGTAGTACAAAGTACGTGTTTATATACATGTATAAGATATGTAGTACATGTAATGTACAGAGTATGTGTTTATATACATGTATACGCTATGTAGTACATGTAATGTACAAAGTACGTGTTTATATACATGTCTAAGCTATGTAGTACAGAGTACGTGTTTATATACATGTATAAGCTATGTAGTACATGTAGTGTACAGAGTATATGTTTATATACATGTATACGCTATGTAGTACATGTATTGTACAAAGTACGTGTTTATATACATGTCTAAGCTATGTAGTACATGAAATGTACACAGTACGTGTTTATATACATGTATAAGCTATGTAGTACAGAGTACGTGTTTATATACATGTACAAGCTATGTAGTACATGTAATGTACGGAGTACGTGATTATATACATGTATAAGCTATGTAGTACATGTAATGTACACATTACGTGTTTATATACACGTATAAGCTATGCAGTACATGTATTGTACAAAGTACGTGTTTATATACATGTATAAGCTATGTAGTACATGTAATGTACGGAGTACGTGTTTATATACAGGTATAAGCTATGCAGTACATGTAATGTACGGAGTACGTGTTTATATACATGTATAAGCTATGTAGTACATGTAATGCACAAAGTACGTGTTTATATACATTTACAAGCTATGTAGTACATGTAATGTACACAGTACGTGTTTATATACATGTATAAGCTATGTAGTACATGTAATGTACAGAGTACGTGTTTATATACATGTATAAGCTATGTAGTACATGTAATGTACAAAGTACGTGTTTATATACATGTATAAGCTATGTAGTACAAAGTACGTGTTTATATACATGTACAAGCTATGTAGTACATGTAGTGTACACAGTACGTGTTTATATACATGCATAAGCTATGAAGTACATGTAATGTGCACAGTACGTGTTTATATACATGTACAAGCTATGTAGTACATGTAGTGTACAGAGTACGTGTTTATATACATGTATAAGCTATGTAGTACATGTAATGTACAGAGTACGTGTTTATATACATGTATAAGCTATGTAGTACATGTAATGTACAAAGTACGTGTTTATATACATGTATAAGCTATGTAGTACAAAGTACGTGTTTATATACATGTACAAGCTATGTAGTACATGTAATGTACGGAGTACGTGTTTATATACATGTATAAGCTATGTAGTACAGAGTACGTGTTTATATACATGTATAAGCTATGTAGTACATGTAATGTACGGAGTACGTGTTTATATACATGTACAAGCTATGTAGTACATGTAATGTACGGAGTACGTGTTTATATACATGTACAAGCTATGTAGTACATGTAATGTACGGAGTACGTGTTTATATACATGTACAAGCTATGTAGTACAGAGTACGTGTTTATATGCATGTATAAGCTATGTAGTACAGAGTACATGTTTATATATACATGTATAAGCTATGTAGTACATGTAATGTAATGTACACAGTACGTGTTTATATACATGTATACGCTATGTAGTACATGTAATGTACGTAGTACGTGTTTATATACATGTAAAAGCTATGTAGTACATGTAATGTACGGAGTACGTGTTTATATACATGTAAAAGCTATGTAGTACATGTAATGTACAGGTTACGTGTTTATATACATGTATAAGCTATGTAGTACATGTAATGTACGGAGTACCTGTTTATATACATGTATAAGCTATGTAGTACATGTAATGTACAAAGTACGTGTTTATATACATGTACAAGCTATGTAGTACACAGTACGTGTTTATATACATGTCTAAGCTATGTAGTACATGTAATGTACACAGTACGTGTTTATATGTATGTACAAGCTATGTAGTACATGTAATGTACGGAGTACGTGTTTATATACATGTATAAGCTATGTAGTACATGTAATGTACAAAGTACGTGTTTATATACATGTACAAGCTATGTAGTACGGAGTACGTGTTTATATACATGTATAAGCTATGTAGTACATGTAATGTACAGAGTACGTGTTTATATACATGTATAAGCTATGTAGTACATGTAATGTACACAGTACGTGGTTATATACATGTATAAGCTATGTAGTACATGTAATGTACGGAGTACGTGTTTATATACATGTACAAGCTATGTAGTACGGAGTACGTGTTTATATACATGTATAAGCTATGTAGTACATGTAATGTACAGAGTATGTGTTTATATACATGTATAAGCTATGTAGTATATGTAATGTACAGTGTACGTGTTTATATACATGTATAAGCTATGCAGTACATGTAATGCACACAGTACGTGTTTATATACATGTACAAGCTATGTAGACTAGTACATGTAATGTACACAGTAGTTATGGATATAATTTATAACATGTTCAGGAAGAAAGGGACACAACTCTATGCACGAGAGATACTAGAAGGGTACAACACTTCTCTCCTGTTTATCATTTTGGTTTCTCGGCTGATAAGTAATCAATTTACAACAATACTAATAATCATCATACTGATGTATAATAATGATGATGATGATGATGATGATGATGATGATGTGGTGTTTGGTTTTACGTATATTTATCGTCGCTACCGGTTGCCCATATGAGCGACGCCTCCTGAAGAGATTAGTTATTTTAGATTTTTGGAGGATAGTGCAATGATACAGACAGAGACCCATTCCAGAGTCTCTTCTTGTTCTTTTACGTGCACGGTGTATAGCATCGACACGAGAAGTCCCATACGAGAAGTCCCACACGAGAAGTCCCACACGAGAAGTCCCATACGAGAAGTCCCATACGAGAAGTCCCACACGAGAAGTCCCACACGAGAAGTCCCACACGAGAAGTCCCATACGAGAAGTCCCATACGAGAAGTCCCACACGAGAAGTCCCACACGAGAAGTCCCACACGAGAAGTCCCATACGAGATGTCCCATCTGAAAGACTGTAAAATTTATTATGGTTCGAACGTGTAATTAACACCGTTTATTTGTTATTTTAAAACTAAACGTACGAATTCAAAATAGTCTTACACCAACAAATTTGCGGAGGAAATAATTCGTTTTCTTTTGCCTAAAATGACAAGTTGTACTTTTCATATGATTAGGTTTGTGTTTTAATTTCATCACATCATTTAAATCATTATTAGGAAAATATATAAATTGCCATTGATTTACATTAATTGTATTTCCAGGAATAGATATTCTGTTCAAAAGCTAACTCTTTATCTTATCTTATCAGGCTTGTAGCCACACTGAGACACACCGAGGAAGCTGTCTCGGTTAAAATTTCGAATTTTTAAAAAGAAATTTAAATAAATAAAATGCAAAAAATATCCCTTTGCTGTGTAAAATGTTGACTGCTAGAGAGCTGAAAGATCAGTACATAATTATACGTCTAAACTCATTAAATCAGTAAACGCAGGAAACCGCTTCTATACCCCAACACCGTTAACCCTTTCAACACCACATACCTCTAAATAGGCTTACAAAAAGTGTAGATCCAGATGAGCCGGCTCGTGACGAGCCGTCTCATCAGGGTCTGCACTTTTTGCCAGTGATATGACTATTTTTAGACACAATTACCCATTTTGATAAATGAACTTGTCCAAATGTGATTTTCTGATTCATTTATTGGCTTATGAATATCATGGACCAGTCCATGTGAGTTACTTGGTGTTGAATGGGTTAAGGGGGAATATGCCCCCGGGTCCCCTAGATTGTATTGGTTGAAATTTGCCTCTAGCTACGGTACTTATTTCTACCTGTATTCTGTTGGTGCTTATAAAAACAAGGATCATCTCTTAGCAGCTATATTTATTTGTATTGGGAATTGATTAGCTTTAAGCTCTAATAGCTCTAAGAGGTAAGGTAAATAGATTTATTTTAAAATGGGATAGGCTGGGGGAGACAACTCTGCCAATATAATTAGCAGCATTACATCGTATGAAATAAAAGATATTTGAAAAATTCATATTTTACGTATGGGTAGCAATGCTGCTACACATTCTAACATTATACTGTGTATACTTATGTTCATTTGGTAATAAGTAACCGTTTTCAACCCTACTAAATTCCGAAGAGTTTATACATTTATAATTTAGAAATTTTATTTTAATCGTTACAATTAAGCACATCAAATACTTCATATCTTTACACAGATAATTACTGCCATTCACTAGATAGTTATTATGCAACATCTATATTACTCGTCTGTGCAATATGATGACAGGAGATTAGTGTCAAGCAGTATAAACATTAATTGTTTGTTCTGTTGCATATTTGGATAATAATATACGTGTCATGGGCATTCCTGGTCCATGAAGATTCAAAATTCACCCATTGGCTACCCAACCTGGATAGGTGGGCGTTTCAAAACTCACCCATTGGCTACCCAATCCAGTTAGGTGTGCGTTCGAATCCAGCACTAGCCAATATATACCCTGACATTCTGGCTGCATTACGCTAATCCAGACTATGAATCAGGTTAAATAAATAAGAATTAAACTTTTCGTAAAATTTAAATTGTGAATAGGATCTTTTAATCATAGCCCGACCCGCCCCGGTACCTCACAGCAAACGAGTTCCCCAAACAACTACATACATTACTACTACAACAAGAACCATAGACTCACGACGTCAGGATAAGCCTGGTCGGCAGCTGGGGTGGCCTAGACCCATTTATATGCTGTTGCGAGATGACCACCAGTGGGAGAGGGGGCGGCCTAGACCCGTTTATATGCTGTTGCGGGATGACCACCAGTGGGAGAGGGGGCGGCCTAGACCCGTTTATATGCTGTTGCGGGATGACCACCAGTGGAGAGGGATTGCCTAGACCCGTTTATATGATGTTGCGGGATGACCACCAGTGGAGAGGGGTTGCCTAGACCCGTTTATATGCTGTTGCGGGATGACCACCAGTGGAGAGGGATTGCCTAGACCCGTTTATATGATGTTGCGGGATGACCACCAGTGGAGAGGGGTTGCCTAGACCCGTTTATATGCTGTTGCGGGATGACCACCAGTGGAGAGGGGCGGCCTAGACCCGTTTATATGCTGTTGCGGGATGACCACCAGTGGGAGAGGGGCGGCCTAGACCCGTTTATATGCTGTTGCGGGATGACCACCAGTGGGAGAGGGGGCGGCCTAGACCCGTTTATATGCTGTTGCGGGATGACCACCAGTGGGGAGGGCGGCCTAGACCCTTTATATGCTGTGCGGGTGACCACGTGGGAGGGGGCGGCCTAGACCCGTTTATATGCTGTTGCGGGATGACCACCAGTGAGGAGGGGGCGGCCTATACCCGTTTATATGCTGCTGCTGGATGACCACCAGTGGGGAGGGGGCGGCCTAGACCCATTTATATGCTGTTGCGAGATGACCACCAGTGGGAGAGGGGGCGGCCTAGACCCGTTGATATGCTGTTGCGGGATTACCACCGTGGGGAGGGGGCGGCCTAGACCCGTTTATATGCTGTTGCGGGATGACCAGTGGGGAGGGGGCGGCCTAGACCCGTTTATATGCTGTTGCGGGATGACCACAAGTGGGGAGCGGCCTAAACCCATTTATATGCTGTTGCGGGATGACCACCAGTGGGAGAGGGGGCGCCCTAGAACCGTTTATATGCTGTTGCGGGATGACCACCAGTGGGGATGGGGCGGCCTAGACCCGTTTATATGCTGTTGCTGGATGACCACCAGTGGGAGAGGGGGCGGCCTAGACCCGTTTATATGCTGCTGCGGGATGACCACCAGTGGGGATGGGGCGGCCTAGACCCGTTTATATGCTGTTGCTGGATGACCACCAGTGGGAGAGGGGGCGCCCTAGACCCGTTTATATGCTGTTGCGGGATGACCACCAGTGGGAGAGGGGGCGCCCTAGACCCGTTTATATGCTGTTGCGGGATGACCACCAGTGGGGAGGTGGCGGCCTAGACCCGTTTATAAGCTGTTGCGGGATGACCACCAGTGGTAGAGGGGGGCCTGTGAAGAACCGTTCGGAAAGAAGAAACAATCAGAACTTGTCACTCTGAAGATGAAGAAGATGCCTTCTCCAGTTAGCACTTTTTATTACACCATGACCAATCTACAAGACAACACTATACACATCTACAAACACCCCACGACTAACTGACGGTGCTAGGAATGCACGACTACGGTTCTAGGAATGCACGACTAACCGACGGTACTACACGACTAACCGACGGTACTAGGAATGCACGACTAACCGACGGTACTAGGAATGCACGACTAACCAACGGTGCTAGGAATGCACGACTAACCGACGGTGCTAGGAATGCACGACTAACCGACGGTGCTACACGACTAACCGACGATACTACACGACTAATCGACGATACTACACGACTAACCGACGGTACTAGGAATGTACGACTAACCGACGGTACTAGGAATGCACGACTAACCGACGGTACTAGGAATGCACGACTAACCGACGGTGCTAGGAATGCACGACTAACCGACGGTACTAGGAATGCACGACTAACCGACGGTGCTAGGAATGCACGACTAACCGACGATACTACTCGACTAACTGACGGTACTAGGAATGCACGACTAACCGACGGTACTAGGAATGCACGACTAACCGACGGTACTAGGAATGCACGACTAACCGACGATGCTAGGAATGCACGACTAACCGACGATGCTAGGAATGCACAACTAACCGACGGTGCTAGGAATGCACGACTAACCGACGGTACTAGGAATGCACGACTAACCGACGATGCTAGGAATGCACAACTAACCGACGGTGCTAGGAATGCATGACTAACCGACGGTGCTAGGAATGCACGACTAACCGACGGTGCTAGGAATGCACGACTAACCGACGGTGCTAGGAATGCACGACTAACCGACGGTGCTAGGAATGCACGACTAACCGACGGTGCTAGGAATGCACGACTAACCGACGGTGCTAGGAATGCACGACTAACCGACGGTGCTAGGAATGCACGACTAACCGACGGTGCTAGGAATGCACGACTAACCGACGGTGCTAGGAATGCACGACTAACCGACGGTGCTAGGAATGCACGACTAACCGACGGTGCTAGGAATGCACGACTAACCGACGGTGCTAGGAATGCACGACTAACCGACGGTGCTAGGAATGCACGACTAACCGACGGTGCTAGGAATGCACGACTAACCGACGGTGCTAGGAATGCACGACTAACCGACGGTGCTAGGAATGCACGACTAACCGACGGTGCTAGGAATGCACGACTAACCGACGATGCTAGGAATACATGACTAACCGACGGTGCTAGGAATGCACGAACATAATAATCAGAGAATGCTCGCCCACATGGTTCGCCGGCGGCGAGGATAAATAAACTTAACCATCATCATCATCACATAATGTGTTGATGATATATGGTACAGAAAATGATAATCATATTTATAGATATTTTATTCCGAACAAAAAGAAAATGCTCATAACATTTACAGCCTTGGCATTAGTATACCCTGATCAGTGTTGTACACTCCAATAACATAGTCAGCAATCAGTGCATGCAGACTGGTTGAAAACATAGCTTAAATTGCATAATAGCTCCACATAATCAAAATAAGATAAATTGTATAAAACCTATACAAATTGCAACCTGAGAGAAAATACAAAATACATATATATACATACACATACACTTGCATATACATACACATACATATATATACCGCGTACATATACATACATGTATGTTGTGTATTTGGAACTTAAATCGCACCATACAGCTTAGATCATATTATCATAACCTGTTTTTGTTTGTTTTGGGTTCTAAATTCGTATCTATATTTTGCTTATTCCCTTCTTTATTCGTAATCATCACATTTAGTAAAGTGTGTGCACAAGTCTTGTATTCAGTCACTTTGTTTGCTTCAGTCTAGCATTTTGGGGGGCGCCATAACTAATGTTGTTTGGCTGTCCGATTAAAGCAGTGGTTAGCGCGCTCGCTTCTCATCGGACCGGTAAGTATGTGAGATGGTACGGTGGTCGCCTGATCGGACAGGCAAGTTTTCTCCGGGTACTCCGGTTCCCTCCCATACGAATGACCACATTTACGCTTTCATCCACGCCAACGAGAGTGATTAATATATGTTGTTAGAACTTGCTTCGCAATCGTTGTAAAATAAATAACGTTTAAACTATCCGAAATAAACAAATACAATAATAATGCATTTTCAATTTCTAACAATCCTGTTGTGGTTCTACTTGGCTGTCGTGTTCTACTTGGCTGTCGTGTTCTACTTGGCTGTCGTGTTCTACTTGGTTGTCGTGTTCTACTTGGTTGTCGTGTTCTACTTGGCTGTCGTGTTCTACTTGGTTGTCGTGTTCTACTTGGTTGTCGTGTTCTACTTGGCTGTCGTGTTCTACTTGGTTGTCGTGTTCTACTTGGTTGTTGTGTTCTACTTGGCTGTCGTGTTCTACTCGGCTGGGCGATATGTAACCCTTTTAATTAACTCGCGATGGTTTTAACTTGAGCATCCGTAATCTATCGGGAATAATAAGGTTTAAAAAAATGTTGTTAGAACTTGTGGCCCAACCCATTTGCTTCAACATATTTTGACAATTCTTGTGCAAAACAATGCCGTGAAATAGTAGTGTAGTATGCATATTTATACAGGTTTGTTCATTTGTTGTGTTATGTTATGTTATATTTCGGGTTTTACGCCTGCATCAGCACCATTTTGGGCTATTTCGCCGGTGGGCAGTTTACCTAACAACACCTTTCCTGGGCAGGCTCCAGCGGTTAACCAGTACTTGGGTGCGCCAACCTCCGTAAGAAACTGCCAACTTTTTCATTTAAATGAGACACGGCCTGAGCGGGGCTCGAACCCGTGACCATCAGTGATGATAGGTTACAGTGGTATACAAGTCAGCGACCGTAACCACTCGACCACGGAGGCGACATTTGTTGTGTACATTGTATATATAGAATCAATGCAATAACATACGATTCAAGATTAATCATTTAAACTATTAATCATAATCTCGTAAATACTAATCGTGACTTTCTTAATGTTAATCCGGTCAGGTATTGTATCCATCCCAAATAGGAGACTACCTGTAAGATGGCGCTCTCGTGAAATAGTGACAATATATTTGTATGCATCAGTTTGTGTATTTTTCTTCATTCCTGTTTTGTAAATATATATATCTTTATTTCTTTGCTTAAACAAATCTTAAATGTAAAACATTTATACTGGTAGCAATCGCTGAGGTAGAGGTCGGAACTATGAACAACAAAGAAACAATATGAAATGGAGAACTCCACCTATTTACATGAAGAAGAAGTAGATTTGAAGAAGAAGAAGACTTGAAGAAGACTTGAAGAAGAAGAAGACTTGAAGAAGAAGAACTCTTAAGAAGCAGATGAAGACTTGAAGAAGAAGAAGACTTGAAGAAGAAGACTTAAGGAGAAGAAGAAGACAAGTTAAACAAACTTTAGTAATAATTTTAAAAAACTATACAGAACATTCGAGACGAAATATCGCGAAGGGGCCGTAACTAGTGTTGCTAGAATGTGTGGCCCTACTCGTTTGCGTTTGTTTAAATGTCATTTTTTGCATTTACATGAATCAATCAAGAAAATATGACGAAACTAAAGACTATATATAGCAATATATGAAACATGACTAACGTTTGCAACAATTTTACTTGTGTTCTATCATACTCCATATCTCATTACAGAACAAGTAGAATGTATCTGCTATGGACCGAACACGCTCACGAAACACAGCGCATGACAGAATATTAACTGTGAACTTCCGGTGTCTAGAAATGTTCATTAAATGGAATGACACAGCATTTCTTTTCATAGTTAATTATGCAACTTGCAAACACAGGAAAACTGTAGCATAGTTTATATTTTTCCACCCATACGTCTTTGTCAGCATTGTAACGATATTGAGGAATACGAGTTGAAGGATCTTCATCATTGCATATAACCCCACCCACCAAATAAATTCGATTATGTTTGACGAACATTCCGAAATGTTTCCTCTGTATGGGCTGCTGTGTACACAGCCGGGCATATCCTGTGTTGGGGTTGAAGCGAAGCATATGTCCCTGATCCGTTGCTATGTAAATGCGATCATTTAAAACCACTGCTTGTCCACCATCAAACGCACATGGCAAATCCGTCAGACGCTCGATCTTGTGAGTGTCTGTGTCATAACATTGTGAAGTTGCAACGTTCCCCGCAGGAGTTTTCCCCCCAAATATATAGATCTTATTTTGATACACTTTGCAAACCGCTGAAACGATATGTGTAACCAAGGACGCTCGTTCAATCCATTTGTTTGTTTTCAGAGAATATTCTTCGATGCATGAAACCTCCGACCCACCGAACACGAATATCGAGTTCGAGTTTGCTGTCACCATCATATGGCGTGATCTGCCATGCAGAAGCTTCGAACATTTGTCCCAGCGCCCTAATAGAACATCATACTTCATCACTGAAGTAGAGCTCTTTCCTTTTCCACCACTCACCATAACGAATGGCGTTCCTTTCACTTCAAAACTACAACAAGCGAAACCTTCCCCAAAATACCGCATTTTATCAACTTCACGGTGATACACATTCCGTTTCTGAGAAGTGTCAATCACCAACACTTGAACTTTCCGTTTGTCCTGATTCTCACTCAATGTCTTCTCGGTAAATACTATGTAATACTGTGGCGGGTCCGACTCGTCAGGATTTGATAGAACACTTTCTGAACGTTGGTAACCTGCAGCTGACTCGGATTTAATGTCATTTTGACAACTGCAGCCTTGAAAGCAGGTTATGATTTCAGCTTGGTTATTGGCACGACAGAATTTTACACAATGGTTGCGGAGTTGCTTTAGATTCAATAAGGTTGACACGTGGTAAAAATTGTGTAGATTTTGCATTGTTAATTTAGCGTGCTCGAGACTGCCAGACGACAAATACTGCGCAATTTCTGTCTGTGTATCCGCTTCTGCACCTTGCACATAAGTAAGTACGTCAACGACATTTGTCTCGTGACGAAATTCTTCATCTTGTTCCTCGTCCATGCTGAGAATGTTTCTAGAAATTTGATTCAGGAATTTGCATCTCGCCGATTGTCCATTGGCGGACCCTTCCTGAGAACACTCACCTTCGTCAAACATATCCATATCGAGACGTTGCGATCCCATTTCCACAGTTTCGGGAAAAACAAAAACTGATTTCGGTTCTCCGTCATCGTTTTGTGGCACAGTAGTCGCCGGTGTCTCTGCGTCTGAGTCCAACGCACTATCGTTTGTTCCTGAACTTCCAATCGAAGCCGACCGACTAAATGAGTGCAGATCAACGGAAGAGGATCGACTGAGTGATTGCATATTAAGGGACGTGGACCGACTAAGCGATGACATGGACGCATCATCAATACTGTCCATAAAATGCCAGCTGTTGCTATGTTGTTCTTCCACAGATTTCAAACGTTTGGTGATGCACTCTCGGCTGGCATCTTCCCCTGCCGAGGATAACCTACGCTTCCCCTCCGTTTGTTCCATTTAACTTGTATTTGTTTCTTCTCTCTTCGTTTCGAGATCCCTTAAAAAAGATATAAATAATTGCAATTAAGCATGCGACATTCCCTGTTTTAAGTATTATTTATTGTCGCTACCGGTTGCCCATATGAGCGACGGGCAGTTCACCTATCAACACCTTTCCTGCACAGGTTAACCAGTCGTTGGTGAACCAACCTCCGTAAACAACTGGCGACATTGCTAAGCATAACTAGGTCAATATCTTAATGATAAAACAATGTCTGCTGAAATTATACGAGACACTAAATTATTCACATATTTTATAATATCTTATTTACCAAGAGATACACACGTTCTATGTTAGGTTTTCTTTCTATCCGAAGGGCAAATCAATGTCACTATATCTTAAATCTCGTCTGCTATATATCTAACCTGTGTTATTGATGTTAAATGTGTTAAATGAGACATACCCGTTTAGGCCGCCAGTTTAAAGCAAACTAACTATTTCAAAATAATTCTGTTTTGTTGAATTTTAAAACATCGCATCATCAAGGAGTGGATATCAGATTAAATGTAATCTATTTATGTTGTGAACATTATGAAATGTTATTGATATGCATTGTTTATTGGACTATTTCGAAATACGGTGATACCGTGATGTGGTATCCGGAAATATCTCTGATATAAAAGCTTAGCATTATAGCAATCCAGACACTACACATATATACAGACGGATCTGTAGTCCAGTGATAACACGTTGGACTGGTAATCCAGTGATCGCAGATTCGATCCCCCGTCTGACCCTAATACAATTAACAGTCTTTCAGTTGGGACTTTAAACCGATGTATCGTGTCGTTGCTGTACACCGTACACGTAAAAGAACCAGAGGAGACTCTGGAATGGGTCTCTATCTGTATCATTGCACTATCTTCCAAACATATAAAATGACTAATCTCTTCAGGAGGTGTGGATCATATGGGCAACCGGTAGCGCCGATAAATAAACGTAAAACACACACAATCCAGATCAATGTGTAGTCCAGTGGTTAACACGCTGGTCTGGTAATCCAGGGATCGCAGGTTCAATCCCCCGTCTCGCCATAATAAAAGTACAGTCTTTCCCATGGGACTTTAACCCGAGGTCTCGTGACGGTTATTCACACCGTGCACGTAAAAGAACCAAAGGAGACTCTGGAATGGGCAGATTTGTTTATTTTTAAAGTTAGTGGCAGATTTGTTTATTTTTAAAGTTAGTGGCAGATTTGTTTATTTTTAAGTTAGTGGCAGATTTGTTTATTTTTAAAGTATTTATTTTGGGTAATAATCTAGCACATCACTGAAGCCATGGTTCCTGGATACGACTATATGTGAAATATGCTATAAATGGATTCATTGTCCAGGTTGGGTTTGGAATACAAACGTCCCGGGTTCGATACGCCGCCAGGGCAAGTATATAGTATCATTTAACAATACACCTCACACACATTGCTTAGTACTGGTTAACCACTTCTGTCCACATGCATCCTGCGATACCCTGCTAACCCTGGGGTTCCACAAAAATGTTTTTGACAATCTATATATAGTTGATATCTAAACAATGGTATAGATTATAAAAAAATATCTTATATATTGTCTATAAATGGTATTTGATTGATGCTACAATGTTTTTGGGTTGTAGCATGGTCCTGGAAACCCAGGGGGTGGGGGTCAGGGTGTCGGATGCCTGTACTTCTGTCAACTTGGCTTCAATTTAATGCTGCCAAACAATTAGCAACGATTATAACTGACAGTAGCAATCTGGAAACGAGAGTTGATTTCTATTTGTCTCTGTTATGATTGGCAGGTCCATTTGTTTGTTGTTTAGGGGGTAGGGGTGGTAGGGATGGTCAGACGAGGGATCGAACCTCACACATTATCTGACACTAATTAACCCTGTGTATTGAGTCAGACGGGGACTGTGCAAACATAATACATAAGCTTAAGCTATACATGAATTGTATACCCTTACATGTGAGCTGTCGGACCATAATAACATTAACAGTCTTTCAGACGTGGCGTCCGTGGTCCAGTGGTAGAACATCGGATTTGGAATCGAACGGTCCCGGGTTCGATACTCGGTCAGGCCACGTATGTAGTGTCATTGAGCAAGGCACCTCACACGCATTGCTTAGTACTGGTTAATCGCTTAGGTCATATAAGCCTGCCCAGGAAAAATGTCTAGGTCCCTGAGAGGGGTTTGACATTAATGGAACATACATTAAAACCGAGGTATTGTGTCGGTGATGTACACCTTGCACGTAAAAGAACCAGAGGAGACTCTGGAATGGGTCGCTGCTTGTATCATTGCACTATCCTCCAAAAAGCTAAAATGACTAATCTCGTCAGGAGGTGTCGCTCATATGGGCAACCGGTAGCGACGATAAATAAACGTAAAACACACACTGTCATAAACATAAACAGCGTATACATGTATTTCTATGTGTCATTACATGTAATATTTATCTGATATGTGTATAATTAAAACAAATTCAGTTGTTTATTTCTAACATGGATAAGGTCAACTGACGCAACATAAAACAACCATACAACTGTATATAGTTGTATACCATATACACACAACAGTAACAGCTTGATACGTACCCTTAATAATGTCAGCCGGTGTTTTACACGTTAATATCACTAATGCTGTCTGTATGATAACCGTATAACTATGTAGTCCCTGGTGTCGTTACACTGTCTGCAATGTGTGTATACAGGTCCAGTAACACTGATAAATACTAGACGTATTTATAAATCATATAAAAATTCCCAATCTATAGTGATTTTCCGAGCCGTGTCATAGCGCTAAATATAACAGTTAGAGTATACTCAACACAAACAATAAGCAGGCCTACACATTGATGATACACACGGAAAATTACCTCAACTGATACATGTACATGTATGTATGTATGTTCCATTAATGTCAATCCCCTTGCTTAGCCAACCTTAGTGGTTAACCAGTACTAAGCAATGCGTGTTAGGTGCCTTGCTCAATGACACTACATACGTGGCCTGACCGAGTATCGAACCCGGGACCGATCGATTCCAAATCCGACGCTCTACCACTGGACCACGGATGCCACACACACACACACACACGCACATATTTACGGTTTTTTAAAATTTATCGTCGTTAACGGTTGCCCGTATGAGCGACGCCTCCTGAAGAGATTAGTCATTTTAGATTTTGGAGGATAGTGCATGATACAGAGTCTCCTCTGGTTCTTTTACGTGCACGGTGTAAAGCACCAACACTAGACCTCATCTGAAATTTTATTAGGGTCATATGGGGGATCGAACCTGCGGTCCCTGTCATCTAGTATAGCTATAGCATAGTTATTTAGTAATAAGACAATCATCATCATAATCATCATCAACAACACCATCACTGCCATCATCATCATCATCATCATCATCATCATCATCATCATCAACATCATCACCACCACCATCCTCATCTGAAGTAATTGCCTCACTATGGCAAGAGTATACTCTCAATATGTTAACATGCTACTATGGAGCAGTCAATATACATTTGGTTAAAATCTGGATATAAACGTTTCTCGTATTCACTGGGGGTGTTAGGCGGGCCAGGGTCGATTGGAAACCTTCCAGTGTGATCTGGCCAACGACAACATGATATAGGTTATCTCATAGTACGATATATGTTTTTTTTCTGGTTTCTGTATGCTAGCATAATATATTGGTTTCTGTATGCTAGCATACTACATTAGTTTCTGTATGCTAGCATAATACATTAGTTTCTGTATGCTAGGATAATACATTGGTTTCTGTATGCTAGCATAATACATTAGTTTCTGTATGCTAGCATAATACATTAGTTTCTGTATGCTAGCATAATACATTAGTTTCTGTATGCTTTGAATAATTTGCTTTGTGTATGCTAGCATAGTAAATAACCAGAAAATAGCACGTTGGTGAATGCCTAAATTAGCAGAAATAACTGTGTCTCTTTATTAATTCGGAGCAGTATAATAGATTTATCGACGTCAATACATTTGTTATACTTGTAGTTATGTAGGTTATCCCGGGTAAACAAGTCGAGAATGAGATCATGTGTAATGTACACGCAGGTGAAATATTATAACGTTTATGTAAAAAGATTAAATTTACCGTTTATCTGTTATATAGGTAAAGAACGCAGTTTTTGAGCAGTTGTTTATTTTAGCTGCATGACAACGACATTATGTCATGTAGTGGAAAGTTTAGCCACTCCCCTGCACACTATAATTATAACACTGTGTGCACAACTGCACAGAAGGTAGATCTGATCATATCAACACAGACGGATCTAATGTCCAGTGGTTAACACGTTGCACTGGTAATCCAGGGATAGTAGGTTCGATCCCCCGCCTGACCCTAAGACAGTCTTTTCAGATGGGACTTTAAACCGAGGTCTATTGTCGGTGCTTTATACAGTGCACGTAAAAGAACCAAAGGAGTTTCTGGAATGGGTCTCTGTCTGTATCATCATTGCACTATCCTCCAAAAGTCTAAAATGGCGTCGCTCATATGGGCAACCGGTATATAAACGTAAAACCAACAGGTATATCTGATAAAATCAACACAGACGGATCTAATGTAACGGATCCAGGGATCGCAGGTTCGATCCCCCATCTGACCCTAATAAAATAACAGTTTTTTAATATGGGACTTTAACCCGAGGTATATTGTAGATTAACTTTTGTTAAATGAGTACTCTCGTTAAATAAAGTCTTTATTATTATTATTATTATTATTGTCGGTGCTTTACACCGTGCACGTAAATTGCATTGCACTATCATCCAACAATCTAAAATGACTAATCTCTTCAAGAGGCGTCGCTCATATGGGCAACTGGTAGCGATGACAAATGAACGTAAAACACCACACGAGTTTAGTCACTCCTGCTCACTATAGAGTACTGTGTGTACATTAGGTATATCACCACTGTGCAACTGAGGTGAGTGTTCGTTTCGGTAGTAAATAAAGGGGTGTGGAAATGACATATACAGTAAACCCCCAATAATAAGACCACATAGGGGACTTCAAAAAGGTGGCTTTATTAGCGGGTGGTCTTGTTACTGAGTTCGCCACTATATTACAAGAATGAAAGGAGATATATAACCGATATCAATATTACCTGTTATGTCATTGATTCTTGAGCGCCATGTCAGCTTTCACTTGAAACAATTTCTCGAGGAACATAATTTATTATATAATCGACAGTCCGGATTCCGTAAAAATCATTCATGTCAAACTGCCCTTACACGCTTACTGGATGACTGGATATCAGCAATTGATAAGAATGAAGTAGTGGGCACAGTCTTTCTGGATCTTTCCAAAGCCTTTGATCTGGTTGATCATTCTATCTTAATACGTAAATTAGCTTATTATGGTCTTGCTGAATCATCACAAAATTGGTTTTCCTCGTACTTAGCTGACAGGTTCCAACAAACGAATGTTTCTGGTGCTCGTTCTGATGCTGGACCTGTTGTTTCTGGTGTTCCTCAGGGGTCTGTCTTAGGTCCCATTCTCTTTATAATTTACATCAATGACTTACCTATGACTCTTACCAGCACAGTTGCAGACATATTTGCTGACGATACAACTATATCTGCCTCCGATCAATCTCTTGACACTCTTACTACTTCTTTATCTACTGATTTGATAAATGTTCAACAGTGGTGTTTAGACAATCGTATGATTCTCAATACTTCTAAGACCAAAATCATGTATATTTCCTCTAAATCAAAAGCTCATAGTATCAGTGAGTCTGCTCTTGAAGTGAAAGTGAACAACACCGTCATACATCCGAGTTCTGCTGAACGACTACTCGGAGTTATGATTGACAACACACTATCCTGGGATAAGCATACTGACAATGTTCTCAAAAAATGTAACTCTTATTTATATTTATTGTCTCGTATAAAAAGGTATCTCTCTATTCCCAATCGCAACCTCTTCTACAATGCTTACATATTGCCTCACTTAGACTTTTGTTGTGTGATTTGGGGTAACTGCAACTCATCTTTAGAAGATAAAATAGTTCGGTTACAAAAGAGAGCAGCTAGACTAATTCTAGATCAGGACTTTGACACTCCATCGCAATTATTATTCTCCCAACTAAAATGGATGACCTTTCCAGAACGAGTCATATATCAGAAGGCTATACAAATGTATAAAACATTACATGGAGCTGCTCCAGACTATTTAAAATCATCCTTCACTTTTACTTCTGATATACATCCTAGAATTCTTAGATCAACCTCAGAATATCAATTATACACACCAAGACCAAATTGTGAATTATTTCGTAATACATTTGAATTTTCAGGATCATCTATTTGGAATTCATTGCCTCACTCAGTTCAAAATGCTCCAACCATCCAACAGTTCAAAATTCTCTACTTAAGGTGGAACTATAACAATTCAAACTAATCGCGCACTTCTACTGTTATTATAAATGTGTATTGCGATTGCTATATTTATTAGAATCGTAAATATTGCTGCTGTCTTTAAGTTGATTTCATACATATTTTGAAGATACCACTACAAGTCACATCTGCATATTGTTAGATAGATCTAGTATCATTAATTGTCTCATTCCTATTTTCTACTCTGCTAGCCAATTCCATATATCATCATATTCCATTACATATTAAATATAGTTTCTCTATTTTTCAGCTTTTACATTACTATATTATTCCAATGTGCAGTTCTCACTTATAGTGCTATCTTTTGATTGCATTGATTGTATATATGTTGAGGGCCTCATGGTAGATTAACTTTTGTTAAATGAGTACTCTCGTTAAATAAAGTCTTTATTATTATTATTATTATATAACATACGTTATATCTACATATATCAGGCTTTAAAACTGCATGATGTACTAGTCTTTAAAATGATAATTCATAAGACAATAATTATAAATTTATTTTAAAGTTCAGTGAAGTAAGACATGTGGCATGATTTCATTATTTTGATATCTTCACATATCATTATGAATAGTAAATAATTGCATGATTTATTGAATTTCTATGATGATCTGTGTTGGTTATTAAGATGCACATATCAAGAATTATTGTATGGATTGAAATTCAACCTTCACACATTTAAGGCATGAGATGAGACAGTAGATGGCTTGATGCGTTTACTTTTATTTCCTCCATTTCTGAAGAGCATAACATATTTACATATCATTATTAATATGTATGTACAACCAGTATAATAACAGGGTTAAATGTCAGTTGAGTACTCACAGTAGATGGCTTGATAAGAGTCCGATAAAAATGTGTGAGGTTCGATCCCCCGTCCGACCATAATAAAATTAAGTCTTTGACAGTGTGAGACTTTAAACCGAGGTATTGTGTCGGTGCTGCACACCGTGCACGTAAAAGAACCAGAGGAGACTCTGAAATGGGTCTCTGTCTGTATCATTGCACTATCCTCCAAATATCTAAAATGACATCTCTTCAGGAGGCGTCGCTCATATGGGCAACCGGTAGTGACGATAAATAAACGTAAAACACACAGAGATCAAATGTGTGATCATACTTGCAAATTTGGCAGACACTGGCCTTATTACTGGAGTTCTGCTGTTATTTGGGATTGAAATAGATGGACGTATCACTGATAATAGGGGTGACCATATAAACATAGAATAAATAATTCTGGACTGAGACAAATGTGGTCTTAATAGCGGGGTGGTCTTAATATAGGGGTGGTCTTATAATAGTGTGACCAATGAAACATAGCATAATTATTCTGGACTGAGAAAAATGTGGTCTTAACAGCGGGGTGGTCTTATAATAGGGGTGTGTGACCATTGAAACATAGCTTAATTATTCTGGACTGAGAAAAATGTGGTCTTAATAGCGGGGTGGTCTTAATATAAGGGTGGTCTGTATGTGCTTTTTTACTGTCGTTTAAATAAAGAGCTTATTGGTTTGCTCTGGGGTGTGTTTGGGTTTTTGTATGAATGTAACTGCTTATGAATCACCGCAGTTTGTAAATGGTGGTTTAATGACATTAAGATAAATCAACATATGATTTAAGCTTTAGTCTATACACATTTGTTTTAGCTCGATTGCGAAACAAGTTCATGCAATTTATATTAATCACTCTCGAGACCTCATTCCTGATGGAATCCATCGCCTCGAGGGAGAGAGAAGAGGCATGTGGAATTTAAATGCCTTGACTAAGGGCATAATCGTAACGGCTCCAGCGGGGCTCGAACTCCGGACATTTCGCACCTGAAGGGAACACTCTACCACTACGCTATCACGACTTCCACAATATTTAGACATTAATCTTTCCAAGTCAGAATATAACGCTTAAAGTGACATTAAATTGATGGGGGAAAAGGATGTCTATTGAATATAATTTCCTATTATGTTATATAATGTATCCAAATAGTTGCATCAGAATCTGAGTAGTTCAATTAATAAACATAACAACTAAGCTGTGAACACAACTGTATAAGCAAGTTATGTTTGAACTTTATTTATTTTACAACGATTGCGAAGCAAGTTCTAACAACTTATATTAATCGCTCTCGTTGACGAGGATGAAAGCGTAAATGTGTCATTCGTGTGGGAGGAAACCGGAGTACCCGGAGAAAGCCCACGTGTCCGATCTGGCGACCACCTTACCATCTCACATACTTCCCGATCTGAGGATTGAAACCGGGTGGCATTGGTGAGAAGCGAGCGTGCTAACCACTGCGCTAATCGGACAACCGATAAGCAAGTTATAAAAACACGCGCGAGATAGCACGTGTATCATGACTAAAGATGCTTTATCAATGATCACAAAGTGTTTTCGTATGAATTTAGCGTTATATTCAATTCAATATATGTATTGCATATTTATAGCAAACAATACATAAACAAAGTACAATGGAAAGGCATGGATACATTTTCAGAAGAGCATAGATGGTTGTGTCTAAAATTGTTAATGTCTTGCTTTCTAAACTTGCGTAATATATAAATTTGGACAGGTTTTGAACAATTTTCCTCTTAGTCTCTGTAAGTAAGGTAATAAACGTTTGTTCGGTAGGCCATATATACACATACATATATATATACATACACTTACATATATACACATACACGTGTATATATATATACACATACATATATAATTCAGGGCCTGCTCTGGCTCTTATTTTTTTGTAGCCAATTATTTTTAGCCAAATCTGTGCTTCCTTTAGCCAATTACGGCATGCGCCATTTTTCCCAAACAGAGTTTTTATAGTATATTTATTATAATATAATTTTAATTTGTCATGCAATTGTACCACTTAAATGCTGTATGCCCATAAACTACAACTGAGGTAAGGGTTACATTTGCAGTGATACATTACTTGACAAGCTGTGTCAACATTCATTTTCAGAATCATAATATACATATATATACATTTATACACTTACATATAAATATACATACATATATATACATACATATATATACATACACTTACATATATACACTTACATATATATACATACATATATACATATACATATATACACTTACATATACATATACATACATATATATACATACATATATATACATACACTTACATATATATACTTACATATATATACATACATATACATATATACATATACATATATACATACACATACATATATATATACATACATATATATACATATATATATACATACACATACATATATACACTTACATATAAATATACATACATATATACACATACACATACATATATATACATACATATATATACCGCGTACATATACATACATGTATGTTGTGTTTTTGGGAATGTTTTTGCTAGAATGTGTGGCCCTACTCGTTTGTGTTTGTTTAAATGTCATTTTTTGTATTTACATGAATCGATCAAGAAAATATGACGAAACTAAAGACTATATAGCAATATAGGAAACATGACTAACGTTTGCAACAATTTGCAAACAATTTTACTTGTGTTCTATCATACTCCATATCTCATTACAGAACAAGTAGAATGTATCTGCTATGGACCGAACACGCTCACGAAACACAGCGCATGACAGAATATTAACTGTGAACTTCCGGTATCTAGAAATGTTCATTAAATGGAATGACACAGCATTTCTTTTCATAGTTAATTATGCAACTTGCAAACACAGGAAAACTATAGCATAGTTTATATTTTTCCACCCATACGTCTTTCTCAGCATTGTAACGATATTGAGGAATACGAGTCGATGGTTTTTCATCATTGCATATAACCCCACCCACCAAATAAATTCGATTATGTTTGACGAACATTCCGAAATGTTTCCTCTGTATGGGCTGCTGTGTACACAGCTGGGCATATCCTGTGTTGGGATTGAAGCGAAGCATATGTCCCTGATCCGTTGCTATGTAAATGCGATCATTTAAAACCACTGCTTGTCCACCATCAAACGCACATGGCAAATCCGTCAGACGCTCGATCTTGTGAGTGTCTGTGTCATAACATTGTGAAGTTGCAACGTTCCCCGCAGGAGTTTTCCCCCCAAATATATAGATCTTATTTTGATACACTTTGCAAACCGCTGAAACGACATGTGTAACCAAGGACGCTCGTTCAATCCATTTGTTTGTTTTCAGAGAATATTCTTCGATGCATGAAACCTCCGACCCACCGAACACGAATATCGAGTTCGAGTTTGCTGTCACCATCATATGGCGTGATCTGCCATGCAGAAGCTTCGAACATTTGTCCCAGCGCCCTAATAGAACATCATACTTCATCACTGAAGTAGAGCTCTTTCCTTTTCCACCACTCACCATAACGAATGGCGTTCCTTTCACTTCAAAACTACAACAAGCGAAACCTTCCCCAAAATACCGCATTTTATCAACTCCACGGTGATACACATTCCGTTTCTGAGAAGTGTCAATCACCAATACTTTAACTTTCCGTTTGTCCTGATTCTCACTTAATGTTTTCTCGGTAAATGCTATGTAATACTGTGGCGGGTCCGACTCGTCAGGATTTGATAGAACACTCTCTGAACGTTGGTAACCTGCAGCTGACTCGGATTTAATGTCATTTTGACAACTGCAGCCTTGAAAGCAGGTTATGATTTCAGCTTGGTTATTGGCACGACAGAATTTTACACAATGGTTGCGGAGTTGCTTTAGATTCAATAAGGTTGACACGTGGTAAAAATTGTGTAGATTTTGCATTGTTAATTTAGCGTGCTCGAGACTGCCAGACGACAAATACTGCGCAATTTCTGTCTGTATATCCGCTTCTTCACCTTGCACATAAGTAAGTACGTCAACGACATTTGTCTCGTAACGAAATTCTTCATCTTGCTCCTCGTCTATGCTGAGAATGGTTCTAGAAATTTGACTCAGTAATTTGCATCTCGCTGATTGTCCATTGGCGAACCCTTCCTGAGAACACTCACCTTCGTCAAACATATCCATATCGAGACGTTGCGATCCCATTTCCACAGTTTCGGGAAAAACAAAAACTGATTTCGGTTCTCCGTCATCGTTTTGTGGTACAATAGTCGCAGGTGTCTCTTCGTCTGAGTCCAACGCACTATCGTTCGTTCTTGAACTTTCAATCGAAGCCGACCGAATAAATGAGTGCAGATCAACGGAAGAGGATCGACTGATTGACTGCATATTAAGGGACGTGGACCGACTGAGCGATGACATGGATGCATCATCAATACTGTCAATAAAATGCCAGCTGTTGCTATGTTGCTCTTCCACAGATGTCAAGCGTTTGGTGATGAACTCTCGTCTGGCATCTTCTCCTGCCGACGATAACCTACGCTTCCCCTCCGTTTGTTCCATTTAACTTGTGTATTTGTTTCTTTTCTCTTCGTTTCGAGATCCCTTAAAAAAGATATAAATAATTGCAATTATGCATGCGACATTCCCTTTTTTAAGTTTATTTATTACGGTGATACGGTGATGTGGTTGCCCATATGAGCGACGGGCAGTTCACCTATCAACACCTTTCCTGGACAGGTTAACCAGTAGTTGGTGAACCAACCTCCGTAAGAAACTGGCGACATTGCTAAGCATAACTAGGTCAATATCTTAATGATAAAACACTCTGCTGAAATTATACGAGACACTATATTATTCACATATTTTATAATATCTTATTTACCAAGAGATATTGTTTGGCAACATTAAACTGAGACTAATCCGCCAAAGCATTCGTGAGTTTTCGTGAACTACGACCAGGACATACGTTAGGGTTTTACCGTTAATATTTGAATCAAGTAAGTGTACAATAATCTAAAGCTCATATTTTACTTCGGAAATCGATTATTAACGAAGTAAGTTCACGGAATATGCAAATGTCTCAGTTTAAAGCAAACTAAATATTTCAAAATAATTCTGTTTTGTTGAATTTTAAAACATCGCATCATCAAGTAGTGAATATCAGATTAAATGTAATCTATTTATGTTAAACATTATGAAATTTTATAGATATGCATTGTTTATTGGACTATTTCGAAATACGGTGATACGGTGATGTGGTATTCGGAAATATCTCTGATATAAAAGCTTAACATTATAGCAATCCATATGGTTCGCCGGCGGCGAGGGTAAATAAGCTCAATCATCATCATCAATCCAGATGGATACAGACGGATATGTAGTCCAGTGGTAACACGTTGGACTGGTAATCCAGTGATCGCAGGTTCGATCCCCCGTCGGACCCTAATAAAATTAACAGTCTTTCAGATGGGACGTTAAACCGAGGTCTCGTGTCGGTGCTTTACACCGTGCACGTAAAAGAACCAGAGGAGATTCTGGAATGGGTCTCTGTCTGTATCATGCACTATCCTCCAAAATCTAAAATAACTAATCTCTTCAGGAGGCGTCGCTCATATGGGCAACCGATAAATAAACGATAAATAAACGTAAAACACACACACAACATTATCGGAAGAGTCCATTGACTTGCTATAGGTGTGTTATAGTACTATTTATATGCAAACGTTACCATTCAATTTTATAGACTACAAAATAGTCAATTTGTATATGAAATAGTAATATAAAAACACCTATAGCAAGTCAATGGACTCTTCCGATAATGTTGTCATTATCGTGCGGTGTTTATACATGCATATATCTATTTAAATTGTTATACTCGGATAATATAATACTTAAGCGCGTATATGCACAATCTTTGATTGACTGTAATAAGGGTATCAAAAATTGGCTTTATAATGTTAAAAAATTATTGTGTGAAAATGGATTTGCAGATATCTGGAGTAATCAGCTTTTTATGTATATTGAAACAACGTCTGATTGATTGCTTCATACAGGGTTGGTTTACTAGTAAGGCGTCTAGTAGTGTACTTGAACTGTATAATGATTGTAAATATGATTTTGGATATGAAACCTACTTGGACATTTTACCATATACATTGCGACTATATATAACCAGAATAAGAATATCTGCACATTCGCTTAGAATACAAACTGGTCGATATGCATCAAATAGAATACAGAGAAACGAAAGATACTGTCAATGCTGTACTACTCTGGATGTGGAAGATGAGTTTCAATTTATCTTAACATGTTCATGCTATATAGATTTGAGGAAACGTTATATTACTAAAAGATTGTATACAAGACCAAGTATGTATAAATTTTTGAAATTGCTAAGCTCTGATAACAGAAGTGACCTGTATAATTTGGCTCTTTACATTAAACATGCTTTAAACAAACGAAATAATATATTAAATACCTTGACTTCTTAGATTTAAATATGATATTAGAGTTTATCCTCCGTGCTACATGACAACATTCGTAGCACTTGTATATAATGGCTATTACATTGATTGATTGTGATATGTAATTATGTTTTTATGTGTGGATAACTGGATATATATATATATATATAATTATGTATATATATCTATATGCATGTATGTATATTTCTATTAATGACTATGTACTTATGTATACGTCAAAATAAACATATGGTCTGTTCTGTTCTATTTAAATTGATTTGGTAGTTGTGGTTTATTTTATACAAATTTAGTTTAGCTCGATTGCGAAACAAGTTCTTACAACTTATATTAATCACTCTCGAAACCTCATTCCTGATGGAATACCTTTCGGATATGAAGCGAACGTAGTTGTGGGTAGCATAGTAATACTGAGACAGAGAGATGTACGGTTTTAAATATTATTTTTGTAAATACTCTCATTCGGAAGAGAGAAAACGATTTGAAAAATCTCAAATAATTTCGGTCATGTACACCCACCTACATACCGGATTATGCGGCATAAAGAACGGATGAAACGGGACATACCCGGTATATGCTAAGTGAGTTCATGAGTACAGAGGCGTTTGCAGCATTGGTGTCCGCTAGTACACTTGCACCCCCAAACGCGCCGAGTCCATCTAGTATAGCTATAGTATAGTTATTTAGTAATACGACAACCTGATGCAATTAATGTTTTTTAAAGTTAGGAACGAAACATGCATTTAGCATGTTATTCCGGCTTACAGTATGCTAGTATTATTATCATCATCATCATCATAAAATAACATGTATTATTATGTAGCACAGTACATAGTATTGCTTATGTAATGTACATTTTATACAACATATTCAAGTGTTATGGAATAGTCAATCACTGACCAAATGTGTACTGTTTTATATACTGCAACATTCAAATGAAATAATTGACTAATTATTTAGCCATAATCATTATAGTACTGAACTATAGAACTGTGGAAGTCGTGATAGCGCAGTGGATGCGCGTTCGCTTCAGGTGCGAAAGGTCTTGAGTTCGAGCCCCACTGGAGCCGTTACGATTGTGCCCTTAGGCAAGGCATTTAAATTCCACGTTGCCTCTTCTCTCTCCCTCGTGGCGATGGATTCCATCAGGAATGAGGTCTCGAGAGTGATTTATATAAGTTGAAATAACTTGTTTCGCAATCGAGCTAAACTAAATTTGTATAAACTAAACTACTGAACTATTTAGCATTGCAGCATATTGTATTAGCGTATTTACCTTCACATGTAAATCACAAAATAACCTGTATTATTGAAATCTTATTACAATATATACAGGTGATGATTGTATTATTTTAACCATTGTTTCTGGATTCGGCTTAAACAAGTCTACTAACTGCCGAATAACGTTCATCTACAATATATTCTAGTCTTAATTATAAGTCTGAATTAGAGACTAAACATAGAGAAATCATGTCAAGTATTACAGAAATATATTGTATAATTTTAACAATTATTTCTTATCTCCTACGGTCATGTTCAATATCAACATTTACATTAACTAGTTTAGAGTACACCAAGAAACACAGTCTAGGTATAGCAGAATCATGTATTATATTACAGAAATATATTGTATAATTTTAACAATTATTTCTTGTATACGGTCATGTTGATTCTTAGCATTTACATTAACTACAACTGAGAAACAATCATTTAAATCATCAGTATATTACATTATTTTAAGAACACAAATAGTAATATCTAGATAAACATTCCTAATAAAATGAAGACAGAATAAAGTAATGTCTTACCTATAAAAGAATAAAGATGTGTTCCAATCCACAACGGTCTAATTTATTTATCACAATAAATGTTGTCCAAAATACTAAACGTATAAGAATGTCGTATAATGGATGGACACACCTTTTTAAGGAAGTAATAATTTCTACTCAGAATCTGCCTTGACCAATAGAAAGGTGGCATTATAAGTAATACTATTAGTTATTTCATCCACTGAGAATGACTGGATGATATTAGAATTTTGACCAGTGTTCAACTTTGCTTGTACCATATTGTGAAAACAAAACATGTTTGTTTGAAGTGTTATCCAGGCTGTAATGCATTGTCTAATGGGTTATACAATAAGGTGTTGATAATTTGACACTAAGAAGCTGTTACAGCAATATGGTATTTAGCACCTAGAAGCCCATGTGATATTTCTGACATGATAGGCAATCTATTGTAATCACAGACTACACACCTTGCAATCCTTAAGGATTTTCTTGTACAATTATAATGTCTGATGGCTTTTCTTCAAATTGGAAGATACACCAATTTTATAACAAAATGCGTATTTAAAATTCATATTTAATTTAACTCATATTTTTATATTTGTTTGGCGCACAACTTTGGCGCACAACACTACCTCCCCCTTTAAAGTACTTTATTCCTATAAAGTGAGCCTTAACTATGCATAAGCTAGGTCGGAAATATGTTCAAGATATGCGGAATGATTTTATTGCTGAAAACAAAAATACCCCATACATCATGCGAAAAAGAAAATACATACATACATACATGCTATATACAGAACAAACAATGTGTGACAATAATGTTAATCTCCGGCTAGATTATACAGCCGGGTATGTGCTGTTTGCACGTCTCGCTAGGCATGGCATTAGTTACCGAGAGGTATAAGAAGCTGATTGTGTTGTACATAAAAATATACATAATATGTTGTACAGAGAATGTTTCTAAGTTTTCGTCCTGTTATCAAACTGACCTGCGTGTTAGTACTGACAAACAATTTTTGTTCAGTAAATTTATGAACAATGTCAAATTTATTCCACTTAAATGTCAGGGTTGCTGACCACATACCTTGAATACTAATGGATATGTCATGTGGTACTGTAATACTCCAGTACCCGGGACACATATTAAGACACTTCAATGGAATTTGGACACATGACTTGCCATTTGTAATTTCTATGATTATTGATGTAGATCTTCTGGACCGTTTGCATACATAAACAAACAATATACAAACTAAGATCAGTGTGATGATTGTTACTGTCAAAATAGAATAGTCATATGTGAGATTGAGTTTGTCCCATGGTAGGTTTGGTGGTGCTTCTGTACTTTGTTTGCCATGATACACAAAAGATAGCACGGTGGATGACTTTACACTTTTAATGTGTAGTGCTGACAACAATATAAGAACTTTTCTTGTACAATTATAATGTCTGGTGGCTTTTCGTCAATTTTATAACAAAATGCGTATTTAAAATTCATATTTAATTTAAATCATATTTTTATATTTGTTTGGCGCACAACTTTGGCGCACAACATATGTATGCACTATGCTACTATCATCATGTCTGTACAATGTATTTCTATTATTCTGTCGTATAACATCTGCAATGGACATTCGTGTAGCGCATTAGCTTGCCAAAGCTAAAGGTTCCGTCGTATAACATCTGCAATGGACATACATGTAGGCATTAGTTTGCCAAAGATGAACGTTCCGTCTCATAACATCTGCAATGGACATACATGTAGCGCATTAGTTTGCCAAAGATGAACGTTCCGTCTCATAACATCTGCAATGGACATTCATGTAGCGCATTAGTTTGCCAAAGCTAAAGGTTCCGTCGTATAACATCTGCAATGGACATTCATGTAGCGCAATGGTTTACCAATGATTAACGTTCCGTCTCATAACATCTGCAATGGACATTCATGTAGCGCATTAGTTTGCCAAAGATGAACGTTCCGTTGCATAACATCTGCAATGGACATACATGTAGGCATTAGTTTGCCAAATATGAACGTTCCGAGGATACATCACGACTAACCGACGGTACTAGGAATGCACGACTAACCGACGATACTAGGAATGCACGACTAACCGAGGATACTAGGAATGCACGACTAACCGACTATGCTAGGAATGCACAACTAACCGACGATGCGTAGAAGTCGTGATAGCGCAGTGGATGCGCGTTCGCTTCAGGTGCGAAAGGTCCGGAGTTCGAACCCCACTGGAGTCGTTACGATTGTGCCCTTAGGCAAGGCATTTAAATTCCACGTTGCCTCTTCTCTCTCCCTTGTGGCGATGGATTCTATCAGGAATGAGGTCTCGAGAGTGATTTATATAAGTTGAAATAACTTGTTTCGCAATCGAGCTAAAATAAATTTGTATAAACTATATATATAATAATATATAAACTAACCGACGATGCTAGGAATGCACGACTAACCGACGATGCTAGGAATGCACGACTAACCGAGGATACTGCACGACTAACCGACGATACTAGGAATGCACGACTAACCGAGGATACTGCACGACTAACCGACGATACTAGGAATGCACGACTAACCGAGGATACTGCACGACTAACCGAGGATACTGCACGACTAACCGACAATGCTAGGAATGTACGACTAACCGAGGATACTGCACGACTAACCGACGATACTAGGAATGCATGACTAACCGACGATACTAGGAATGCACGACTAACCGACGATGCTAGGAATGCACGACTAACCGACGATGCTAGGAATGCACGACTAACCGACGATGCTAGGAATGCACGACTAACCGACGATGCTAGGAATGCACGACTAACCGAGGATACTGCACGACTAACCGACGATACTAGGAATGCACGACTAACCCGACGATGCTAGGAATGCACGACTAACCGACGGTACTAGGAATGCACGACTAACCGACGGTACTAGGAATGCACGACTAACCGACGATGCTAGGAATGCACGACTAACCGACGATGCTAGGAATGCACAACTAACCGACGGTGCTAGGAATGCACGACTAACCGACGGTACTAGGAATGCACGACTAACCGACGATGCTAGGAATGCACAACTAACCGACGGTGCTAGGAATGCATGACTAACCGACGGTGCTAGGAATGCACGACTGCATCTTTTTATATTTGTTTGGCGCACAACTTTGGCGCACAACATATGTATGCACTATTCTACTATCATCATGTCTGTACTATGTATTTCTACTATTACATTGGTTTAGTAAATCGTGACTGGACATTCGTGTAGCGCATTAGCTTGCCAAAGATGAACGTTCCGTCTCATAATATCTGCAATGGACATTCGTGTAGCGAATTAGTTTACCAATGATGACCGTTCCGTCTCATAACATCTGCAATGGACATTCATGTATCGCAATGGTTTACCAAAGATTAACGTTCCGTCTCATAACATCTGCAATGGACATTCATGTAGCGCATTGGTTTACCAATGATTAACGTTCCGTCGTATAACAGCTGCAATGGACATTCATGTAGCGCATTGGTTTACCAATGATTAACGTTCCGTCTCATAACATCTGCAATGGACATTCATGTAGCGCATTAGCTTGCCAAAGATGAACGTTCCGTCCCATAACATCTGCAATGGACATACATGTAGGCATTAGTTTGCCAAAGATGAACGTTCCGTCGTATAACAGCTGCAATGCATCATCAAAAACCAACCTGGAGACAGCGGTCGAGTGATTAGCATGTTGAATACTAGTAATCAACATTCATGGAGGATCGTTTGCACGAGTTAGGATGACTACAGCTCCCACTATCTTCACTGGTGGAAGAATTCAAGACGGCCAAGACAAGACTTGTGTTGACTCTGAGGGATTCTCCGGACCAACTTATCCGTGAGGCAGGGATCGTAACCCGTAGCAGCAGGAAATGGTCAGCGACAGAATCTGTGAACCAGGCAGAGAGCACGCTCAAGCACAAATACATTGTGGGAGTGACTGCTGTTGGGCGTCAAGGAATCGGTGCATCAAAGACGGTGCTGTGGAGCCGATCAAACTAGAAGGAGAGGCGAGCCATGATCCAGTCAGAAATCAGGAGAGCAGAGGAACATGCCAGACAAGCAAGGGCGGTGGAAATGGGAGCGCAGGGAGCATGAACTACGTGGAACACCACAGACAGGAAGCTGACCTGGGAAGACATCTGGAAGTATGAGCCATTGAGGTTTTCATTTCTACTTAGGTCCGTCTATGACCTCCTACCATCCCCAGTGAACCTGTGCCGATGGGGCCTCATGGCTGATCCCAAATGCAGCTTATGTGACAGAACAGGCACACTCGAGCATGTCCTGTCATACTGTTCTACATCACTGACACAGGGCAGATACAGATGGAGACACGACTCAGTCCTCAGGGAGTTGGCTGACTGGCTGGAGAAAGAGCGGAAGAAGGAACGTGGTAAACATCCCCACCATGGGCACATCGCCTTTGTCAAGCCGGGTGAGACCAGGAAGACACAGACACCACACAAGTCATCGATTCTGGATGGCACAACGGGCTGGAACATGGAGGTTGACCTTGGGAAGATACTTGTTTTCCCCGACGTGGTCCAGACGACCCAACGGCCAGACATCGTACTGTGGTCCAAGACAGGGAAGAAGCTCATCGTCATTGAGCTGACAGTACCATGGGAGACAAGGTGCGAAGAGGCCTACGAAAGGAAGAAGAGCTTCTGGAACTCTGCAAGCAACGAGGTTGGCGTACTTGGCGGTTCCCAGTAGAAGTAGGAGCGAGAGGCTTCTGTTCCCAGTTCGTTTGCAGACTGATGACAGCAGTTGGGACTACTGGTAGAGAGAACAGGATGGCTATCCAGAGACTGAGCCAAGCAGCTGAACGGGCTTCAAGCTGGCTGTGGCTGAGACGAGAGGAGAAGAGCTGGAAGCAATCAACCAACGCGCAGTGACTGATCACCACTGTGGGCCCATCGCCACCAGAGTGTCCATGGAATTAGAGGGCCGAAACACTCACAAGGACGGCGGCATCCCTGCTGATGATGTTGGTTGAGAAGCAGTCTACATTCCATATCAGATTATAGACTGTATTATATCACATGTAGAGACTCATCAGCTTGCAAAGGGAAATCAATCTGTTTGACATACATCACTCTGCATACTCTCCCTTGATAGGATTTCGAAATGAAAGCCAACTAATAAAATATTTTTTAAATGTATAGCCTACAGATCATCTGATGTTTCTAATTATACCGGATTGAGTAGAAAGCTTTCAACTTTAAACATACTCGACTTTGTTTCTACATCACACAAAACCGTACTGAAACATCTAATCACATACTGGGTTATACATTCAACACTACCATAGTATTTTAATAACACACACGTTTTTTGGTGTGGACAAATGTTTATGTGTTCAAAACCAAAACACATTTTTTTAAAGAACAGTTTGATAAACCGTAATCGTGACACTATACAATGTCATACAATTGCTTAGACCATATCCAAGCATGGGTCGTGGCTCAGTGGTCTTGTTGGCTTTGCCTAGTTTGGGTCGTGACTGAGTGATCTTGTTTGCTTTGTTTAGTTTGAGTCGTGACTGAGTGATCTTGTTTGCTTTGTTTAGTTTGAGTCGTGACTGAGTGATCGTGTTTGCTTTGCTTAGTTTGAGTTGTGACTGAGTGATCGTGTTTGCTTTGCTTAGTTTGGGTCGTGACTGAGTGATCTTGTTTGCTTTGCTTAGTTTGGGTCGTGGCTGAGTGGTCTTGTTTCTTTTGCTTAGTTTGGGTCGTGACTGCGTGATCTTGTTTCTTTTGCTTAGTTTGGGTCATGACTGCGTGATCTTGTTTGCTTTCTTTAGTTTGGGTCGTGACTGAGTGGTCTTGTTTGCTTTGCTTAGTTTTGGTCGTGACTGAGTGATCGTGTTTGCTTTGTTTAGTTTGGGTCGTGACTGAGTGATCGTGTTTGCTTTGTTGAGTTCAGGTCGTGACTGAGTGATCGTGTTGGCTTTGCTTAGTTTGGGTCGTGACTGAGTGATCTTGTTTGCTTGCTTAGTTTGGGTCGTGACTGAGTGATCGTGTTTGCTTTGTTTAGTTCAGGTCGTGACTGAGTGATCGTGTTTGCTTTGTTTAGTTTGGGTCGTGACTGAGTGGTCTTGTTTGCTTTGCTTAGTTTTGGTCGTGACTGAGTGGTCGTGTTTGCTTTGTTTAGTTTGGGTCGTGACTGAGTGATCGTGTTTGCTTTGTTTAGTTTGGGTCGTGACTGAGTGATCGTGTTTGCTTTGTTTAGTTTGGGTCGTGACTGAGTGGTCGTGTTTGCTTTGTTTAGTTTGGGTCGTGACTGAGTGGTCGTGTTTGCTTTGTTTAGTTTGGGTCGTGACTGAGTGGTCGTGTTTGCTTTGTTGAGTTCAGGTCGTGACTGAGTGATCGTGTTTGCTTTGTTGAGTTCAGGTCGTGACTGAGTGATCGTGTTTGCTTTGTTGAGTTCAGGTCGTGACTGAGTGATCGTGTTTGCTTTGTTTAGTTTGGGTCGTGACTGAGTGATCGTGTTTGCTTTGTTTAGCTTGGGTCGTGACTGTGTGATCGTGTTTGCTTTGTTTAGTCTGGGTCGTGACTGAGTGATCGTGTTTGCTTTGTTTAGTTTGGGTCGTGACTGAGTGATCGTGTTTGCTTTGCTTAGTTTTGGTCGTGACTGAGTGATCGTGTTTGCTTTGTTTAGTTTGGGTCGTGACTGAGTGATCGTGTTTGCTTTGTTGAGTTCAGGTCGTGACTGAGTGATCGTGTTGGCTTTGCTTAGTTTGGGTCGTGACTGAGTGATCTTGTTTGCTTGCTTAGTTTGGGTCGTGACTGAGTGATCGTGTTTGCTTTGTTTAGTTTGGGTCGTGACTGAGTGATCGTGTTTGCTTTGTTTAGTTTGGGTCGTGACTGAGTGGTCGTGTTTGCTTTGTTTAGTTTGGGTCGTGACTGAGTGGTCGTGTTTGCTTTGTTTAGTTTGGGTCCTGACTGAGTGGTCGTGTTTGCTTTGTTGAGTTCAGGTCGTGACTGAGTGATCGTGTTTGCTTTGTTGAGTTCAGGTCGTGACTGAGTGATCGTGTTTGCTTTGTTTAGTTTGGGTCGTGACTGAGTGATCGTGTTTGCTTTGTTTAGCTTGGGTCGTGACTGTGTGATCGTGTTTGCTTTGTTTAGTCTGGGTCGTGACTGAGTGATCGTGTTTGCTTTGTTTAGTTTGGGTCGTGACTGAGTGATCGTGTTTGCTTTGCTTAGTTTTGGTCGTGACTGAGTGATCGTGTTTGCTTTGTTTAGTTTGGGTCGTGACTGAGTGATCGTGTTTGCTTTGTTGAGTTCAGGTCGTGACTGAGTGATCGTGTTTGCTTTGCTTAGTTTGGGTCGTGACTGCTTTGTTAGTTTGGGTCGTGACTGAGTGATCGTGTTTGCTTTGTTTAGTTTGGGTCGTGACTGAGTGGTCGTGTTTGCTTTGTTTAGTTTGGGTCGTGACTGAGTGGTCGTGTTTGCTTTGTTTAGTTTGGGTCGTGACTGAGTGGTCGTGTTTGCTTTGTTGAGTTCAGGTCGTGACTGAGTGATCGTGTTTGCTTTGTTGAGTTCAGGTCGTGACTGAGTGATCGTGTTTGCTTTGTTGAGTTCAGGTCGTGACTGAGTGATCGTGTTTGCTTTGTTTAGTTTGGGTCGTGACTGAGTGATCGTGTTTGCTTTGTTTAGCTTTGGTCGTGACTGTGTGATCGTGTTTGCTTTGTTTAGTCTGGGTCGTGACTGAGTGATCGTGTTTGCTTTGTTTAGTTTGGGTCGTGACTGAGTGATCGTGTTTGCTTTGTTTAGTTTGGGTCGTGACTGAGTGATCGTGTTTGCTTTGTTTAGCTTGGGTCGTGACTGCGTGGTCTTGTTTGCTTTGCTTAGTTTGGACCATGGCATGATGGTAGTGTTGACTATGTTAGCTTGGGCCATGGCATGATGATATTGTTGACTATGTTAGCTTGGACCATGGCATGATGGTATTGTTGACTATGTTAGTTTGGACCATGGCATGATGATATTGTTGACTATGTTAGCTTGGACCATGGCATGATGGTATTGTTGGCTATGTTTAGTTTGGACCATGGCATGATGGTATTGTTGGATATGTTAGTTTGGACCATGGCATGATGATATTGTTGGCTATGTTAGTTTGGACCATGGCATGATGATATTGTTGGCTATGTTAGCTTGGACCATGGCATGGTGATATTGTTGGGTATGTTAGTTTGGACCATGGCATGATGGTATTGTTGGGTATGTTCGTTGGACCATGCATGATGATATTGTTGACTATGTTAGGTTGGACCATGGCATGGTGGTATTGTTTGGTATGTTAGTTGGACCATGGCATGATGGTATTGTTGGTATGTTAGTTTGGACATGGCATGATGATTGTTGACTATGTTAGCTTGGACCATGGCATGATGATATTGTTGACTATGTTAGCTTGGACCATGGCATGATGATATTGTTGACTATGTTAGCTTGGACCATGGCATGATGATATTGTTGACTATGTTAGTTTGGACCATGGCATGATGGTAGTGTTGACTATGTTAGCTTGGACCATGGCATGATGGTATTGTGGCTATGTTAGTTTGGACCATGGCATGATGATATTGTTGACTATGTTAGTTTGGACCATGGCATGATGGTATTGTTGGATATGTTAGTTTGGACCATGGCATGATGGTATTGTTGGCTATGTTAGCTTGGACCATGGCATGATGATATTGTTGGCTATGTTAGTTTGGACCATGGCATGATGATATTGTTGACTATTAGTTTGGACCATGGCATGATGGTATTGTTGGCTATGTTAGCTTGGACCATGGCATGATGATATTGTTGACTATGTTAGTTTGGACCATGGCATGATGATATTGTTGACTATGTTAGTTTGGACCATGGCATGATGATATTGTTGACTACGTTAGTTTGGACCATGGCATGATGATATTGTTGACTATGTTAGCTTGGACCATGGCATGATGATATTGTTGTTGACTATGTTAGCTTGGACCATGGCATGATGGTATTGTTGGCTATGTTAGCTTGGACCATGGCATGATGGTATTGTTGGATATGTTAGTTTGGACCATGGCATGATGGTATTGTTGGATATGTTAGTTTGGACCATGGCATGATGATATTGTTGGCTATGTTAGCTTGGACCATGGCATGATGGTATTGTTGGATATGTTAGTTTGGACCATGGCATGATGATATTGTTGGCTATGTTAGTTTGGACCATGGCATGATGATATTGTTGGCTATGTTAGTTTGGACCATGGCATGATGGTATTGTTGGATATGTTAGCTTGGACCATGGCATGATGGTATTGTTGGCTATGTTAGCTTGGACCATGGCATGATGGTATTGTTGGATATGTTAGCTTGGACCATGGCATGATGATATTGTTGGGTATGTTTGTTTGGGCCATGGCATGATGGTATTGTTGGATATGTTAGTTTGGACCATGGCATGATGGTATTGTTGGATATGTTAGTTTGGACCATGGCATGATGGTATTGTTGACTATGTTAGTTTGGACCATGGCATGGTGGTATTGTTGACTATGTTAGTTTGGACCATGGCATGGTGGTATTGTTGGATATGTTAGCTGTGTAAAGCACCGACACGAGACCTCGGTTTAAAGTCCCATCTGAAATACTTAATTTTATTAGGTTCAGATGGGGGATCGAACCTGCGATCCTGGATTACCAGTCCAGTGTGTTACCACTGGACTACATATCCGTCTGTGTCAGTTGAGTCAGTTGTTCTGTCCTAGTCTCGCGGACCAAACGAACATTGTGACGTAACCAGTTTTTGACCACACTGAATTGTCCTACTGGTATTGTATTTGGTTATATTAGCCTGGTACCAAGTATCATACCTGAGTTGACTTGACTTGACCGCATAGTAATATGATGGTGTACGCATATGCGTAAGCCTTGTGATATCCAAACTTCAATAAAACCCGACATTTGCGCCAGGGATCGCAGGTTCAATCCCCCGTCTGACCCTAATAATATTAACATTCTTTCAGATGGGACGTTAAACCGAGGTCTCGTGTCGGTGCTTTACATCATGCACGTAAAAGAACCAGAGGAGATTCTGGAATGGGTATCTGTCTGTATCATTGCACTATCCTTCAAAAATCTAAAATGACTAATCTCTTCAGGAGGCGTCGCTCATATGGGCAACCGGTAGCGACGATAAATAAACGGAATAAACCCCCATGATGATTGAGTGTATTTACCATCTCCGCCAGCGAACCATGTGGGCGAGCGACACACATTCATAGAACAGTCAAGTTGTATGTGTGTCTATACATGCAATGATAACAAATGCTATCATAATAAAATTTACATTTTATTATTCTTTACATAAATATTTATATGGCACATAGTTGTAAATGGTTTATTTAATTAGCATTAGTAAATAACGTATTAACATTTATTTTGGTTTCTCGAAATCAGCTGGCAATACATAAGTCACTCTAATCACGGTACATGGTGTCTATATTATGTTTATACCTGTGGAGCGACATCTGTTATATTACCTCCCTTGGCAGATAAAGTCCGATTTATCCCGAAATGCATGTCGCTCCTTTTAGTTGGACTCCTTTGTATTTACTGTTGTTCCCTACTCAGAGGTTGCGGTATGATAACTGTGATTTTATCAAAATGGCGTTAATTAATTCATAACATTCCTTTTGCAGATAAGTACCCATTGGATATACAATAGGATATCTGTCGAGATATAGTAATTTAATAATTATAAGTTGAGAAAGTGGATGATAAATTATATAGCTGGTTGTACAAAGGAACCAACAGTAAAACAAGAGGAATTCACTTAAAAGGACCTATATACATTTAGGGAGTATTCAGGGGCGGTAACTGGCCGATGTCTCGCACAAATACAGTAATTTGTTACGTGGAGAAGGTCCTGTGTTTGAAATACCGTCACTTATTCCAGGAAACAAAGAATTCCGTAACCAAATTTCCGGGGAAATGGTAATTAGTTTATACAAATTTATTTTTGCTCGATTGCGAAACAAGTTATTTCAACTTATATAAATCACTCTCGAGACCTCATTCCTGATGGAATCCACCGCCACGAGGGAGAGAGAAGAGGCAACGTGGAATTTAAATGCCTTGCCTAAGGGCACAATCGTAACGGCTCCAGTGGGGCTCGAACTCCGGACCTTTCGCACCTGAAGCGAACGCGCATCCACTGCGCTATCACGACTTCCACGTATAAATTCCTATCCTTGCTTGCAGAATAAAATGAGCAACGGTAGGTTTTAAAACTATTCTCCAATCCCAAACTAAGTCTCAAGTTTCTGATTGGTTCAGCTGAGTTTAAATATCAGATTGAACCAATCAAATCACTTGAGGTCGAGTTTCAGTTCTTCAAATAGTTTTATAGCCTCGGGCCCAGATTTCTCCATCATATATTCATAATTATAAAGACATGATCATCACTTAGAGTTGTGTGCAAAACGACATTAGGTCATCGCTTAGAGTGGTGTGCAAAACGACATTAGGTCATCGCTTAGAGTGGTGTGCAACACGACATTAGATCATCACTTAGAGTGGTGTGCAAAACGACATTAGGTCATCGCTTAGAGTGGTGTGCAAAACGACATTAGGTCATCGCTTAGAGTGGTGTGCAAAACGATATTAGGTCATCGCTTAGAGTGGTGTGCAAAACGACATTATGTCATCACTTAGAGTGGTGTGCAAAACGACATTAGGTCATCGCTTAGAGTGGTGTGCAAAACGACATTAGATCATCACTTAGAGTGGTGTGCAAAACGACATTAGGTCATCGCTTAGAGTGGTGTGCAAAACGACATTAGGTCATCGCTTAGAGTGGTGTGCAAAACGATATTAGGTCATCGCTTAGAGTGGTGTGCAAAACGACATTAGGTCATCGCTTAGAGTGGTGTGCAAAACGACATTAGGTCATCGCTTAGAGTGGTGTGCAAAACGACATTAGGTCATCGCTTAGAGTGGTGTGCAAAACGACATTAGGTCATCGCTTAGAGTGGTGTGCAAAACGACATTAGGTCATCACTTAGATTGGTGTGCAAAACGACATTAGGTCATCACTTAGAGTGGTGTGCAAAACGACATTAGGTTATCGCTTAGAGTGGTGTGCAAAACGACATTATGTCATCACTTAGAGTGGTGTGCAAAACGACATTAGGTCATCGCTTAGAGTGGTGTGCAAAACGACATTAGATCATCACTAGTTCTGATGCAGGCCGCTGTCTAATGTTGTTCAAACGTGTGGCCCAAACCATTTTCATACTAGGTATTGTAATTGTGTGTGCATGACCATTTTACTATTGATTTGCAATAACAAAATATTAAACTAAACAATATTATAATAATGTCAACATAAGAATATCCTCCACACACACTCATTCTCACGGGAGCTGAAACGTTACCCTGAATGTCTAAAACAATCAAATATTACCCTGAATGTCTAAAATAATCAAATGTTACCCTGAATGTCTAAAATAATCAAATGTTACCCTGAATGTCTAAAATGTCGTTACCCTGAATGTCTAAAACAATCAAACGTTACCCTGAATGTCTAAAACAATCAAAATGTTACCCTGAATGTCTAAAACAATCAAATGTTACCCTGAATGTCTAAAGACAATCAAACGTTACCCTGAATGTCTAAAATAATCAAACGTTACCCTGAATGTCTAAAACAATCAAACGTAACCCTGAATGTCTAAAACAATCAAACGTTACCCTGAATGTCTAAAACAATCAAATGTTACCCTGAATGTCTAAAACAATCAAATGTTACCCTGAATGTCTAAAGACAATCAAACGTTACCCTGAATGTCTAAAATAATCAAACGTTACCCTGAATGTCTAAAACAATCAAACGTAACCCTGAATGTCTAAAACAATCAAACGTTACCCTGAATGTCTAAAACAATCAAAATGTTACCCTGAATGTCTAAAACAATCAAATGTTACCCTGAATGTCTAAAGACAATCAAACGTTACCCTGAATGTCTAAAATAATCAAACGTTACCCTGAATGTCTAAAACAATCAAACGTAACCCTGAATGTCTAAAACAATCAAACGTTACCCTGAATGTCTAAAACAATCAAACGTTACCCTGAATGTCTAAAACAATCAAACGTTACCCTGAATGTCTAAAACAATCAAACGTTACCCTGAATGTCTAAAACAATCAATACAAGAAAAATATTCGTAGCTACATGCTTGGGGTGTTCGTGTTAATATAACTCTACAAAATGTACCCATTGAACCCATTAACAATATACCCTCACAATGTACCCATTGAACCCATTAACAATGTACCCTCAAAATGTACTTATTGAACCCATTAACAGCGTACCCTCACAATGTACCCATTGAACCCATTAACAGCGTACCCTCACAATGTACCCATTGAACCCATTAACAGTGTACCACTATATCCCCTATACGACCTGAAGGGGAAATGTAATTTATATATGTATATCTATACTGACTCCATAAAAAACTGTGCACTTTTATATTGGGCGTTACTTTTTCGTTATAAATTTTAGAATCATGGATTTTACTATCATGAGTGAAGAAAATAATCTTTCATTTCTTTCAAACTGCACTAATTTACCCAATATTTTGCACATTTTGATACCAAATGTGCCTATATTTTTCAAAAAGGATATAAATGTTACCTCTAAGACAAATGCTCAGTTTCTTTTTGGTGTCAGTATAATGAGAAACATTAGTCAGTTACTGCCCCTGAATACTCCTAATAGTATATTGGTTCTCTTAATTGGTTTCCTCTGTTTTTATCGTTGTTTCCTTTGTACCATATGTTTTCCATTCTCATCCGTCTTATCGTCTTATAATTATGAAATCTCGACAAATATCCATGGATACCTTACTGTAAAAATTGGTTCAATTAATTAACACGATTTTGATAAATTACATTTATTTTATAACGCAACATCTGTTTAAACGACAACAGTAAAAACAAAGGATTCCAACTAAATGGATATATTTAGGGATAAATCTGACTTTATCCATCAAGGAAGGTAATAGAAAAACCAGTAATGTCTCTCATTGTATATATATATATTCCTGGCAATGAGAGACATCTCTAATTTTCTATTACTAGGCAGATAAAGTCTGATTTATCCCAAATTGTAAATAGATCCTTTAGTTGGAATCCTTTGTTTTTATTGTTGTTCCCTAACCAGGTGGTATGATAAATGTGAGTTTATCAACATCCTGTTAACTAACTGATGGCATTGTTTTACAAATAAGTACCCATTGCATATACTGTAGGAGATATGTCGAGATATAGTAATTTAATAATCATAAGAAGCGATAGTGGAATAAAATGCTAGCGTGTTGTGCAAAGGAAACAACGATAAAAACCGAGGAAAATACTCAATATGACATATCTATTTTTAAGGAGTATTCAGGGGCAGTAACTCGCCGATGTCCCTCATTGTAATACCTCTGCTGCATTGACTAGATGAGTAAACACATTGATAAGGTTACAAACATATTTACAATATATACTCTCATTTTGATAAAACAATAGCAATATATCAGCGGTCAATTTCACAAATTCCAACATTTTTATACCCTAAGAGAAAACTGTTTTCAATCGTCAGAAATAAGGTCATATACATATTAGAAAATAAAACGCAAAATACGAAATGATTTGCATATTTATACATCTATAAGGACTGTACGTGCATACGGGTGTACTTCTGCGCGTGATGTGTCTAGTACAACTCTACACAAGCATACATCAGTAACCCTTCAATCTGGGTCGACAATTCTTTAACACTCCCCTCCCCCTCCCCTCCACCTCCCCCTCCCCAGAATGTCCGAAGATAAACAGAAGAACCGAAATGAGTACAAGTACTAGAAGAGATACACACTAGATGCACACCAGAACAGTGGTAGCACGTTCGCTTCAGGTGCGGCATACCCTGGAGTTAGAGTCTACCCGTAGCCGTTACGAGTGTGTTTTACAGACGGATCTGTAGTCCAGTGGTAACACGCTGGACTGGTAATCCAGGGATCGCAGGTTCGATCCCCCGTCTGACCCTAATACAATTAACAGTCTTTCAGATGGGACTTTAAACCGAGATCTCGTGTCGGTGCTTTACACCGTGCACGTAAAAGAACCAGAGGAGACTCTGGAATGGGTCTTTGTCTGGATCATTGCACTATCCTCCAACAATCTAAAATGACTAATCTCTTCAGGAGGCGTCGCTCATATGGTTAACCGGTAGCAACGATAAATAATGGCGAGTGTGTCCTCGGCAAGGCATTTAAATTTAAGTAATCTGAAAAGTCTTAAGTTTAAACTTTATTTATTCTACAAAAAATCACTGTCCGATCTGGCTACCACCGTACCATAACACATACTTCCCGGTCCGAGGATCGAACCCGGGTTGCATTGGTTAGAAGTGAGAGCGTTAACCATTGCGATAATCGGACAACCATTAAAGTCTTTAAGATAAATGCACTACAATTACGAGGTAGTTAAATTAAAACCATCCCGAGACGCGCAGTGTCGATGCGTGGTTAATTTTATCCCGAATAAGTTAGTAGTTAAATGCAATATAGGTAATGATGTATCATACAAAAGAAAATGACTCCATTGCATCTGACCTGGCTGAATTTGCACATTCTAATAGACACTGTTTCTGAATGAACTGAGCATTAACCCTTTCAACACCACATACCTCTAAATAGGCTTACAAAAAGTGTAGATTCAAATGAGCCGGCTCGCAACGAACCGTCGCATCAGAATCTGCACTTTTTGCCAGTAATATGACTATTTTAAGGCAACATTACCCATTTTCATAAATGAACTGGTCCAAATGTAATTGTCTTATTAATGTATTGGTCTAAAATATCATGCACCAGTCCATGTCAGTTACTCGGTGTTGAGTACACCAGTCCATGTCAGTTACTTGGTGTTGAATGCACCAGTCTATGTCAGTTACTTGGTGTTGAATGCACCAGTCCATGTCAGTTACTTGGTGTTGAATGCACCAGTCCATGTCAGTTACTTGGGGTTGAATGCACCAGTCCATATCATTTACTTGGGGTTGAATGCACCAGTCCATGTCAGTTAGTTGGTGTTGAATGCACCAGTCCATGACAGTTACTTGGTGTTGAATGCACCAGTCCATGTCAGTTACTTGGTGTTGAATGCACCAGTCCATGTCAGTTACTTGGGGTTGAATGCACCTGTCCATGTCAGTTACTTGGTGTTGAATGCACCAGTCCATGTTAGTTACTCGGTGTTGAGTGCACCTGTCCATGTCAGTTACTTGGCGTTGAATGCACCAGTCCATGTCAGTTACTTGGGGTTGAATGCACCAGTCCATGTCAGTTAGTTGGTGTTGAATGCACCAGTCCATGTCAGTCACTTGGGGTTGAATGTACCAGTCCATGTCAGTTACTTGGTGTTGAATGCACCAGTCCATGTCAGTTACTTGGTGTTGAATGCACCAGTCCATGTCAGTTACTTGGGGTTGAATGCACCTGTCCATGTCAGTTACTTGGTGTTGAATGCACCAGTCCATGTTAGTTACTCGGTGTTGAGTGCACCAGTCCATGTCAGTTACTTGGTGTTGAATGCAACAGTCTATGTCAGTTACTTGGTGTTGAATGCACCAGTCCATGTCAGTTACTTGGTGTTGAATGCACCAGTCCATGTCAGTTACTTGGGGTTGAATGCACCAGTCCATGTCAGTTAGTTGGTGTTGAATGCACCAGTCCATGTCAGTCAATTGGGGTTGAATGTACCAGTCCATGTCAGTTACTTGGTGTTGAATGCACCAGTCCATGTCAGTTACTTGGGGTTAAATGCACCAGTCCATGTCAGTTACTTGGGGTTGAATGCACCAGTCCATGTCAGTTACTCGGTGTTGAATGCACCAGTCCATGTCAGTTACTTGGGGTTGAATGCACCAGTCCATGTCAGTTACTTGGTGTTGAATGGGTTAACCAGACATTCCTATTGAATAGGTAATGAGTATTTGATACTAAATATGGCGCGTATTTACACTTTTGATGCTCGTGATAACGTTTCAACATGTGTCTGCAGCTTTAAATCCGTCCATGGTTCTGTGTACTTCAGTGAAGTATTTTCGTGATCTATAATTTCTTCGTATATGTTTGAACTCTGCTGAGAACCAGCCGAATACTGATAAGTTTGTGCTGTCTGGGCGTATTCGGCAATATCCGGTAACGGTCGGCAAGCTACGGAAGTTACAGAAAATGGTTCCTCGTACGCTTGATTATCCATCATGGTTGTTGACAGTTTGGCAAGGTCTGTACATGCATACGGGTGCACTTCTGCTCTTGCTATGTCTCTTTCAACTCTACCCGGTTCTGGCAAGCAGAATTGCAGTTTGTCCCAAAACAACCTTTCACCGTATCGAATGCATGTGTCACCTTTTATAAAATTACGTAGCACCGGGTCAAGCTTTGACTTGTCCACTTTGTCTAAAATGACAACGACTAATCTTTGAATAGAATCAAGCTTCACAGATTCCAAAATACACTTTAATGATATATTGTCATCAACGAATGCACTGGACAATACAACAATGGTTCTATGACTAGACCTCACACTAGAGTCTATGAAGTTTGGAACAGAAGTTCCTGACGGGAAATCACGATGCTGAAGTTGTAGAAGATATTTTGGTTCCCCGCGTTCAAGTCTGAGAGCCAGCTCTCTGATGACGTACATTTCATCACGTGGGTGATACGCGACGAAGGCATCATAGAAACGAGTTTTATCAGATAGGAGTTCTAGGTCATTAGTTTTATATCTGAATCTAGTAAATAACCAACATTTTATAAATTCTCGTCTGCAGAGCATCATTAAAATAACAATGCAAACAATTGTCCCGGCTACAATCACTAGAATCAATAGTTTTATGTTACCGTTCCAAGCCTGTGCACCGATAGATTTTCGAATTACATCACTTCCGGTATTCGTTTGTGATACTGTATCGCGCTGTTCTTCGTCGTCTGGTTCTTTTACACCGATAACCGAAGACGAGAGCTCTTCAACGTACGCAACCGTCATCGGAACATAATTATTGCGCTCACAAATCCGTCGGTAATCTTGCAAAGCCGTAACTTGATTTAGACCGTTAATTGAATGCACTGAACACTTTATCCGGGAGACAGCGTGCCTTATTCCATCTGTCATATTGACAAATGCGTTAGGCTTTTCTCGCGCTGAGAAAAACAAGATACAATCACATGTCCACGGATTGGAATAAAGTGAAATATCATTTATATTGAAGACTAGCGCAGAAATGTAGTCACTCATGTACTGTAGAAAGTTATTCGTGAGACTAATTCTTGAAAGTGAAGTAATATGATCGAAAACGCCATCTTGAATATATGAGATATAATTGTTGTCCAAATACAACGTCTCTAAGCTTACCAAGCCAGCGAACATGTCTTTCCAGAGAGCTTTGATTAAATTATGTTCCAAATGGAGAGTTTTCAGCTCCATTAATCCATTGAAACTTCCGTTTGAAATAATCTTTATCTTACTATTGTTCAGTAACAGAGAGTTCACATTGGACATGCCAATGAAACTATGGCTTGCTAATTCTGTGAGGTCACTTCCGCTGTAGTCGAGTTTGGTGGCTATTTTTGGAATGAACTGGTCTATGGCGGTGATGTTTTCATTTGAACATTTGATATAATGTGTGGTGATATAATCTGCGCTGTTGTAACAGACACATTTATCAGGACATTTATATTTACAGTCACAGGCTGTAAAGTCACAGCATTTGCATGATTTAGTACATACGCTGTCATATTTGCACAGAAAACGATCTTCCGGTACATATTTCACCGGGGTTTCTGGGTAATTGTACGCTCCGGTGCATCGCGTGACGTTCAAATTAACAATGAGTGGTCCATGGGTAGCCTGGTTCCAATGTTTTAACCACAACAAATTACAATCACATTTTAACGGATTTTCTTCTATTCTGAAACCGGTCTGCGCATACAGACCAGTAGAAACTTTCAATGAATCTTTAGAAAGTGTTGAAATGTTGTTGTACCGTAGGTCAATCATTCTGATTTGATCGAGACCATCAAACGAAAGTGGTCTGACGTGCTCTATCCTGTTGTACGACATATCGAGCATTATAAGTTTGGTAGGGAATGTATATCTTTGAATGGTGTCCGTAATGTCATTGCTGCTAAGATTCAACTCATGCAGATCTCTGAGACCAGAGAACATTTTCCCAACATCTTGTAGACTGTTCCTTTGTAAATACAACGTTTGTATCTTCAGACCCATAAATAAAGATGGGTGGATATATTTAATGAAATTGTTCGATAAATCCAGATTTTCCAGTGAATTGCATGACACGAAAACTGTATCTGGGAGCTCCGTTATATGATTAGTTGATAGATTTATGTCTCTAATGTTGCTTTGCCCTATGAATAGTTTCTCTGGAATGTTGTCTATGCTATTATGACTGGCATCCAATATTAGCAAAGATGCAAGTTTATTTAATGAAGGCAACTCCACTAAAAAGTTGTGAGATATGTTCAAATGAATCAGGTCCGTAACAGAATTAAGGATATCTTGGTTCATGCTGTAAATTCTGTTATTTTGAAGTTCAATTCGTTGTAGAAAAAGCAGTCCGTGGAGAGCCTCGTTATCGAGTGTGTGAATCATGTTTCCGGCGAGGCTTAATTTCTGTAATTGTTGCTGGTTCTGGAATGTCCTTACGGGAATGTTTGAAATACGGTTACCAGCCAAATTCAAATAAACCAGTTCCGGTAGCATCGTTATTGTCGTCTGGTTCAGAAATGTCATTTGATTATAACTTAAATCCAAGTACAAGAGATTCTTAACAGTTGCCAATTCTAGCCATATCGAATCATCCAGCGAATTTTCTTGAAGTTCTAGCTGAAGAAGACGACTGGAATGTTTGAACACGTTCGTAGGTAGATGCGTCAGCTTATTAGTTGAAAGTCGAATTTCTTGAATATTTCTGTTTGTTTCCAATAAAGTGTCTGGTAATTCGGATATCAGATTTCTGGATAAACCTAGAATTCTTAAATTTGCAAAATTCTCAAATGGATTTTCCTCAGCAGACATTTGTATATCGTTATCCGAAGCAATGAATAGTTCAACATTTGGAAACAAATTCCCAACTTCACGCACTTCTTTCACAGTTTGAAAGTAGTTATTCGAGATATCTATAACTCGTAGGCTAGTCATGGGTGAAGTCTTTGTGCATTTCAACCCCGTATCTTTAAACGTAAGCAGTGAATTAGCTGACACGTTCAACACATTTAAGTTAGTCAGGCTACAAAGACTCGGTACGGTCAAAATACCACACCCGGTCATTACTAATGTACGCAATCGTGTGAGTTTGTCGAAGACATTAGGATGAAACTGTAGGTGAAAGTTGGACGCGGAATTGATGAATATGGAATGTAGACTCGGCAATTTGCTAAATGCATCTCTGTGTACGTAAGAGATCTTGCAATCGTTGAACGATATTGATTTCATATATGGCAGGTATGAGAACATGTGATCTTCTACTTCTACGGGAATTCCGGAATCGCACACCAATTTCAAAGTAAAATCTTCCTGTACAACTGAAAGTGAATATGAGTTCACGTCATTGATGTCCCAAACAAAACACGTGATTTCCAGAATCTTCTCTTGCGCATGCTCCGCGTGGCTGCAGTCACATGCCCTTGGACACCGAATACTGAGTGTGGTTGCAGACGATACGGCATGAAGACAGAATATGACAGGTATCAGCGAACACACCATGCTCCTGCAAATACAATGTTATACATGAACATTAAAAAATGTTAAATTAGAACGTGTAGTTTATGGGAGGGTTAACAAATAACGTTCGTCTGCTAATTTAAGACGTGTTCGTTTCCTCTTGAACACGATACTGTTTGTTATGATTACGGGTTATTGTATGATGGCTCAAAACATTAATTAATTTGTGTGGAGACCATGATGGCAGTACAGCCGTATTTAAAACGTATAACTGAATGTGGCGGTATGTGTTGCTATTTGATATCAAAGCCGGGTTACGCGTGCGTGCGTGCGTGCGTGTGTGCGTGTGTATGTTTCAAGTTTACATTCAATTCAGATCAATAAATATGTTGCATTAAATATGACGACATAGGAAACAATACGTATACAAAGCACAATGGACAATGGAAAGGCATGCATACATTTCCCGACGAGGTTATAATTTCTTAAAGGATGCTAATAATGTCTTGCTAAGTTTGCGAAATACAGAACTGTGCATAACTTTTGAACACTTTCCTATTAGTTTCTAAAGAAATATATGTTGTTATTATTATTGTATCCGTGTCCACCGGAAATCACTTGAAGCGAGGGGACTAAGCGTCGTGCCTCCGTTGTTCACGTCCTAAGGATTGTTTTAAGTTCGGCATTGGTAGATTTTGATGGAACAGCTGTGTACTTGCTTAATGTTAAAAAAGATGAACTACATCTCAAATTATAATGGCATGCCCATAGCCACACTGAGGAAAATGAGGCACTCGCCTCGGTAAGAAGTTGGCAAGTAACGACATGTATAGGGATACTCTGATAAAACTGCTTTCAGAATGAACAGACAAAATAATTCGGTGGGGGTCGCCTCGGTTATTTTAAGATTCTGGCTACGCACTGAATGAGTGTACTATAGGTAGAGTTAGACTGAGCCCCCATTGGTCCAGCTGTTATTGGCAGATGAAGCCAGTTAGACTGAGCCCCCATTGGTCCAGCTGTTATTGGTAGATGAAGCCAGTTAAACTGAGCCCCCATTGGTCCAGCTGTTATTGGTAGATGAAGCCAGTTAGACTGAGCCCCCATTGGTGCAGATGCTATTGGTGGATGAAGCCAGTTAGACTGAGCCCCCATTGGTGCAGATGCTATTGGTGGATGAAGCCAGTTAGACTGAGCCCCCATTGGTCCAGCTGTTATTGGTGGATGAAGCCAGTTAGACTGAGCCCCCATTGGTCCAGATGTTATTGGTGGATGAAACCAGTTAGACGGAGCTCCCATTGGTCCAGCTGCTATTGGTAGATGAAGCCAGTTAGACTGAGCCCTCATTGGTCCAGCTGTTATTGGTGGATGAAGCCAGTTAGACTGAGCCCCCATTGGTCCAGCTGTTATTGGTAGATGAAGCCAGTTAGACTGAGCCTCCATTGGTCCAGCTGTTATTGGTAGATGAAGCCAGTTAGACGGAGCCCCCATTGGTCCAGCTGTTATTGGTAGATGAAGCCAGTTAGACTGAGCCTCCATTGGTCCAGCTGTTATTGGTAGATGAAGCCAGTTAGACTGAGCCCCCATTGGTCCAGCTGTTATTGGTAGATGAAGCCAGGTAGACTGAGCCCCCATTGGTCCAGCTGTTATTGGTAGATGAAGCCAGGTAGACTGAGCCCCCATTGGTCCAGCTGTTATTGGTAGATGAAGCCAGTTAGACTGAGCCCCCATTGGTCCAGCTGTTATTGGTAGATGAAGCCAGTTAGACTGAGCCTCCATTGGTCCAGCTGTTATTGGTAGATGAAGCCAGTTAGACTGAGCCCCCATTGGTCCAGCTGTTATTGTTGAAGAAGCCAGTTAGACTGAGCCCCCATTGGTCCAGCTGCTATTGGTAGATGAAGCCAGTTAGACCGAGCCGCCATTGGTCCAGCTGTTATTGGTAGATGAAGCCAGTTAGACTGAGCCCCCATTGGTCCAGCTGTTATTGGTAGATGAAGCCAGGTAGACTGAGCCCCCATTGGTCCAGCTGTTATTGGTAGATGAAGCCAGGTAGACTGAGCCCCCATTGGTCCAGCTGTTATTGGTAGATGAAGCCAGTTAGACTGAGCCCCCATTGGTCCAGCTGTTATTGGTAGATGAAGCCAGTTAGACTGAGCCCCCATTGGTCCAGCTGTTATTGGTAGATGAAGCCAGTTAGACTGAGCCCCCATTGGTCCAGCTGTTATTGGTAGATGAAGCCAGTTAGACTGAGCCCCCATTGGTCCAGCTGTTATTGGTAGATGAAGCCAGGTAGACTGAGCCCCCATTGGTCCAGCGGTTATTGGTAGATGAAGCCAGGTAGACTGAGCCCCCATTGGTCCAGCTGTTATTGGTAGATGAAGCCAGGTAGACTGAGCCCCCATTGGTCCAGCTGTTATTGGTAGATGAAGCCAGGTAGACTGAGCCCCCATTGGTCCAGCTGTTATTGGTAGATGAAGCCAGGTAGACTGAGCCCCCATTGGTCCAGCTGTTATTGGTAGATGAAGCCAGGTAGACTGAGCCCCCATTGGTCCAGCTGTTATTGGTAGATGAAGCCAGGTAGACTGAGCCCCCATTGGTCCAGCTGTTATTGGTAGATGAAGCCAGGTAGACTGAGCCCCCATTGGTCCAGCTGTTATTGGTAGATGAAGCCAGGTAGACTGAGCCCCCATTGGTCCAGCTGTTATTGGTAGATGAAGCCAGGTATACTGAGCCCCCATTGGTCCAGCTGTTATTGGTAGATGAAGCCAGGTAGACTGAGCCCCCATTGGTCCAGCGGTTATTGGTGGATGAAGACACAGGGTGACCCCCTTAGAAGTATTCCAGGACACCTCCAGCTAGGGAGATAGAACCTACAGCGGTGAGTGGCAATCAGTATGAGGTCAACGACCATAACCACTCGGCAACGAAGGCCCCTGGAAGGTTAATTGCGTAGAGGAAAAGGCAACTTATTGTATTAATAATGTGTAAACGCGCTGGGGTTCACATCTACCTCAGCCATTGGGGGTGGGCAGGACGTTTGTTAGCCATTTGGGTCGAATGGTTGAGGTAGCTGTTTTCGCTTCTTAGAGTATATCAGTGCGCAGCGCATTCACAGTGAACGCACGTAGGAATGTTAACTTTGCACTCAAGTGGTCATCTGTTGAGCTGAAGGTACGTGGACAAGGGATATATACACACATGTGAAGTAGAGGCGGTTATACTTATTGTCATTTTGTCGTATGTAAATGACGCTGAACACAGGAAATATATTAATGTCAGACAAGAGGTTTTACCATCAAATTAGTTAATAAGCCGAGATATCATCTCTACTTGTCAATTATTGTTGTTGTTGCCATGGGAGATGTTGATTACATAGTAAGTATATGACATATACAAAATAGTTTCAACGCCAACATACGATTACAAAATGAGAATATTGTTACACTAGGTAAGGACACAAGTGCTCCGAAACCGAGCTTAAAGCAGCATATCGTAATAAAGGATGTTTTTGGTAAAATATAAATACTAATGCATGTGTGTTTAAAAAATCGAAATAGTCGCTCAGAAACGATAAAATTCCAATAAATATGCACCGTCGTATACGCGAATTGTTTATCAACAAACGAAATTAATTTTATCAACATACGAAATGTAAACACACACAGCGCGCATGCGTGAAACAACAGAGGATGTAGAAAACAACGTTGGAATGTCAACATATTTTAACATGAAATACTATCTATCTCTATCTTCCTCTAATGTCGAACCCCTCGCGGGGATGTAGACATGTCCCTAAAAGACTTAGATAACAGAGGTATGAATCGATAGCTCAAGTAATTCAATTAAAAAAGACAACGTGGGACAAATGGGGACGATGCATTCCGACTGTAAACAAAGGCGTGACCGACCGACTCGGAAAGTACTACTTTCGGTTTCGAGTTTGTTTTATCGCAAAAAAAACACTGTTTACTAATTGAACATAAGCATACAAAGTATAATGTAAGAATGTGTAGCAACATTTTTGCCCATACGTAAAATTTGATTGTTTTCAAATAGTTTTTATTTCATACGATATAGGGCTGCTTTAAGGTCATGACAAATTACATGAAGAGAAAAGAGAAAATGATCAAATTAGTGAAGAATTAGATTAGTGTATTTAAAAACACGTCACAGATCAAATGTGACAATGCTACACGTGATCAGTGTCACATTTGATCAGTGTTGTGAGAAATCCAACACAGTGGTTAGCTCAGTGGTAGCGCGTTCGCTTCATGTGGAAAGGCCCGGAGTTCGAGTCCCGCTGGAGCAGTTACGAGTGTGCCCTTAGGCAAGGCACTTACATTTTACGTTGCCTCTTGTCTCTCCTCGTGGCGATGGATTCCATAAGGAATGAGGTCTCGAGAGTGATTAATATAAGTTATAAAAACTTGTTTCGCAATCGAGATAAAATAAATGCGTATACTAGTGGCATAGGAACCACTAATAAAACAACGTAAGAGTTAGTGTCAAATTCGAGGGTATATTCAAGATTAAAACAAAACATCAAATTCCAAGCACACTCGATTTAGTTAATTTGCATAAATTGCACGTGTTAATATTGCACGTATAATAATTGTCTAATGTTACAATAGAGATAATTTAGCGCATCGAATACGCATCGTCCCTATTAAAACCACTAGTTAAAGCGATACTACATCGGTGAAAAAGTAAATTTCTACTGAATGTAATTTCCTATGTCATGATATTTTGATTATAAATTAACGTCGTATACGATATTTGTTGACATAACAAAATAATGTGAATAGGATCAACATCCATGAGTAATAGTTTAGTTTATACAAATTTATTTTAACTCGATTGCGAAACAAGTTCTTTCAACTTATATAAATCACTCTCGAGACCTCATTCCTGATGGAATCCATCGCCACGAGGAGAGAGAAGAGGCAACGTGGAATTTAAATGCCTTGCCTAAGGGCACAATCGTAACGTGAGTGTATCACGAATAACAACATTTATGCTACATATTTACCGTTATATCTCACCTTTTGTGCCTTACTATAGTCTCCAATAATAAACACACGTCAATTCAGGAGCATAGCTGACCGTTATATGAAATCCTACTTTCATTTTTGAGAGTTTGTAGATCGAATTTATAGTAGCAATGCTATTTATACGTAAATATGGGCATTTTTGGTGTTTTTACGATATATTCTCGCTTTATGTAAGCATGAATACACTAACAGCAAATTTGAACACGATTTAAATCTAAATTGATATCATACTATATAAATTTACTTTCGTACCACCTTACTCGTAAAACCATCAACTAATCAGAGTAAAATGTATAATTAGATATCCCGCTAACTTCATTTCCGTCCCAGGAGACGAAAACACATCCGACCATTGCAGGATCAATGAGATACCAGACCGGACTGGAATAAATCAAACTGTATCAAGCAATATTAGTTTAGATCAGATCTCAGTCCCTAGCCGAGTCAATATTCATGAAAATAATTGAACAATTTTGTGAACTGGTGGGCTGGTTATATTCAGGGGAAATTAGGTTTTGTCTCCACAAAAGACGATACAATCACCAGCATAGATAGAACAGTTAACTGATACTCATCTTTCCTGTATTTGGAGAGATTCTACTGTCAAATGTGCGGTAAAATAGCCATAACTTTAGTATATCTATTCGGTTCAAAATGTTTGATTATGGACTTCACTTTGTCTATCTGACCCGGCCGATCTCCTCACGGCGTGCACATCGCGGTCGGGGCACATCTCTCAGCAGCCCGGCCGATCTCCTCACGACATGCACGTCGTGGTCGGGGCACATCTCGCATCAGCCCGGCCGATCTCCTCACGACGTGTACGTTGCGGGCGGGGCACACCTCGCAGCAGGCCCTAAACATGACCGGTTCGAAAGAAGTACTACAGGACATGTCGCACTGCGAATAGAGACGATGCCTACTCCTGGTGACAACTGTCTAACTGCCTTACTCTAACACACAACTGCACAGTCTAATCATCACTTTAAAACACTGTCGTGACGGCATACATTTGTATTTGTAGTCAATTATTATTAATATTGGACTGCTGTCAAAAGGCCTGCGTATTATATTAAATCCTAAGCGTGCATGTACGAAATAAACAATTTTAATTAGTAGGATCTTATTAAATAAATATGTGTTTTAAAGCAGCATTACATCGTATATTTGAAAAATTCAATTTTTACGTATGGGTAGCAATGCTGCTACACATTCTAACATTATACTCTGTATGCTTATGTTCATTTGGTAAACAGTGTTTTTTTATTATAAAACAAACTCGAAACCGAAAGTAGGACTTTCCGAGTCGATCGGTCACGCACTTGTTTATAACCAGAACGCATCGTCCGCACTTGTTTACATTCAGAATGCATCGACCACATTTGTCCCACGTTGTCTTTTTTAATTAAATTACTTGATATGTTGATTCATACCTCTGTTAGCTAAGTTTTTTAGGGACATTTCTACATCCCCGCGAGAGGTTCGAGGAAGATAGATAGTATTTCATGTTCAAAATATATACGTTGTTTTCTACATCCTCTGTTGTTTCGCGCATGCGCGCTGTGTGTGCTCATATGGGCAACCGGTAGCGACGATAAATAAACGTACAACACACACTATAACCCTATTACAAGCTGTCGTGAGGGCGGACAATACAATGTTCCTTAGGCCAATAAACTATTAAATCCAACAGTTGGTGTATTCTCAAATATCTAGTAGAAAGTGGAGACCATGTCTTACATCTCCAATCAATCACAGACGAGTAAAATATCGATTCATATAGGAGTACAGTGTGTGTTTTGATATTTTAAGAACCACTCAATATATTGTGCATTTCTTGGCAAACGTGTAATTTCCCCTCAAGCGTGTGTTCATAGTTATGAGAGTACACATTACTGAGATATAAAACGGCGCCTTTTCCAGGCTCATAACAGCCTGATCGCACTAGACAAAGATAAACCAGAACGACTGCTAAATGATGGTGAAGAATGGAGTAATAAATAATTACGTATGGCTCCACCATCCACACAATGATTATAACCGGGCATGAGATGTACTCACGCTCATTTCTTGTTTTTGTGGGGGGGGGGCTGTTTATTAGTTGGTCATTCTTTGAGATAATGAAATCCCTTAAAGCTAACTTGATCACACTAATTCATAGCAATAATAAGGAAGTGCATTTTGGTCACGGGCTCATGACTGTCCGATATCTGTCTTCTAGAGTAAATAGACGAATAGCACGCTGACCCGACAGAAAGTCATATTGCTTCTATAAGAACTGTTGTTAATTTGAAACAAACAATTACTTGACTTAAATATGATATGATTATTAAAATGAATATCCAAACTAGTGAACTCGTGCGTATATTCGTACAGCATGTTGGTAATTAACTTGTGGATAAACATATGAGAGAGCGGAAGACATCAATGTGTCGATTTGAAGGTAATAAAATGCTACAGGTAGAAGGCATGTCTGGGATTGTGATCGAGCAAAACGTTACGCTTATTCCAGACCCATAGACACAGGGTGGCCCTCAGCAAGTTCCCGTGTGGATAGAAAACTGTAACAGAGACAGGTCGATATGAACATGTGTTTCATCGGTGGGGTTCGATCCGCTGTTTATTTTGGGAGCGAGAGAAGCGGCGGTAATTGAAGAAGATCTATATGGTTAAATACGTAGGTATATGTTTATTTAACGTCGCTACCGGTTGCAATGTTAATCCTGGTGAAAGGTCACTGTACAACCAAACATGTCGTACCCATAGACTGACTAGTCTACCTGGATATTGGTCGACACATCGTGTTAACTTGATTCGGGTTTTACACCTTCATCAGCACCATTTAGGGCTATTTCGTCGGCTGGCAGTGTACCTACCAACGCCTTTCCTGGGCAGGCTCCAGCGGTTATCAAGTACTTGCTGCACCAAACTCCGTAAGAAACTGCCAACTGTTTCATATAAAGAGACAGGGATCTGAGTGGGGCTCGAACCCGTGACCATCAGTGATCATAGGTTACAGTGGTATACAAGTCAGCGACCGTAACCACTCAACCACGGATTGTTAATTACGATTGTGTATTTTACGTTTATTTATCGTCGCTACCTGCTGCCCATATGAGCTACGCCTCCTGAAGAGATTAGTCATTTTAGATGTGTGGAGGATAGTGCAATGCTACAGACAGAGACTAATTCCAGAGTCTCGTCTGGTTCTTTTACGTACACGGTGTACAGCACCGACACGGTGCCTCAGGTTAAAGTCCCATCTGAAAGACTGTTAATTTTATTTGGGTCAGACGGGGGATCGAACCTGCGATCCCTGGATAACCAGTCCAGCGTGTTACCACTGGACTACAGATTTGTCTGCATCTGTTAATTACGCATATCAACACGCGGCTTTAATACCATATGGACCAATTATCGTGTGAACTACGTTCATTAGCACCTAATTACGTACACATTCCTGGTGGGGATAATACAAGAGCATGCTTGTGTATTATGTAGTAAACTTCATCATGGATGTACGCGTAAATGTTTAATATATATCTTGCTCTGGTGCTAATCAAAAGACGCATGCTTTTATGGCTGATTAGGTCAAGATTGTATGGTATATTCACCTGCTTGTAGGCGTTTGCTGAATGCCTGCGGAGCTACTTCAAAATATGTGATAGTTCTTGGTTACTTCAAATGATTATACGTAGGTTCACATAAAGAACATTAAGAGGTTGTGTTAATAGTTTGAAAACAAGCCAACAGTTCATGGTTCGTATAGGAAATTCTTACGGCGGATATCTGTTACCAGTATGCTATTTTGCCACTCACCGCTGTAGGTTCGAATCCCACTGGCGATGTCGGATTATTTCAAGTTAGGAAGCTATCCAGCTGGTATTCCGAAGGTCGATGGTTCTACCCAGGTGCATGTTCCACAAATTATAGCTGGACAGTGGCTATTTCACCTCAGCTGTTGGTGCGACTGTAACCCCCCCTAAACCAAACAAGCAAAAGCATAATGCTCTCGGGCTTACAGCCCCGCCCCGTCCCACCCCGCCCCGCCCACTGTGCCACATCTCCCCCATTAAGTAGGAGGGAGTGTATGAAATTGGCAGTTGTTGCCGAAGTTGTAATTGATACAGATAGCACTCTTTATAACATCGCTGGTTGCCATGACTACATCACTCATATAAGGGACAGAAGGGACACTGCAAATATATCACTATTTATAACTGTAGTAGCTGTCTTCAGGATCAATACGTGTACACAGAATGCACTAACACTTGCTAAAGGATCAATACGTGTATCCAGAATGCAGTAACACTTGCTAAAGGATCAATAAGTGTATCCAGAATGCAGTAACACTTGCTAAAACATCAATAAGTGTATCCAGTATGCACTAACACTTGCTAAAGGATCGATAAGTGTACCCAGAATGCACCGATAAGTGTACCCAGAATGCACTAACACTTGCTAAAGGATCGATAAGTGTATCCAGAATGCAGTAACACTTGCTAAAGGATCAATAAGTGTATCCAGAATGCACTAACACTTGCTAAAGGATCGATAAGTGTATCCAGAATGCAGTAACACTTGCTAAAGGATCAATAAGTGTATCCAGAATGCACTAACACTTGCTAAAGGATCAATACGTGTACCCAGAATGCAGTAACACTTGCTAAAGGATAAATACGTGTACCCAGAATGCACTAACACTTGCTAAAGGATCGATAAGTGTATCCAGAATGCAGTAACACTTGCTAAAGGATCAATAAGTGTATCCAGAATGCACTAACACTTGCTAAAGGATCGATAAGTGTATCCAGAATGCAGTAACACTTGCTAAAGGATCAATAAGTGTATCCAGAATGCACTAACACTTGCTAAAGGATCAATACGTGTACCCAGAATGCAGTAACACTTGCTAAAGGATAAATACGTGTACCCAGAATGCACTAACACTTGCTAAAGGATCAATACGTGTATCCAGAATGCACTAACACTTGCTAAAGGATCAATAAGTGTATCCAGAATGCACTAACACTTGCTAAAGGATCAATACGTGTACCCAGAATGCACTAACACTTGCTAAAGAATCAATACGTGTACCCAGAATGCACTAACACTTGCTAAAGGATCAATACGTGTATCCAGAATGCACTCACACTTGCTAAAGGCTCAATAAGTGTATCCAGAATGCACTAACACTTGCTAAAGGACCGATAAGTGTATCCAGAATGCACTAACACTTGCTAAAGGATCAATACGTGTACCCAGAATGCACTAACACTTGCTAAAGGATCAATACGTGTACCCAGAATGAACTAACACTTGCTAAAAGATCGATACGTGTATCCAGAATGCAGTAACACTTGCTAAAGGATCAATAAGTGTAGCCAGAATGCACTAACACTTGCTAAAGGATCAATACGTGTATCCAGAATGCACTAACACTTGCTAAAGGATCAATAAGTGTATCCAGAATGCAGTAACACTTGCTAAAGGATCAATAAGTGTATCTAGAATGCAGTAACACTTGCTAAAGGATCAATACGTGTATCTAGAATGCACTAACACTTGCTAAAGGATCAATAAGTGTATCCAGAATGCACTAACACTTGCTAAAGGACCGATAAGTGTATCTAGAATGCAGTAACACTTGCTAAAGGATGAATACGTGTATCCAGAATGAACTAACACTTGCTAAAGGATCAATACGTGTATCCAGAATGCACTAACACTTGCTAAAGGATCAATAAGTATACCCAGAATGCACTAACACTTGCTAAAGGACCGATAAGTGTATCCAGAATGCACTAACACTTGCTAAAGGATCAATAAGTATACCCAGAATGCAGTAACACTTGCTAAAGGATCAATACGTGTATCCAGAATGCACTAACACTTGCTAAAGGATCAATAAGTGTATCTAGAATGCAGTAACACTTGCTAAAGCACGGTAGACAAACATACAGCACGTGACACTCACATACAGCACGGGACACTCACATACAGCACGTGACACTCACATACAGCACGTGACACTCACATACAGCACGGGACACTCACATACAGCACGTGACACTCATATGCAGCACATGACACTCACATACAGCACGTGACACTCATATGCAGCACGTGACACTCACATACAGCATAGGGCACTCACATACAGCACGTGACACTCACATACAGCATAGGGCACTCACATACAGCACGGGACACTCACATACAGCACGTGGCACTCACATACAGCATAGGGCGCTCACATACAGCACGGGACACTCACATACAGCACATGACACTCACACACAGCACGGGACACTCACATACATCAGATGACACTCACATACAGCACGTGACACTCACACACAGCACAGGACCCTCACATACATCAGGTGACACTCACATATAGCACGTGACACTCACATACAGCACGTGACACTCACATACATCACGTGACACTCACATACATCACGTGACACTCACACACAGCACGGGACACTCACATACAGCAGGTGACACTCACATACAGCACGTGACATTCACATATAGCATGTGACACTCACATACAGCACGTGACATTCACATATAACATGTGACACTCACATACAACGCGTGTCACTAACATACAGAGTAATTTCGCCTTTTGTGAACAAGACAATGTCAGTAACCTTGTATCATTAGTTCATTTAATACTAGTTTATATGTTGTGCCAACCATGTTCGTTTTGAAATTTCTCACAATTCCATAAAACAGGATGCTACAACGTTTTGCGTCACGCATGCGTGAATGGTATAATTAAAATGTACATAGTGGAGATACAGAATATAACAGCACAATAGGACTGCAGTATATGTGTTTTACATTTATTTATCGTCGCTACCGGTTGCGCATATGAGCGACGCTTCCTGAAGAGATTTGTCATTTTAGAGACACGAGAACCACGAGAGATTATTATGGTCAGATCCCATGGATTCGCAGTCCAAAGTGGACCACTGACTACTAACCCGTCTATAATAGCAAAATATATAATTATTACTTCATATGAAATTGTACACAGTCTTTAGCATCATTGCTATATTTGCTAGTTTTTGTGAATGGCTGTCTTTAAGTTGATTTCATACTTATTTTCAAGATACCCCTATACATCATATATGTACATTGTTATATAGATTTATTGTCATTAATTGTCTCATTCCCATTTTCTAATCCATACTAGACAATTCCATATAGCATCATATACCATAACATTTTATATATTGTTTTTCTACTTGTCTGCTTTATATTACTAGCTAGCGTGCAGTTTTCACAAATAGTTTCTATCTTTTGAGTGTATTTGATTGTATATATGTTGAGGGCCTCGTGGTAGTTTAACCTTTCTTAAATGAGTTTTCTCGTAAAACAAAGTATTTCTTCTTCTTCTTCTTATTATTATTATTATTATTGTTGTTGTTATTATTATATTATTATTAGTTTTCTCGTAAAACAAAGTTGTTGTTGTTGTTGTTGTTGTTGTTGTTGTTGCAGCAGCAGCAGCAGCAGCAGCAGCAGCAGCAGCAGCAGCAGCAGCAGCAGCAGCAGCAGCAGCAGCAGCAGCAGCAGCAGCAGCAGCAGCAGCAGCAGCAGCAGCAGCAGCAGCAGCAGCTTGTTCTTCTTCTTATTATTAATTATTATTATTATTATTAGTTTTCTCGTAAAACAAAGTTCTTCTTCTTCTTCTTCATCATCATCATCATCATCATCATCATCATCATCATCATCATCATCATCATCATCATCATCATCATCATCATCATCATCATCATCATCATCATCATCATCATCATCATCATCATCATCATCATCATCATCATCATCATCATCATCATCATCATCATCATCATCATCATCATCATCATCATCATCATCATCATCATCATCATCATCATCATCATCATCATCATCATCTCATCATCATCATCATCATCATCATCATCATCATCATCATCATCATCATCATCATCATCATCATCATCATCATCATCATCATCATCATCATCATCATCATCATCATCATCATCATCATCATCATCATCATCATCATCATCATCATCATCATCATCATCATCATCATCATCATCATCATCATCATCATCATCATCATCATCATCTCATCATCATCATCATCATCATCATCATCATCATCATCATCATCATCATCATCATCATCATCATCATCATCATCATCATCATCATCATCATCATCATCATCATCATCATCATCATCATCATCATCATCATCATCATCATCATCATCATCATCATCATCATCATCATCATCATCATCATCATCATCATCATCATCATCATCATCAATCATCACATCATCATCATCATCATCATCATCATCATCATCATCATCATCATCATCATCATCATCATCATCATCATCATCATCATCATCATCATCATCATCATCATCATCATTATTATTATTATTATTATTATTATTATTATTATTATTATTATTATTATTATTATTATAGAACTCTATAAAGCAGTTGCGATAGGATGTAGGTGGAAAATGCAAAATAGATGCATCGAAAGTTTGATTGCTAAAACGAGTCCTTAAACAGGAAACTAATTTAGCTGAAAATTACATGAGTACTTCCTAGAAATATTCATAATTAGAAATAAATTAATAGAGATAGCATCAGCCAGTATTGTAGAGGAGTAACGCAGCTGTTATTTGAACCAATATGTTACTAAAATATAAAATATGAACATTTCAACATCTGTCGTCTGCTAATTCACTGTCATACATGAGTGGATCGCTTCTAACGGTACATTTTGCAAAAAAGGAAATAAAATCAATTACAGATGTTAAACTAGCCTTATATGCACCAGATTGGACTGTCTTAAACATCTGCATCGAAGACGCTTGCAAATCAGTATCACATAGATGGCTAAGAAGCATTATCTAATTAGCAGAAATATCATCAACTTAGAAGAAACTGTTTAAACTAACTTAGAAGAAAAGCTTACACATCGAAATTTAAAACGAAATTTAAATAAGCATCAAACACACATTTAACTAGAATTAAATAAAGGCTTCTGGGATGTACATGTATAGACTTCCTCTTCCGACTGTATTACGTGACGTCGGATTGGTTATGGGTATAAACTTCCTGTTCCGACTGTAATACGTGACGTCGGATTGGTTATAGGTATAAATTTCCTGTTCCGACTGTATTACGTGAAGTCGGGTTGGTTAATGGTATAAACGTCCTGTTCCGACTGTATTACATGACGTCGGATTGGTTATGGGTATACACTTCCTGTTCCGGCTGTATTACGTGAAGTCGGGTTGGTTAATGGTATAAACTTCCTGTTCCGGCTGTATTACGTGAAGTCGGGTTGGTTAATGGTATAAACGTCCTGTTCCGGCTGTATTACGTGAAGTCGGGTTGGTTAATGGTATAAACGTCCTGTTCCGGCTGTATTACTAGTACGTCGGATTGGTTATCGGTATAAACTTCCTGTTCCGACTGTAATACGTGACGTCGGATTGGTTATCGGTATAAACGTCCTGTTCCGGCTGTATTACGTGACGTCGGATTTGTTATCGGTATAAACTTCCTGTTCCGGCTGTATTACATGACGTCGGATTTGTTATCGGTATAAACTTCCTGTTCCGGCTGTATTACGTGAAGTCGGGTTGGTTATGGGTATAAACTTCCTGTTCCGGCTGTATTACGTGACGTCGGATTGGTTATCGGTATGCGATGACGCGTGACGGTAGGGTTCGAAACTAGGTTCGTAAACGATACAATGCAACATAGTTTATCACATAACATTACTTGTATTCTGTTTCATACAGCCATCACATATGTTCTTATATTTACACACGTGTAATAACACCTGGATTGATTCTGATGAGAGAACAATCCTATAATTTGTAAATTAAACTTTAAGGTAGACATATTTCTATTTGAATTGGTACATAGCGTTAATGGAAAGACAAGCTACGGTTTAAAAGAAGTATGGACGCAATTATAACGCTGTTTAAAACATAAATATAACATAAATATGGTATGAAATTGCCACTCATGTAAGGATCATATATTTATGTTATAAATGAAATTAATTACAATATTATAATACTACTAATATGTCGAGAGCATTTGACGATTAGTTTTACATATTTTAATAGCATATTTATTTTGTATGCGTTTATTTATCGTCGCTACCGGTTGCCCATATGAGCGACGCCTCCTGAAGAGATTAGTTATTTTAGATTTTGGAGGATAGTGCATGATACAGAGAGAGACCAATTCCAGAATCTCCTCTGGTTCTTTTACGTGCACGGTGTAAAGCACCGACACGAGACCTCGGTTTAACGTCCCATCTGAAAGACTGTTAATTGTATTAGGGTCAGACGGGGGATCGAACCTGCGATCCCTGGATTACCAGTCCAGCGTGTTACCACTGGACTACAGATCCGTCTGTGTTTATTTTGTAAACTTCTCATTGGATATATATATAGAATAGGTAGCTAACAAGTTAGTTAAAAAGTTTGCATATTAATCACGCGTTTGGCCTAGGCTAGACAATGATATATCATATGCAAAAATCTAAACAATATAATTATATCATTGTCTAGCCTAGGCCAAACGCGTGATTAATATGCAAAAATCTAAACAATATAATTATATCATTGTCTAGCCTAGGCCAAACGCGTGATTAATATGCAAAAATCTAAACAATATAATTATATCATTGTCTAGCCTAGGCCAAACGCGTGATTAATATGCAAAAATCTAAACAATATAATTATATCATTGTCTAGCCTAGGCCAAACGCGTGATTAATATGCAAAAATCTAAACAATATAATTATATCATTGTCTAGCCTAGGCCAAACGCGTGATTAATATGCAAAAATCTAAACAATATAATTATATCATTGTCTAGCCTAGGCCAAACGCGTGATTAATATGCAAAAATCTAAACAATATAATTATATCATTGTCTAGCCTAGGCCAAACGCGTGATTAATATGCAAAAATCTAAACAATATAATTATATCATTGTCTAGCCTAGGCCAAACGCGTGATTAATATGCAAAAATCTAAACAATATAATTATATCATTGTCTAGCCTAGGCCAAACGCGTGATTAATATGCAAAAATCTAAACAATATAATTATATCATTGTCTAGCCTAGGCCAAACGCGTGATTAATATGCAAAAATCTAAACAATATAATTATATCATTGTCTAGCCTAGGCCAAACGCGTGATTAATATGCAAAAATCTAAACAATATAATTATATCATTGTCTAGCCTAGGCCAAACGCGTGATTAATATGCAAAAATCTAAACAATATAATTATATCATTGTCTAGCCTAGGCCAAACGCGTGATTAATATGCAAAAATCTAAACAATATAATTATATCATTGTCTAGCCTAGGCCAAACGCGTGATTAATATGCAAAAATCGAAACTAACTTAACTAACTTGTTAGCTGTCTATTCTCCATGGCTAGGCTGATGTTTCCAGTTGGCAGCGGGTGTTCTGGCTTGTTTGCTCGCATACAGACTCAATTATATACATGTACAGTGAAAATTCGATAGAAGAAACATATGTATACATGTACAGCACAATATATCATTGTATATATGTGGAGGACCTTATTTGTATTATGTAAGCTCCCTTGTAAAATAAATTTGTTATTATTATTATTATTGTTATTATTACAGCATGAGAATCAGTAAGCTATACATATATATTATTATATACATTAAATGCCTCTTATATAAGTATGTATGTTACAAGTCGTGTGCATGTAGGAGAATAATTATTTAAAACTCTTTTATTCTAAATTAAATTGTAGAAACTTCAAATTATCACGTTTTAACCTCTCTGGGATGGCGGATCGCGTTCACGCACAGTTCTAGCTGTGCGGGTGTCGCGAAGCGCTGCTCCAGGGATTTGAAATACATGTATGTTAAAAACCGGCTTACAAAACATAGAATTTCCATACAAGAAATCATTAAATACACCCAGATAGTCGCTCCTCTGTATATTGTTTTCCTTCTCTTTGTGTTTTGTACTATTTACTAATATTATAATTCTGCTGCTATGTGTGTTATGTGATTTATAATGATACGTATGTACATATGATAATGCTAAGTATGCTTGCTTTAAAAGTTGACAGTTGAATCCCTTTTATGTATGTTGATGTGTGCACTGATTGCATTGTTAAACCTGTATTAAGCAGCCAGTTTCCAGAGTCTCAATATGTTGTTTTATTATACGTTTACTCTCTACTAAGTAGCCGTCTGTAGTTAGCAGCCACTTTCTGTGATTCCCTTGACTGGCTGTTTAAGACAGGTTTGACTGTATTTAATTTGTATAATCAGTACCAAAATAGCGTGCATTAATTCATTTGTTTCGTTTATTTCACCAAGCTTTACTCACCATCTATGCAGAGCCATTGTCAGTTCCATGCTTCATGAAACCTGTCAGATAGCTAGGTCTAGTTCTGCGCAATTTGATGTATATTTCCGTTTATTCCTTCGCGAATCATTACTTCCATTCTGAAAAAAAAACAGTTTCACTCCGTTGCTGTAACTTTCACTTATCGTCTGCGTCAATCGACACGTTCGTCTGCTACGAGTAACTGTTTTGTTATGATTGCGCGTGCAGCTTTTTCTATTACAGTAGCAAGCGGTTCCTTGATTGAGAGCGTGACTCAATGAAAGCGTCTCATGCTTGCATGATATTTTTCAATACTGTGGATCAAAGGAGTTAAAACGTCTATTGTGGAACCAACTCAATCAGCGGACTATTCAATAAACTTCCTCCCGGCTCAATGATTTAATCTATAATAGAGTTCAGCCCTACTACTGCGCCAAATCAATTCGTTACTGTGCTTGACCTGTTTTTATGATCCAAAAGGTGTAAAAATCACAATAAAAATGAAAACCGATATTTTTGTCCAGTTATGTTACCGATCTCCATCCACAGTGCTGTCCTATGTTCTTCAAAGTACCTGTTTATATATTATATAGTTCGTGCACATCTCTCCGAAAGATCACCACGATTTACTATCGTTTGTAACTATTTACTTTGAGAAATCCAAATGCGTTCTTTCTGTTTTTTCAGTGAATCGCACACTTGACTCCAGAGATGCGCGTTATATCGAATAAACTGGCGCCCGTTGAATACTTGGAACGAAGTGGCCTCAACGTCAATCACTCGAGTTATTTCCTTTGTACATACTTGTGCGACCTGAAGTTAGAAGGAAATAAACAACATAGAAACAGAAACTGAATAATAAAACAACAGTAAAATACTATTGAAAACGTACAAAATGCATACATAAATGAAAAATGAACACTATTTCAAACATATGCTCCAGTTGTAAAACGCACCGTTTTAACCTATTATTTATTTTGACATTTCGTTCCAACAATGCATGCCGAGAACGTCCTGCCTCATTTCAGATACAGAATTAAGTGCCTGACAAGCAGACGGCAATTTTATCCAGAAACGCTCCAACATGTTAGAGTAATCGCAAACGACATTTTCAAAGACCAGCAGCTATCGATTTAAAATACTATTTTATTCGATGTAGCAAAAAACGTTCGTCATCTCAAGTTTGCTCTTTTACTCAATTATCCGCGATCAGGAGAATTGTGGTGTCATGTGGTGTTACTACAGCACACATTAATGGGGATACATTTACGCTGAGTCATTCATGTGCAATATGATCGGTAGAATTATTTGTAATTGTCTTTATTTCTTTAATCAGCAAATGAAATTGAAAACAATGTGTGTGTGCTAGTTAGCGGATTGTGTATGCCTTAAGGGCCGCCGCTAAGTTGTACTGTGGAGCCTCTATGGTGAAATTGATGCTGTGTTTCCCTAGGGGTTAGAGTTAGGGCCCACAGAACCACGGTGCCCTTAGGCAATACACTTAGATCAGCATTAACACTTCTCTCTCCCTCATGGTGATGGATTCCACCAGGAACGAGGTCTTCTCTCTCCCTCATGGTGATGGATTCCACCAGGAACGAGGTCTTCTCTCTCCCTCATGGTGATGGATTCCACCAGGAACGAGGTCTTCTCTCTCCCTCATGGTGATGGATTCCACCAGGAATGAGGTCTTCTCTCTCCCTCATGGTGATGGATTCCACCAGGAACGAGGTCTTCTCTCTCCCTCATGGTGATGGATTCCACCAGGAATGAGGTCTTTTCTCTCCCTCATGGTGATGGATTCCACCAGGAATGAGGTCTTCTCTCTCACTCATGGTGATGGATTCCATCAGGAACGAGGTCTTCTATCTCTCTCCCTCCTTCTACCTCATTGTGATGGATTCCACCTGGAATGAGGCCTCTCTCCCTCGTGGAGATGAATTCCACCAGCAACGAGGTACTCTCTCTCTCTCTCTCTCTCTCTCTCACTCATGTCGATGAATTCCACCAGGAATAAGGTCTCTCTATCCCTCGTGGTGATAGATTCCACCAGGAATGAGGTCTTCTCTCTCCCTCATGGTGATGGATTCCACCAGGAATGAGGTCTTCTCTCTCCCTCATGGTGATGGATTCCACCAGGAATAAGGTCTCTCTATCCCTCGTGGTGATGGATTCCACCAGGAATAAGGTCTCTCTCTCTCCCTCATGGTGATGGATTCCGCCATGCATACGGTCTCTCTCCCTCATGGTGATGCATTCCACCAACAACGAAGTCTCTCTCCCTCGTGGTGATGTATTCCACCAGGAATACGCTCTCTCTTCCCCATGGTGATGGATTCCACCAGGAACGAGGTCTTCTCTCTCCCCCATGGTGATGGATTCCACCAGGAACGAGGTCTTCTCTCTCTCCCCCCCCATGGTGATGGATTCCACCAGGAACGAGGTCTTCTCTCTCTCTCCCCCATGGTGATGGATTCCACCAGGAACGAGGTCTTCTCTCTCCCTCATGGTGATGGATTCCACCAGGAACGAGGTCTTCTCTCTCTCTCCCCATGGTGATGGATTCCACCAGGAACGAGGTCTTCTCTCTCTCTCCCCCCCCCATGGTGATGGATTCCACCAGGAACGAGGTCTTCTCTCTCTCTCCCCATGGTGATGGATTCCACCAGGAACGAGGTCTTCTCTCTCTCCCCCCATGGTGATGGATTCCACCAGAAACGAGGTCTTCTCTCTTCCCCCATGGTGATGGATTCCACCAGGAACGAGGTCTTCTCTCTCCCCCATGGTGATGGATTCCACCAGGAACGAGGTCTTCTCTCTCTCTCTCCCATGGTGATGGATTCCACCAGGAACGAGGTCTTCTCTCTCTCTCCCATGGTGATGGATTCCACCAGGAACGAGGTCTTCTCTCTCTCCCCCATGGTGATGGATTCCACCAGGAACGAGGTCTTCTCTCTCTCTCCCCCATGGTGATGGATTCCACCAGGAATGAGGTCTTCTCTCTCCCTCATGGTGATGGATTCCACCAGGAACGAGGTCTTCTCTCTCCCCCATGGTGATGGATTCCACCAGGAACGAGGTCTTCTCTCTCTCTCTCTCCCATGGTGATGGATTCCACCAGGAACGAGGTCTTCTCTCTCTCCCCCATGGTGATGGATTCCACCAGGAACGAGGTCTTCTCTCTCTCTCTTCCCCATGGTGATGGATTCCACCAGGAATGAGGTCTCTCTCGTTGTGATGGGTTCCACCAGGAATGAGGTCTCTCTCGTTGTGATGGGTTCCACCAGGAATGAGGTCTCTCTCGTTGTGATGGGTTCCACCAGGAATGAGGTCTCTCTCGTTGTGATGGATTCCACCAGGAATGAGGTCTCTCTCGTTGTGATGGGTTCCACCAGGAATGAGGTCTCTCTCGTTGTGATGGGTTCCACCAGGAATGAGGTATCTCTCGTTGTGATGAATTCCACCAGGAAGGAGGTCTCGAGAGTCATTAAGCTAATGTTGTAAGGACTTGTTTCACAATCGAGCTTAAATACCAATTGAATAAAATAGTAGCGTGTACGCCCGGGGGACGGGTAGAGCGCAACCCACCCATAGATGGACAATACCAATTTACACTTACAGTAACATATCACATTTGCCCTCGTACTTCCCTATTGTAGAGACCTTTATATTGCACTTTATTTGTCCTTCTACTGTGTCGGTTTACAAATACATGTACTCTATTATCGCTGGCGCGTGCAATGCATGTTTAATGTGCCGCTTCGGAAGTTATAATGAATACAAAACATGTGTATTTACAGATATATAATTATATAGTCGAAAATGAAGAACAAAGAATATAATACAGTAACGTAGCACTTTGAACATTGTTCCGCAATACAGTGAGCATTAATCAAGTGTCCCTGTAACATTACGCGACCTTTAATAATGTATTTTAAATTAGCATAAACCCTTTCAATGCTGGTCATGTTCGATCAATATGTGTTTCCGAGGATTTTCAAGAAGCGTGCGTCTGATTGACTAGGAATTAAGATTTTATGTAACAAAGGACGACATCGGTGACAGATAGTCTCCTGGAATTGTTATAATGAAATCATCGATCACCACATAGTTAACAGAATAGAGATCCGGAGACTGTTCCGACAAAGTGGGTGCATTATGGGTGTACGGATCTGGGTCAAACAAAATAGTCTGGTCAACCATTCAGAATAATGTCTCAGTACCGTATTTATTCAGGCACGATGGTGAATTATAAAATGTGTTTGTGATACCCTGAATTTAGACTGGGAACAGGCGTCAATATAGTTTGCCTGGTCAGTCAAATAAATATATTTTAACACCGAGGCTATTAATTGGGCCGTATTAAGTTTCTGGTCATATCTTAGATAATATTAGCGTGGGCAATTTAGATTTAACAAATTTATATCTAAGAGTAGGTATTGTTTTGGACCGAGAATCTCACTGATAGCGGTTGCACACGGTGATGGTGGTGACATGGCTGGCATTACACCGGGCGTGAGGGAATGGTGGGATTTTCACATATATGGTCCCTCACGCCACGTTTTTACGGCTGTGGTGTAATGGTGGCAATGTGCCCGTCACCATTTTGACGATTGTCTTCAGTTTGTGAGAGTATCGGTCTGGATCAACCTCTATAACCTCTAGTTTTAAGAAACTTATATGTTGAATCGTGTTATATTGTGAATTGTTACTGTTACAGTCTCTTATAATTCATTATTGAGTGGCAATGTACATCGATATGTTTTTATTATATTGAATGTTGCTTGTTGTACATTGATGAGACGTAAATAAAGAATAAATCTATCAAGTTAAAAAGTGAAAAATGGACAGACTGGAACCCAGGCTACCTTGAAGTATGATAAACAACATTTAAATGTATTCGAAACACATCTACTCAAAAAACTATAAAAGGTAAGTATTGTTAGATTTTTACAGCAGACGGATCTGTAGTCCAATATTTACCACGTTGGACTGGTAATCCAGGGATCGCAGGTTCGATCCCACGTCTGACCATAAACACAGGGACCATCACTATTTATATGAAACAAATATTCCTTAATACATGATTTAAGTGTACTGTAAATAAGTGTTGATACTCATGAATGTATACTGACATCATAACAAAAGTGTGCACGTTTATGTTGATCGTTACCTTTTCGATACAAATTTTTACAGACGGATCTGTAGTCCAGTGGTATCACGCTGGACTGGTAATCCAGGGATCGCAGATTCGATCCCCCGTCTGACCCTAATAAAATGAACATTCTTTCATATGGGACTTTAAACCGAGGTCTCATGTCGGTGCTTTACACCGTGCACGTAAAAAAGCCAGAGGCGACACTGTCTGTATCATTGCGCTATCCTCCACATATCTAAAATGAGTAATCTCTTCAGGAGGCGTCGCTCATATGGGCAACCGGTAGCGACGATAAATAAACGCAACACACACACACGCGTTACACATTTGAGAACTATGGATTTACTATCATGAGTGAAGAAATTAATTCTTCACACATTGCACTAATTTACCCAATATTGCTCACATTTTGATACCTCTAAGGCAAGTGCACAGTTTCTTTTTGCTGTCAGTATAGATTGTACAGTCAAACCTGTCTTAAGCAGCCAGCCAAGGGAGTCAGAGAAAGTGGCTACTTAGCACAGGTGGCTGCTTAATAGAGGTCAAATAGATAATAAAACAACCGATTAGGAATCAGGAAACTGGTTGCTTAATACAGGTTGGCTGCTTAATGGAGGTGACCATTAACACAGGTTTGACTGTATACTCTTGTATGAGAAGATAAAAATAAAAGATATAAAAAACAAGAAAACTCACATTTTATGATCGAAGTATCCCAAAACAATAGATATATTTGTCAGGCGTTTCCAAAGCAGACTAAATGTACTAACATACTGTGAACATGTGCATTATGTCTTTCACTTACTATCGTTTCTTATCAACTAACTCCGGCGATACACCATACCTCCGCAAACTCCTCAGGTATCATTAAACTATTATAAGCCGTCTGGCTTCCATCATAGGCGTTGTAAATGAACCTTGACATATCTTATAGTTCGTACACTTGTACCGCTCATCCTTGTTCATGCACTTGTCAATTATCTATTTACTGTGGTTACACATATTTCCGTTCACAAAATGTAGGAGGGGTACTCAACAATAAAGATGTTTTGTTCTCGCCTATGTTAATTAAAAATTAATGCAAGCCCAAGAATTGTGCACTTTATTATGCGACAAATATATATGAAACGTCGCATCTGATTTACTATTCTATGCTATGCTACGCTAAGCTATACTACGCTACTCTAAGTTACGTTACGTTGCTTTACTCTAGTATACGCTATGTTGCGCTAAATTATTTTACGTTAATTTACGTTACTCAACGCTACGCTATGGTACGTTACGTTGTGCTCCGCTATGCTACGTTATTTACTAGTTGATACACTATACGTTATGCTATGATACACTACGTTACGCTATGCTATGTTACGTTGGTAACGTTACGCTACGCTATGTCACGCTACGTTATGCTACGTTACGTTGTGCTCCACTATGCTACGTTATTTACTCTTTGATACACTACGTTACGCTATGATACACTACGTTACGCTATGCTATGTTACGTAGGTAACGTTGTGTTACGCTACGTTATGTTACGTTGGTAACGTTACGCTACGCTATGTCACGCTACGTTATGCTACGTTGGTAACGTTACGCTATGCTATATTTTACATATTGGATCCATTTGAGGCTTATATCTTACTTAAAACACACACTTATATAACAAGATCCTACTAATTAAAATTGTTAATTTCGTACATATACGCTTAGTATTTAATATTATACTCTGATCTTTTGACACCAGTCCATTATTAATCATAATGTACAGCAAGCACACAGGTATGACGTCACGACAGTGTTTTAAGTTTATTTAACGTCGTTACCGGTTGCCCATTTGAGCGACGGACAGTTTACCTAACAACACATTTCCTTGGCAGGTTCCAGCGGTTAATCAACCTCCGTAAGAAATTGCCAACTTTTTCATATAAAGAGACACGGTCTGAGCGGGACTCGAATCCGTGACCATCAATGCCAGGCCCGTCGCTGGGCATACGCAAGTACGCACGTGCGTATCATTGGTCTCAGAAAATGAAAAAAAATTAAAACTCCAAATATGCATTAAAACACCGGGGGGTAGTTGGGATACATAGGCGCCGCGATGTGTGGAGTGGTGGAATAATTGAGCCCATTGCAAATATGGTGCATCCCAAAATTTAGTTTGTGCTAGTTTACGTGCTTGTTTAATTGATAAGGGCGACATAGCATGCATATTATACATATAGCCTTAATTTATACCTTTATACAGATTGTCGTAAGTACTTTAGTCCTGCAAGTGTATGTTACAAAATGCATTGAAATGCAGGAAATAGCTTTCTCATTTCAAAAAAGCTCCGGGGGATATGCCCCCGAACCCTCTAGCGTACTCGCTCGCTATGATCACTCGACAAATAAGCATATTTGGCCGTGCGTATCATCAAAATAGCTCCAGCGACGGCCCTGAATGCTGATAGGTTAAAGTGGTATACAAGTCATCGACCGTAACCACTCGACCACGGAGGCAGTCAATCAGCCTGTCGAGTCTTTCATAAGTAGTTAATCAAGCAGATATATGTTTAACAGAACGCAGGGGCGTAGCTTTATTTTCCTCGTTATTGTTGTTGAGCTGAGAAAAGTGCAGAGTTCATGCAAATAATATTAAGACAGGACAACTCACTGACACAAGCTCAAGTGTGTTATAAACTAACTAATTGCATGTATATAGTATAGCCAGAGTGTGAAGCGGGCCAATGACTAATAGTGAATTGTATTAATATTTCACTGTCCCTATCCCATACCGCCGCAACTATCGTCTTGGTTCCCCTTTCAAGGTGTGTATTAACCGAATATTTAGATGATATGCGAGAATGGTGTTAGCTGTATATTAATTATTAAAGAAGTAGCACACCAGAGAAATATTAGTGGTTATTATTCCCGCAGGAAACGGATATGTGTGACATCCGTCCGTCAGTGCATCGTAATGAGTGTAACTCCTAATTTACATGTAACCTATTGGAACCACACATGTCGTGATAGCGCAGTGGATGCACGTTCGCTTCAGGTGCGAAAGGTCTGGAGTTCGAGCCCCGCTGGAGCCGTTACGATTGTGCCCTTAGGCAAGGCATTTAAATTACACGTTGCCTCTTCTCTCTCCCTCGTGGCGATGGATTCCATCAGGAATGAGGTCTCGAGAGTGATTAATATATTATGTTGTAATAACTTGTTTCGCAATCGAGCTAAATAAATGTGTATAAAAAAATAAAAAAACATGTTTAAAGCAGTATTACATCGTAATAAAGGATGTTTTGGGTAAAATATAAATACTAATGTGTGTGTGTTTACCAAAATCGAAATAGTCGCCCAGAAACGATAAAATTCCAATAAAGTTAAACCGTCGTATACGCGAATTTGTTTATCAACACACGAAATTAAAACACGCACAGCGCGCGTGCGTGAAACAACAGAGGATGTAGAAAACAACGTATATATCTTGAACATGAAAGACTATCTATCTATCTTCCTCTAATGTCGAACCCCTCGCGGGGATGCAGAAATGTCCCTAAAAGACTTAGCTAACAGAGGTATGAATCAACATATCAAGTAATTTAATTAAGAAAGACAACGTGGGACAAATGGGGACGATGCATTCCGAATGTAAACAAGTGCGGACAATGCGTTCCGGTGCGTGACAAGTGCGTGACCGATCGACTCGGAAAGTCCTACTTTCGGTTTCGAGTTTGTTTTATCGCAAAAAAAACACTGTTTACCAAATGAACATAAACATACAAAGTATAATGTTAGAATCACTCGAGCAGCATTGATACCCATACGTAAAAATTGAATTTTTCAAATATCTTTTATTTCATACGATGTAATGCTGCTTTAAAGGCATAGTTTCGCTTGTTATTTGGGCTTACATCATATACCTTTTTTTAAAACTTTATTTATTTTACAACGATTGCGAAGCAAGTTTTAACAACTTATATTAATCACTATCGTTGGCTCGGATGAACGCGTATATGTTGTCATTCATGTGGGAGGAAACCGGAGTACCCGGAGAAAACCCACATGTCCGATCTGGCGACCATCGTACCATCATATACATGATACGGACAAACAATGTAGTTTCATTCCACACTACATCATCTTGAGGAACAGCCTCGCACATATATATATCGTCATCCGCTTTTATCGTTCGTAACATGTGTACATTGTGTGTTTTACGTTTATTTATCGTCGCTACCGGTTGCCCATATGAGCGACGCCTCCTGAAGAGCTATTCAATGCCAAAGCATCTTTATTTTACGTAATGTCTTATCCGTTCGTGAAACCAGCGGCAACATTATATTTGTCTCGGTTTGAATACATTGTTGTTGTTTGTCTGCTTCTAACTGCACTTGCAGACCTTTTAGATGCGTGCGTTGAAATGATTCAGATGATTTGAATGTTTACTTGTGAGATGCTGAATCGTGCAGCAGCTATCTGTTCCCGAGAGCTCAGCATATAGTGTATAGCATAAACTACGTTCTTTATCTTAAGTGTTTATATACACCTTACATGCACCAAATCTGTATAAAATCATCCCATTTCCGGTTGCTAGATTATTGATAAAGTTTGTACACATTTATTGTTCAAGCTATTACCACATTTTATAAATCGCTCTCGATACCTGATTCCTGGTGTAATCCATCACTATGAGGGCGAGAGAAGAGGCAATGTGGAATTTAAGCGCCTTGCCTAAGGGCACAATTATAGCGGCTATACAGCTGGGCTCGAGCTTCGAACTATTCACACCCGACCGATCTCTTCAAGGCGTGCGCGTCGCGGTCGGGGCACATATCGCAACAGCAGCGTAGGATAATGGGATCTTCTGGTTGTCGACATTGCAACAAGGGGCACACGCTTCACTACCGCTGTTTTACGGAAGTGATTGAGGTATGGATTTACGGAAGTGATTGAGGTATGGAAATACCTTGAAGTGACCGAGACGACCAGATGTCAAACTGTCAGATCCGTTTATATGGTGTTGCGAGATGACGAACAGTGAGGATGGTGGTCCTAAGAAGAGCCGGCCAGAAAGAAGAAAGCACCAGGACTTATCACCCTGATGAGGAAGAAGATTCGCCTCCAGTTGTCGATTTTATTGCACCATCATCGAACACTTCAAGAGCACCACTCTACAAATCTACATGCACTTCACGACTAAACGACGGGTGCTAGGAATACACGAACACGAAAACGAGAATGCTCGCCCACATGAATCGCCGGCGGCGAGAGTAAGTAAAACGTAATCATAATTAGACTATTCACACCTGAATCGAACGCGCTTACAGTGAGCTACCATGGCTTCCATTAATGGTACATTACGACACATGACTTACTAGCTGCACGATTCCTGACATGTCGGTAGCTGTTTGCTATATTGGTGTGCCCGGTATTATAGGAAATTGAACTGTTGTTGCACGGGATCATAATGAGAGTTCTACACACCAACCGATGATGATCTATAGGAGACAAGTAGCCGGGGTTCCAGTGTGCGCGATATACATCATATCACTACTCTTGGTTACAAGTTTGTTCATTATATACCTTATCATTACTACTGGGAGCATGTCTGTCCACTATACACCTTATCATTACTGCTGGGAGCATGTATGTCCATTATACACCTTATCATTACTGCTGGGAGCATGTATGTTCATTATACACCTTATCATTACTGCTGGGAGCCTGTCTGTCCATTATACACCTTATCATTACTGATGGGAGCATGTCTGTCCACTATACACCTTATCATTACTACTGGGAGCATGTCTGTCCACTATACACCATATCATTACTGCTGAGAGCATGTATGTCCATTATACACCTTATCATTACTGTTGGGAGCCAGTCTGTCCATTATACACCTTATCATTACTACTGGGAGCATGTCTGTCCACTATACACCATATCATTACTGCTGTGAGCCTGTATGTCCATTATACACCTTAGCATTACTGCTGGGAGCATGTATGTCCATTATACACCTTATCATTACTACTGGGAGCATGTCTGTCCATTATACACCTTATCATTACTGCTGGGAGCCTGTCTGTCCATTATACACCCTATCATTACTGCTGGGAGCCAGCCTGTCTGTCCATTATACACCTTATCATTACTGCTGGGAACCTGTCTGTCCACTATACACTTTACCATTACTGCTGGGAGCATATCTGTCCACTATGCACCTTATCATTACTGCTGGGAGCCTGTCTGTCCATTATGCACCTTATCATTACTGCTGGGAGCCTGTCTGTCCACTATACACCTAATCATTACTGCTGGGAGCATGTCTGTCCACTATGCACCTTATCATTACTGCTGGGAGCCTGTCTGTCCATTATACACCGTAGCATTACTGCTGGGAGCCTGTATGTCCATTATGCACCGTATCATTACTGCTGGGAGCCTGTATGTCCATTATACACCATATCATTACTGCTGGGAGCCTGTATGTCCATTATACACATTATCATTACTGTTGGGAGCCTGTATGTCCATTATACACCTTATCATTACTGCTGGGAGCATGTCTGTCCATTATACACCTTATAATTACTGCTGGCGGCCTGTCTGTCCATTATACACATTATCATTACTGCTGGGAGCCTGTCTGTCCATCATATACCTTATCATTACTACTGGGAGCCTGTCTGTCCACTATACATATTATCATTACTGCTGGGAGACTGTCTCTGTCCACTATGCACCTTATCATTACTGCTGGGAGCCTGTCTGTCCATCATATACATTATCATTACTACTGGGAGCATGTATGTCCACTATACACCTTATCATTACTGCTGGGAGCCTGTCTGTCCATCATATACCTTATCATTACTACTGGGAGCCTGTCTGTCCACTATACACATTATCATTACTACTGGGAGCATGTCTGTCCATTATACACCTTATCATTACTTCTGGGAGCATGTCTGTCCATTATGCACCTTATCATTACTTCTGGGAGCTTGTCTGTCCACTATACACCTTATCATTACTGCTGGGAGCCTGTCTGTCCAATATGCATCTTATCATTACTGATGGGAGCCTGTATGTCCACTATACACCTTATCATTACTGCTGGGAGCCTGTCTGTCCAATATGTACCTTATCATTACTGCTGGGAGCCTGTCTGTCCACTATGCACCTTATCATTACTGCTGGAAGCCTGTCTGTCCATTATACACCATATCACTACTCTTGGTTACAAGTGTGTTCATTATACAACTTATCATTACTGCTGGGAGCCTGTCTGTCCACTATACACCTGATCATTACTGCTGGGAGCATCTATGTCCATTATACACCTTATCATTACTACTGGGAGCATGTATGTCCACTATACACCTTACCATTACTACTGGGAGCATGTCTGTCCACTATACACCTTATCATTACTGCTGGGAGCATGTCTGTCCATTATACACCTTATCATTACTACTGGGAGCATGTCTGTCCATTATACACCTTATCATTACTGCTGGGAGCCTGTCTGTCCACTATACACCTTATCATTACTGCTGGGAGCATGTATGTTCATTATACACCTTATCATTACTGCTGGGAGCATGTCTGTCCACTATACACCTTACCATTACTACTGGGAGCATGTATGTCCACTATACACCTTACCATTACTACTGGGAGCATGTCTGTCCACTATACACCTTACCATTACTACTGGGAGCATCTATGTCCACTATACACCTTACCATTACTACTGGGAGCATGTCTGTCCACCATACACCTTATCACTACTGCTGGGAGCATGTCTGTCATTATACACCTTATCATTACTACTGGGAGCATATCTGTCCATTATACACCTTATCATTACTGCTGGGAGCCTGTCTGTCCACTATACACCTTATCATTACTGCTGGGAGCATGTATGTCCATTATACACCTTATCATTACATCTGGGAGCCTGTATGTCCACTATACACCTTATCATTACTGCTGGGAGCCTGTCTGTCCATTATACACCTTATCATTACATCTGGGAGCCTGTCTGTCCATTATACACCTTATCATTACTGCTGGGAGCCTGTCTGTCCACTATACACCTTATCATTACTGCTGGGAGCATGTCTGTCCATTATACACCCTATCATTACTGCTGGGAGCCTGTCTGTCCATTATACACCTTATCATTACATCTGGGAGCATGTCTGTCCATTATACACCTTATCATTACTTCTGGGAGCTTGTCTGTCCACTATACACCTTATCACTACTGCTGGGAGCATGTCTGTCCATTATACACCTTATCATTACTGCTGGGAGCCTGTCTGTCCAATATGCACCTTATCATTACTGCTGGGAGCCAGTCTGTCCACTATACACCTTATCATTACTGATGGAAGCCTGTCTGTCCATTATACACCATATCACTACTCTTGGTTACAAGTTTGTTCATTATACACCTTATCATTACTGCTGGGAGCCTGTCTGTCCACTATACACCTTATCATTACTGCTGGGAGCATGTATGTTCATTATACACCTTATCATTACTGCTGGGAGCATGTCTGTCCACTATACACCTTACCATTACTACTGGGAGCATGTATGTCCACTATACACATTACCATTACTACTGGGAGCATGTATGTCCACTATACACCTTACCATTACTACTGGGAGCATGTATGTCCACTATACCCCCTACCATTACTACTGGGAGCATGTATATCCACTATACACCTTACCATTACTACTGGGAGCATGTATGTCCACTATACACCTTATCATTACTACTGGGAGCATGTCTGTCCATTATACACCTTATCATTACTGCTGGGAGCATGTCTGTCCATTATACACCTTATCATTACTACTGGGAGCATGTCTGTCCATTATACACCTTATCATTACTGCTGGGAGCCTGTCTGTCCACTATACACCTTATCATTACTGTTGGGAGCATGTCTGTCCACTATACACATTACCATTACTACTGGGAGCATGTCTGTCCACTATACACCCTACCATTACTACTGGGAGCATGTATGTCCACTATACACCTTACAATTACTACTGGGAGCATGTATGTCCACTATACACCTTATCATTACTGCTGGGAGCATGTATGTCCATTATACACCTTATCATTACTGCTGGGAGCCTGTCTGTCCATTATAAACCTTACAATTACTACTGGGAGCATGTATGTCAATTATACACCTTATCATTACTGCTGGGAGCATATATGTCCACTATGCACCTTATCATTACTACTGGGAGCATGTCTGTCCAATATACACCTTACCATTACTACTGGGAGCATGTCTGTCCACTAAACACCTTATCATTACTACTGGGAGCATATATGTCCACTATACACCTTACCATTACTACTGGGAGCATATCTGTCCACTATGCACCTTATCATTACTGCTGGGAGCATGTCTGTCCACTATACACCTTACCATTACTACTGGGAGCATGTCTGTCCACTATACACCTTATCATTACTTCTGGGAGCATGTCTGTCCATTATTCACCTTATCATTACTACTGGGAGCATGTATGTCCACTATACACCTTATCATTACTACTGGGAGCATGTCTGTCCATTATACACCTTATCATTACTGCTGGGAGCCTGTCTGTCCACTATACACCTTATCATTACTGCTGGGAGCATGTCTGTCCATTATACACCCTATCATTACTGCTGGGAGCCAGCCAGTCTGTCCATTATACACCTTATCATTACTGCTGGGAACCTGTCTGTCCACTATACACCTTATCATTACTGCTGGGAGCATGTATGTTTATTATACACCTTATCATTACTGCTGGGAGCATGTCTGTCCACTATACACCTTACCATTACTACTGGGAGCATGTCTGTCCACTATACACCTTACCATTACTACTGGGAGCATGTATGTCCACTATGCACCTTACCATTACTACTGGGAGCATGTATGTCCACTATACACCTTATCATTACTGCTGGGAGCATGTCTGTCCATTATACACCTTATCATTACTACTGGGAGCATGTCTGTCCATTATACACCTTAGCATTACTGCTGGGAGCCTGTCTGTCCACTATACACCTTATCATTACTGCTGGGAGCATGTCTGTCCATTATACACCTTATCATTACATCTGGGAGCATGTCTGTCCATTATACACCTTATCATTACTGCTGGGAGCATGTCTGTCCACTATACACCTTATCATTACATCTGGGAGCCTGTCTGTCCATTATACACCTTATCATTACATCTGGGAGCATTTCTGTCCATTATACACCTTATCATTACTTCTGGGAGCTTGTCTGTCCACTATACACCTTATCACTACTGCTGGCAGCATGTCTGTCTATTATACACCTTATCATTACTGCTGGGAGCCTGTCTGTCCACTATACACATTATCATTACTGCTGGGAGCATGTCTGTCCATTATACACCCTATCATTACTGCTGGGAGCCTGTCTGTCCATTATACACCTTATCATTACATCTGGGAGCATGTCTGTCCATTATACACCTTATCATTACTTCTGGGAGCTTGTCTGTCCACAATACACCTTATCACTACTGCTGGGAGCATGTCTGTCCATTATACACCTTATCATTACTGCTGGGAGCCTGTCTTTCCAATATGCACCTTATCATTACTGCTGGGAGCCAGTCTGTCCACTATACATACACCTTATCATTACTGATGGAAGCCTGTCTGTCCATTATACACCATATCACTACTATTGGTTACAAGTTTGTTCATTATACACCTTATCATTACTGCTGGGAGCCTGTCTGTCCACTATACACCTTATCATTACTGCTGGGAGCATGTATGTTCATTATACACCTTATCATTACTGCTGGGAGCATGTCTGTCCACTATACACCTTACCATTACTACTGGGAGCATGTATGTCCACTATACACATTACCATTACTACTGGGAGCATGTATGTCCACTATACACCTTACCATTACTACTGGGAGCATGTATGTCCACTATACCCCCTACCATTACTACTGGGAGCATGTATGTCCACTATACACCTTACCATTACTACTGGGAGCATGTATGTCCACTATACACCTTACCATTACTACTGGGAGCATGTCTGTCCACTATACACGTTATCATTACTGCTGGGAGCATGTCTGTCCATTATACACCTTATCATTACTGCTGGGAGCATGTATGTCCATTATACACCTTATCATTACTACTGGGAGCATGTCTGTCCATTATACACCTTATCATTACTGCTGGGAGCCTGTCTGTCCACTATACACCTTATCATTACTGTTCGAAGCATGTATGTTCATTAAACACCTTATCATTACTGCTGGGAGCATGTATGTCCACTATAGACATTACCATTACTACTGGGAGCATGTCTGTCCACTATACACCTTACCATTACTACTGGGAGCATGTCTATCCACTATACACCTTACCATTACTACTGGGAGCATGTATGTCCACTATACACCTTACCATTACTACTGGGAGCATGTCTGTCCACTATACACCTTACCATTACTACTGGGAGCATGTATGTCCACTATACACCTTACCATTACTACTGGGAGCATGTATGTCCACTATACACCTTACCATTACTACTGGGAGCATGTCTGTCCACTATACACAATATCATTACTGCTGGGAGCCTGTATGTCCATTATACACCTTATCATTACTGCTGGGAGCATGTATGTCCATTATACACCTTATTATTACTACTGGGAGCATGTCTGTCCATTATACACCTTATCATTACTGCTGGGAGCCTGTCTGTCCACTATACACCTTATCATTACTGCTGGGAGCATGTCTGTCCATTATACACCCTATCATTACTGCTGGGAGCTAGCCTGTCTGTCCATTATACACCTTATCATTACTGCTGGGAACCTGTCTGTCCACTATACACTTTACCATTACTGCTGGGAGCATATCTGTCCACTATGCACCTTATAATTACTGCTGGGAGCCTGTCTGTCCATTATGCACCTTATCATTACTGCTGGGAGCCTGTCTGTCCACTATACACCTTATCATTACTGCTGGGAGCATGTCTGTCCACTATGCACCTTATCATTACTGCTGGGAGCCTGTCTGTCCATTATACACCGTATCATTACTGCTGGGAGCCTGTATGTCCATTATACACCTTATCATTACTGCTGGGAGCCTGTCTGTCCATTATACACCGTATCATTACTGTTGGGAGCCTGTATGTCCATTATACACCTTATCATTACTGCTGGGACCCTGTATGTCCATTATACACCTTATCATTACTGCTGGGAGCCTGTTTGTCCATTATACACCTTATCATTACTGCTGGGAGCATGTCTGTCCACTATACACCTTATCATTACTGCTGGCGGCCTGTCTGTCCATTATACACCTTATCATTACTGCTGGGAGCCTGTCTGTCCATCATATACCTTATCATTACTACTGGGAGCCTGTCTGTCCACTATGCACCTTATCATTACTGCTGGGAGCCTGTCTGTCCACTATGCACCTTATCATTACTGCTGGGAGCCTGTCTGTCCATCATATACATTACCATTACTACTGGGAGCATGTATGTCCACTATACACCTTATCATTACTGCTGGGAGCCTGTCTGTCCATCATATACCTTATCATTACTACTGGGAGCCTGTCTGTCCACTATACACCTTATCATTACTACTGGGAGCATGTCTGTCCATTATACACCTTATCATTACTTCTGGGAGCATGTCTGTCCATTATACACCTTATCATTACTGCTGGGAGCCTGTCTGTCCAATATGCATATTATCATTACTGATGGGAGCCTGTCTGTCCACTATACACCTTATCATTACTGCTGGGAGCCTGTCTGTCCAATATGCACCTTATCATTACTGCTGGGAGCCTGTCTGTCCACTATGCACCTTATCATTACTGCTGGAAGCCTGTCTGTCCATTATACACCATATCACTACTCTTGGTTACAATTTGTTCATTATACACATTATCATTACTGCTGGGAGCCTGTCTGTCCACTATACACCTTATCATTACTGCTGGGAGTATGTATGTCCATTATACACCTTATCATTACTACTGGGAGCATGTATGTCCACTATACACATTACCATTACTACTGGGAGCATGTCTGTCCACTATACACCTTATCATTACTACTGGGAGCATGTATGTCCACTATACACATTACCATTACTACTGGGAGCATGTCTGTCCATTATACACCTTACCATTACTACTGGGAGCATGTATGTCCACTATACACCTTACCATTACTACTTGGAGCATGTCTGTCCACTATACACATTATCATTACTGCTGAGAGCATGTCTGTCCATTATACACCTTTTAATTACTACTGGGAGCATGTCTGTCCATTATACACCTTATCATTACTACTGGGAGCATGTCTGTCAATTATACACCTTATCATTACTGCTGGGAGCCTGTCTGTCCACTATACACCTTATCATTACTGCTGGGAGCATGTATGTTCATTATATACCTTATCATTACTGCTGGGAGCATGTCTGTCCACTATACACCTTACCATTACTACTGGGAGCATGTCTGTCCACTATACACCTTACCATTACTACTGGGAGCATGTCTGTCCACTATACACCTTACCATTACTACTGGGAGCATGTCTGTCCACTATACACCTTACCATTACTACTGGGAGCATGTATGTCCACTATACACCTTACCATTACTACTGGGAGCATGTATGTCCACTATACACCTTATCATTACTGCTGGGAGCGTGTCTGTCCATTATACACCTTATCATTACTACTGGGAGCATGTCTGTCCATTATACACCTTATCATTACTGCTGGGAGCCTGTCTGTCCACTATACACCTTATCATTACTGATGGGAGCATGTCTGTCCATTATACACCTTATCATTACTGCTGGGAGCCTGTATGTCCACTATACACCTTATGATTACTGCTGGGAGCCTGTCTGTCCACTATACACCTTATAATTACTGCTGGGAGCCTGTCTGTCCATTATACACCTTATCATTACTGCTGGGCGCCTGTCTGTCCACTATACACCTTATAATTACTGCTGGGAGCCTGTCTGTCCATTATACACATTATCATTACTGCTGGGCGCCTGTCTGTCCACTATACACCTTATCATTACTGTTGGGAGCCTGTCTGTCCACTATACACCTTATCATTACTGCTGGGAGCATGTCTGTCCATTATACACATTATCATTACTGCTGGGAGCATGTCTGTCCACTATACACCTTACCATTACTGCTGGGAGCATGTCTGTCCACTATACACCTTATCATTACTACTGGGAGCATGTCTGTCCACCATACACCTTATCATTACTGCTGGGAGCATGTATGTCCACTATACACCTTATCATTACTGCTAGGAGCCTGTCTGTCCATTATACACCTTACCATTACTGCTGGGAGCATGTCTGTCCATTATACACCTTATGATTACTGCTAGGAGCATGTATGTCCATTATACACCTTATCATTACTGCTGGGAGCATGTCTGTCCATTATACACCTTATCATTACTGCTGGGAGCATGTCTGTCCATTATACACCTTATCATTACTGCTGGGAGCATGTCTGTCCATTATACACCTTATCATTACTGCTGGGAGCATGTCTGTCCATTATACACCTTATCATTACTGCTGGGAGCCTGTCTGTCCATTATATACCTTATCATTACTGCTGGGAGCCTGTCTGTCCACTATACACCTTATCATTACTGCTGGGAGCATGTATGTTCATTATAAACCTTATCATTACTGCTGGGAGCATGTCTGTCCACTATACACCTTACCATTACTACTGGGAGCATGTCTGTCCACTATACACCTTACCATTACTACTGGGAGCATGTCTGTCCACTATACACCTTACCATTACTGCTGGGAGCATGTCTGTCCACTATACACCTTATCATTACTGCTAGGAGCCTGTCTGTCCATTATACACCTTACCATTACTGCTGGGAGCATGTCTGTCCATTATACACCTTATCATTACTGCTAGGAGCATGTCTGTCCATTATACACCTTATCATTACTGCTGGGAGCATGTCTGTCCATTATACACCTTATCATTACTGCTGGGAGCATGTCTGTCCATTATACACCTTATCATTACTGCTGGGAGCATGTCTGTCCATTATACACCTTATCATTACTGCTGGGAGCATGTCTGTCCATTATACACCTTATCATTACTGCTGGGAGCCTGTCTGTCCATTATATACCTTATCATTACTGCTGGGAGCCTGTCTGTCCACTATACACCTTATCATTACTGCTGGGAGCATGTATGTTCATTATAACCTTATCATTACTGCTGGGAGCATGTCTGTCCACTATACACCTTACCATTACTACTGGGAGCATGTCTGTCCACTATACACCTTATCATTACTACTGGGAGCATGTCTGTCCACTATACACCTTATCATTACTACTGGGAGCATGTCTGTCCACTATACACCTTATCATTACTGCTGGGAGCATGTCTGTCCATTATACACCTTATCATTACTGCTGGGAGCATGTCTGTCCATTATACACCTTATCATTACTGCTGGGAGCCTGTCTGTCCACTATACACTTATCATTACTGCTGGGAGCATGTCTGTCCATTATACACCTTATCATTACTGCTGGGATGTCTGTCCATTATACACCTTATCATTACTGCTGGGAGCATGTCTGTCCACTATACACCTTATCATTACTGCTGGGAGCATGTCTGTCCATTATACACCTTATCATTACTGCTGGGAGCATGTCTGTCCATATACACCTTATCATTACTACTGGGAGCATGTCTGTCCATTATACACCTTATCATTACTGCTGGGAGCATGTCTGTCCACTATACACCTTATCATTACTACTGGGAGCATGTCTGTCCACTATACACCTTATCATTACTGCTGGGAGCATGTATGTCCATTATACACCTTATCATTACTGCTGGGAGCCTGTCTGTCCATTATACACCTTATCATTACTACTGGGAGCATGTTTGTCCACTATACACCTTATCATTACTGCTGGGAGCCTGTATGTCCATTATACACCTTATCATTACTGCTGGGAGCATGTATGTCCACTATACACCTTATCATTACTGCTGGGAGCCTGTCTGTCCATTATACACCTTATCATTACTCTGGGAGCATGTCTGTCCATTATACACCTTATCATTACTGCTGGAACCTGTCTGTCCATTATACACCTATCATTACTGCTGGAGCATTCTGTCCACTATACACCTTATCATTACTGCTGGGAGCATGTCTGTCCATTATACACCTTATCATTACTGCTGGGAGCATGTCTGTCCACTATACACCTTATCATTACTACTGGGAGCATGTCTGTCCATTATACACCTTATCATTACTACTGGGAGCATGTATGTCCACTATACACCTTATCATTACTGCTGGGAGCATGTATGTCCAATATACACCTTACCATTACTACTGGGAGCATGTATGTCCAATATACACCTTACCATTACTACTGGGAGCATGTATGTCCACTATACACCTTATCATTACTACTGGGAGCATGTCTGTCCATTATACACCTTATCATTACTGCTGGGAGCATGTCTGTCCATTATACACCTTATCATTACTACTGGGAGCATGTCTGTCCATTATACACCTTATCATTACTGCTGGGAGCCTGTCTGTCCACTATACACCTTATCATTACTGTTGGGAGCATGTCTGTCCACTATACACATTACCATTACTACTGGGAGCATGTCTGTCCACTATACACCCTACCATTACTACTGGGAGCATGTATGTCCACTATACACCTTACAATTACTACTGGGAGCATGTATGTCCACTATACACCTTATCATTACTGCTGGGAGCATGTATGTCCATTATACACCTTATCATTACTGCTGGGAGCCTGTCTGTCCATTATAAACCTTACAATTACTACTGGGAGCATGTATGTCAATTATACACCTTATCATTACTGCTGGGAGCATATATGTCCACTATGCACCTTATCATTACTACTGGGAGCATGTCTGTCCAATATACACCTTACCATTACTACTGGGAGCATGTCTGTCCACTAAACACCTTATCATTACTACTGGGAGCATATATGTCCACTATACACCTTAACATTACTACTGGGAGCATATCTGTCCACTATGCACCTTATCATTACTGCTGGGAGCATGTCTGTCCACTATACACCTTACCATTACTACTGGGAGCATGACTGTCCACTATACACCTTATCATTACTTCTGGGAGCATGTCTGTCCATTATTCACCTTATCATTACTACTGGGAGCATGTATGTCCACTATACACCTTATCATTACTACTGGGAGCATGTATGTCCATTATACACCTTATCATTACTGCTGGGAGCCTGTCTGTCCACTATACACCTTATCATTACTGCTGGGAGCATGTCTGTCCATTATACACCCTATCATTACTGCTGGGAGCCAGCCTGTCTGTCCATTATACACCTTATCATTACTGCTGGGAACCTGTCTGTCCACTATACACCTTATCATTACTGCTGGGAGCATGTATGTTCATTATACACCTTATCATTACTGCTGGGAGCATGTCTGTCCACTATACACCTTACCATTACTACTGGGAGCATGTCTGTCCACTATACACCTTATCATTACTGCTGGGAGCATGTATGTCCATTATACACCTTACCATTACTACTGGGAGCATGTATGTCCATATACACCTTATCATTACTGCTGGGAGCATGTCTGTCCATTATACACCTTATCATTACTACTGGGAGCATGTATGTCCATTATACACCTTATCATTACTGCTGGGAGCCTGTCTGTCCATTATCACCTTATCATTACATCTGGGAGCATGTCTGTCCATTATACACCTTATCATTACTTGGGGTTTTGTCCATTATACACCTTATCATTACTTCTGGGAGCTTGTCTGTCCACTATACACCTTATCACTACTGCTGGCAGCATGTCTGTCTATTATACACCTTATCATTACTGCTGGGAGCCTGTCTGTCCACTATACACATTATCATTACTGCTGGGAGCATGTCTGTCCATTATACACCCTATCATTACTGCTGGGAGCCTGTCTGTCCATTATACACCTTATCATTACATCTGGGAGCATGTCTGTCCATTATACACCTTATCATTACTTCTGGGAGCTTGTCTGTCCACAATACACCTTATCACTACTGCTGGGAGCATGTCTGTCCATTATACACCTTATCATTACTGCTGGGAGCCTGTCTTTCCAATATGCACCTTATCATTACTGCTGGGAGCCAGTCTGTCCACTATACATACACCTTATCATTACTGATGGAAGCCTGTCTGTCCATTATACACCATATCACTACTATTGGTTACAAGTTTGTTCATTATACACCTTATCATTACTGCTGGGAGCCTGTCTGTCCACTATACACCTTATCATTACTGCTGGGAGCATGTATGTTCATTATACACCTTATCATTACTGCTGGGAGCATGTCTGTCCACTATACACCTTACCATTACTACTGGGAGCATGTATGTCCACTATACACATTATCATTACTACTGGGAGCATGTATGTCCACTATACACCTTACCATTACTACTGGGAGCATGTATGTCCACTATACCCCCTACCATTACTACTGGGAGCATGTATGTCCACTATACACCTTACCATTACTACTGGGAGCATGTATGTCCACTATACACCTTACCATTACTACTGGGAGCATGTCTGTCCACTATACACCTTATCATTACTGCTGGGAGCATGTCTGTCCATTATACACCTTATCATTACTGCTGGGAGCATGTATGTCCATTATACACCTTATCATTACTACTGGGAGCATGTCTGTCCATTATACACCTTATCATTACTGCTGGGAGCCTGTCTGTCCACTATACACCTTATCATTACTGTTGGGAGCATGTATGTTCATTATACACCTTATCATTACTGCTGGGAGCATGTATGTCCACTATAGACATTACCATTACTACTGGGAGCATGTCTGTCCACTATACACCTTACCATTACTACTGGGAGCATGTCTGTCCACTATACACCTTACCATTACTACTGGGAGCATGTCTGTCATATCACCTTACATTACTCTGGGAGCATGTATGTCCACTATACACCTTACCATTACTACTGGGAGCATGTCTGTCCACTATACACCTTACCATTACTACTGGGAGCATGTCTGTCCACTATACACCTTACCATTACTACTGGGAGCATGTATGTCCACTATACACCTTACCATTACTGCTGGGAGCATGTCTGTCCACTATACACCTTATCATTACTGCTGGGAGCCTGTATGTCCATTATACACCTTATCATTACTGCTGGGAGCATGTATGTCCATTATACACCTTATCATTACTACTGGGAGCATGTCTGTCCATTATACACCTTATCATTACTGCTGGGAGCCTGTCTGTCCACTATACACCTTATCATTACTGCTGGGAGCATGTCTGTCCATTATACACCCTATCATTACTGCTGGGAGCTAGCCTGTCTGTCCATTATACACCTTATCATTACTGCTGGGAACCTGTCTGTCCACTATACACTTTACCATTACTGCTGGGAGCATATCTGTCCACTATGCACCTTATAATTACTGCTGGGAGCCTGTCTGTCCATTATGCACCTTATCATTACTGCTGGGAGCCTGTCTGTCCACTATACACCTTATCATTACTGCTGGGAGCATGTCTGTCCACTATGCACCTTATCATTACTGCTGGGAGCCTGTCTGTCCATTATACACCGTATCATTACTGCTGGGAGCCTGTATGTCCATTATACACCTTATCATTACTGCTGGGAGCCTGTCTGTCCATTATACACCGTATCATTACTGTTGGGAGCCTGTATGTCCATTATACACCTTATCATTACTGCTGGGACCCTGTATGTCCATTATACACCTTATCATTACTGCTGGGAGCCTGTTTGTCCATTATACACCTTATCATTACTGCTGGGAGCATGTCTGTCCACTATACACCTTATCATTACTGCTGGCGGCCTGTCTGTCCATTATACACCTTATCATTACTGCTGGGAGCCTGTCTGTCCATCATATACCTTATCATTACTACTGGGAGCCTGTCTGTCCACTATGCACCTTATCATTACTGCTGGGAGCCTGTCTGTCCACTATGCACCTTATCATTACTGCTGGGAGCCTGTCTGTCCATCATATACATTATCATTACTACTGGGAGCATGTATGTCCACTATACACCTTATCATTACTGCTGGGAGCCTGTCTGTCCATCATATACCTTATCATTACTACTGGGAGCCTGTCTGTCCACTATACACCTTATCATTACTACTGGGAGCATGTCTGTCCATTATACACCTTATCATTACTTCTGGGAGCATGTCTGTCCATTATACACCTTATCATTACTGCTGGGAGCCTGTCTGTCCAATATGCATATTATCATTACTGATGGGAGCCTGTCTGTCCACTATACACCTTATCATTACTGCTGGGAGCCTGTCTGTCCAATATGCACCTTATCATTACTGCTGGGAGCCTGTCTGTCCACTATGCACCTTATCATTACTGCTGGAAGCCTGTCTGTCCATTATACACCATATCACTACTCTTGGTTACAATTTGTTCATTATACACATTATCATTACTGCTGGGAGCCTGTCTGTCCACTATACACCTTATCATTACTGCTGGGAGTATGTATGTCCATTATACACCTTATCATTACTACTGGGAGCATGTATGTCCACTATACACATTACCATTACTACTGGGAGCATGTCTGTCCACTATACACCTTATCATTACTACTGGGAGCATGTATGTCCACTATACACATTACCATTACTACTGGGAGCATGTCTGTCCATTATACACCTTACCATTACTACTGGGAGCATGTATGTCCACTATACACCTTACCATTACTACTTGGAGCATGTCTGTCCACTATACACATTATCATTACTGCTGAGAGCATGTCTGTCCATTATACACCTTTTCATTACTACTGGGAGCATGTCTGTCCATTATACACCTTATCATTACTACTGGGAGCATGTCTGTCAATTATACACCTTATCATTACTGCTGGGAGCCTGTCTGTCCACTATACACCTTATCATTACTGCTGGGAGCATGTATGTTCATTATATACCTTATCATTACTGCTGGGAGCATGTCTGTCCACTATACACCTTACCATTACTACTGGGAGCATGTCTGTCCACTATACACCTTACCATTACTACTGGGAGCATGTCTGTCCACTATACACCTTATCATTACTACTGGGAGCATGTCTGTCCACTATACACCTTATCATTACTGCTGGGAGCATGTCTGTCCATTATACACCTTATCATTACTACTGGGAGCATGTCTGTCCATTATACACCTTATCATTACTGCTGGGAGCATGTCTGTCCACTATACACCTTATCATTACTGCTGGGAGCATGTCTGTCCATTATACACCTTATCATTACTGCTGGGAGCCTGTATGTCCACTATACACCTTATCATTACTGCTGGGAGCATGTCTGTCCACTATACACCTTATCATTACTGCTGGGAGCCTGTCTGTCCATTATACACCTTATCATTACTGCTGGGAGCCTGTCTGTCCACTATACACCTTATCATTACTGCTGGGAGCCTGTCTGTCCATTATACACCTTATCATTACTGCTGGGCGCCTGTCTGTCCACTATACACCTTATCATTACTGTTGGGAGCCTGTCTGTCCACTATACACCTTATCATTACTGCTGGGAGCATGTCTGTCCATTATACACATTATCTTTACTGCTGGGAGCATGTCTGTCCACTATACACCTTACCATTACTGCTGGGAGCATGTCTGTCCACTATACACCTTATCATTACTACTGGGAGCATGTCTGTCCACCATACACCTTATCATTACTGCTGGGAGCATGTATGTCCACTATACACCTTATCATTACTGCTAGGAGCCTGTCTGTCCATTATACACCTTACCATTACTGCTGGGAGCATGTCTGTCCATTATACACCTTATGATTACTGCTAGGAGCATGTATGTCCATTATACACCTTATCATTACTGCTGGGAGCATGTCTGTCCATTATACACCTTATCATTACTGCTGGGAGCATGTCTGTCCATTATACACCTTATCATTACTGCTGGGAGCATGTCTGTCCATTATACACCTTATCATTACTGCTGGGAGCATGTCTGTCCATTATACACCTTATCATTACTGCTGGGAGCCTGTCTGTCCATTATATACCTTATCATTACTGCTGGGAGCCTGTCTGTCCACTATACACCTTATCATTACTGCTGGGAGCATGTATGTTCATTATAAACCTTATCATTACTGCTGGGAGCATGTCTGTCCACTATACACCTTACCATTACTACTGGGAGCATGTCTGTCCACTATACACCTTACCATTACTACTGGGAGGATGTATGTCCACTATACACCTTACCATTACTGCTGGGAGCATGTCTGTCCACTATACACCTTATCATTACTGCTAGGAGCCTGTCTGTCCATTATACACCTTATCATTACTGCTGGGAGCATGTCTGTCCATTATACACCTTATCATTACTGCTAGGAGCATGTCTGTCCATTATACACCTTATCATTACTGCTGGGAGCATGTCTGTCCATTATACACCTTATCATTACTGCTGGGAGGATGTATGTCCACTATACACCTTACCATTACTGCTGGGAGCATGTCTGTCCACTATACACCTTATCATTACTGCTAGGAGCCTGTCCGTCCATTATACACCTTACCATTACTGCTGGGAGCCTGTCTGTCCACTATACACCTTATCATTACTGCTGGGAGCATGTCTGTCCATTATACACCCTATCATTACTGCTGGGAGCTAGCCTGTCTGTCCATTATACACCTTATCATTACTGCTGGGAACCTGTCTGTCCACTATACACTTTACCATTACTGCTGGGAGCATATCTGTTCACTATGCACCTTATAATTACTGCTGGGAGCCTGTCTGTCCATTATGCACCTTATCATTACTGCTGGGAGCCTGTCTGTCCACTATACACCTTATCATTACTGCTGGGAGCATGTCTGTCCACTATGCACCTTATCATTACTGCTGGGAGCCTGTCTGTCCATTATACACCGTATCATTACTGCTGGGAGCCTGTATGTCCATTATACACCTTATCATCACTGCTGGGAGCCTGTCTGTCCATTATACACCGTATCATTACTGTTGGGAGCCTGTATGTCCATTATACACCTTATCATTACTGCTGGGACCCTGTATGTCCATTATACACCTTATCATTACTGCTGGGAGCCTGTTTGTCCATTATACACCTTATCATTACTGCTGGGAGCATGTCTGTCCACTATACACCTTATCATTACTGCTGGCGGCCTGTCTGTCCATTATACACCTTATCATTACTGCTGGGAGCCTGTCTGTCCATCATATACCTTATCATTACTACTGGGAGCCTGTCTGTCCACTATGCACCTTATCATTACTGCTGGGAGCCTGTCTGTCCACTATGCACCTTATCATTACTGCTGGGAGCCTGTCTGTCCATCATATACATTACCATTACTACTGGGAGCATGTATGTCCACTATACACCTTATCATTACTGCTGGGAGCCTGTCTGTCCATCATATACCTTATCATTACTACTGGGAGCCTGTCTGTCCACTATACACCTTATCATTACTACTGGGAGCATGTCTGTCCATTATACACCTTATCATTACTTCTGGGAGCATGTCTGTCCATTATACACCTTATCATTACTGCTGGGAGCCTGTCTGTCCAATATGCATTATCATTACTGCTGGGAGCCTGTCTGTCCACTATACACCTTATCATTACTGCTGGGAGCCTGTCTGTCCACTATGCACCTTATCATTACTGCTGGAAGCCTGTCTGTCCATTATACACCTTATCATTACTCTGGGAGCATGTCTGTCCATTATACACATTATCATTACTGCTGGGAGCCTGTCTGTCCACTATACACCTTATCATTACTGCTGGGAGCATGTATGTCCATTATACACCTTATCATTACTACTGGGAGCATGTATGTCCACTATACACCTTACCATTACTACTGGGAGCATGTCTGTCCACTATACACCTTATCATTACTACTGGGAGCATGTATGTCCACTATACACATTACCATTACTACTGGGAGCATGTCTGTCCATTATACACCTTACCATTACTACTGGGAGCATGTATGTCCACTATACACCTTACCATTACTACTTGGAGCATGTCTGTCCACTATACACATTATCATTACTGCTGAGAGCATGTCTGTCCATTATACACCTTTTCATTACTACTGGGAGCATGTCTGTCCATTATACACCTTATCATTACTACTGGGAGCATGTCTGTCAATTATACACCTTATCATTACTGCTGGGAGCATGTCTGTCCACTATACACCTTATCATTACTGCTGGGAGCCTGTATGTCCACTATACACCTTATGATTACTGCTGGGAGCCTGTCTGTCCACTATACACCTTATAATTACTGCTGGGAGCCTGTCTGTCCATTATACACCTTATCATTACTGCTGGGCGCCTGTCTGTCCACTATACACCTTATAATTACTGCTGGGAGCCTGTCTGTCCATTATACACATTATCATTACTGCTGGGCGCCTGTCTGTCCACTATACACCTTATCATTACTGTTGGGAGCCTGTCTGTCCACTATACACCTTATCATTACTGCTGGGAGCATGTCTGTCCATTATACACATTATCTTTACTGCTGGGAGCATGTCTGTCCACTATACACCTTACCATTACTGCTGGGAGCATGTCTGTCCACTATACACCTTATCATTACTACTGGGAGCATGTCTGTCCACCATACACCTTATCATTACTGCTGGGAGCATGTATGTCCACTATACACCTTATCATTACTGCTAGGAGCCTGTCTGTCCATTATACACCTTACCATTACTGCTGGGAGCATGTCTGTCCATTATACACCTTATGATTACTGCTAGGAGCATGTATGTCCATTATACACCTTATCATTACTGCTGGGAGCATGTCTGTCCATTATACACCTTATCATTACTGCTGGGAGCATGTCTGTCCATTATACACCTTATCATTACTGCTGGGAGCATGTCTGTCCATTATACACCTTATCATTACTGCTGGGAGCATGTCTGTCCATTATACACCTTATCATTACTGCTGGGAGCCTGTCTGTCCATTATATACCTTATCATTACTGCTGGGAGCCTGTCTGTCCACTATACACCTTATCATTACTGCTGGGAGCATGTATGTTCATTATAAACCTTATCATTACTGCTGGGAGCATGTCTGTCCACTATACACCTTACCATTACTACTGGGAGCATGTCTGTCCACTATACACCTTACCATTACTACTGGGAGGATGTATGTCCACTATACACCTTACCATTACTGCTGGGAGCATGTCTGTCCACTATACACCTTATCATTACTGCTAGGAGCCTGTCTGTCCATTATACACCTTATCATTACTGCTGGGAGCATGTCTGTCCATTATACACCTTATCATTACTGCTAGGAGCATGTCTGTCCATTATACACCTTATCATTACTGCTGGGAGCATGTCTGTCCATTATACACCTTATCATTACTGCTGGGAGGATGTATGTCCACTATACACCTTACCATTACTGCTGGGAGCATGTCTGTCCACTATACACCTTATCATTACTGCTAGGAGCCTGTCCGTCCATTATACACCTTACCATTACTGCTGGGAGCCTGTCTGTCCACTATACACCTTATCATTACTGCTGGGAGCATGTCTGTCCATTATACACCCTATCATTACTGCTGGGAGCTAGCCTGTCTGTCCATTATACACCTTATCATTACTGCTGGGAACCTGTCTGTCCACTATACACTTTACCATTACTGCTGGGAGCATATCTGTTCACTATGCACCTTATAATTACTGCTGGGAGCCTGTCTGTCCATTATGCACCTTATCATTACTGCTGGGAGCCTGTCTGTCCACTATACACCTTATCATTACTGCTGGGAGCATGTCTGTCCACTATGCACCTTATCATTACTGCTGGGAGCCTGTCTGTCCATTATACACCGTATCATTACTGCTGGGAGCCTGTATGTCCATTATACACCTTATCATCACTGCTGGGAGCCTGTCTGTCCATTATACACCGTATCATTACTGTTGGGAGCCTGTATGTCCATTATACACCTTATCATTACTGCTGGGACCCTGTATGTCCATTATACACCTTATCATTACTGCTGGGAGCCTGTTTGTCCATTATACACCTTATCATTACTGCTGGGAGCATGTCTGTCCACTATACACCTTATCATTACTGCTGGCGGCCTGTCTGTCCATTATACACCTTATCATTACTGCTGGGAGCCTGTCTGTCCATCATATACCTTATCATTACTACTGGGAGCCTGTCTGTCCACTATGCACCTTATCATTACTGCTGGGAGCCTGTCTGTCCACTATGCACCTTATCATTACTGCTGGGAGCCTGTCTGTCCATCATATACATTACCATTACTACTGGGAGCATGTATGTCCACTATACACCTTATCATTACTGCTGGGAGCCTGTCTGTCCATCATATACCTTATCATTACTACTGGGAGCCTGTCTGTCCACTATACACCTTATCATTACTACTGGGAGCATGTCTGTCCATTATACACCTTATCATTACTTCTGGGAGCATGTCTGTCCATTATACACCTTATCATTACTGCTGGGAGCCTGTCTGTCCAATATGCATATTATCATTACTGATGGGAGCCTGTCTGTCCACTATACACCTTATCATTACTGCTGGGAGCCTGTCTGTCCAATATGCACCTTATCATTACTGCTGGGAGCCTGTCTGTCCACTATGCACCTTATCATTACTGCTGGAAGCCTGTCTGTCCATTATACACCATATCACTACTCTTGGTTACAATTTGTTCATTATACACATTATCATTACTGCTGGGAGCCTGTCTGTCCACTATACACCTTATCATTACTGCTGGGAGTATGTATGTCCATTATACACCTTATCATTACTACTGGGAGCATGTATGTCCACTATACACATTACCATTACTACTGGGAGCATGTCTGTCCACTATACACCTTATCATTACTACTGGGAGCATGTATGTCCACTATACACATTACCATTACTACTGGGAGCATGTCTGTCCATTATACACCTTACCATTACTACTGGGAGCATGTATGTCCACTATACACCTTACCATTACTACTTGGAGCATGTCTGTCCACTATACACATTATCATTACTGCTGAGAGCATGTCTGTCCATTATACACCTTTTCATTACTACTGGGAGCATGTCTGTCCATTATACACCTTATCATTACTACTGGGAGCATGTCTGTCAATTATACACCTTATCATTACTGCTGGGAGCCTGTCTGTCCACTATACACCTTATCATTACTGCTGGGAGCATGTATGTTCATTATATACCTTATCATTACTGCTGGGAGCATGTCTGTCCACTATACACCTTACCATTACTACTGGGAGCATGTCTGTCCACTATACACCTTACCATTACTACTGGGAGCATGTCTGTCCACTATACACCTTACCATTACTACTGGGAGCATGTCTGTCCACTATACACCTTACCATTACTACTGGGAGCATGTATGTCCACTATACACCTTAACATTACTACTGGGAGCATGTATGTCCACTATACACCTTATCATTACTGCTGGGAGCGTGTCTGTCCATTATACACCTTATCATTACTACTGGGAGCATGTCTGTCCATTATACACCTTATCATTACTGCTGGGAGCCTGTCTGTCCACTATACACCTTATCATTACTGATGGGAGCATGTCTGTCCATTATACACCTTATCATTACTGCTGGGAGCCAGTATGTCCACTATACACCTTATGATTACTGCTGGGAGCCTGTCTGTCCACTATACACCTTATAATTACTGCTGGGAGCCTGTCTGTCCATTATACACCTTATCATTACTGCTGGGCGCCTGTCTGTCCACTATACACCTTATAATTACTGCTGGGAGCCTGTCTGTCCATTATACACCTTATCATTACTGCTGGGAGCCTGTCTGTCCACTATACACCTTATCATTACTGCTGGGAGCCTGTCTGTCCACTATACACCTTATCATTACTGCTGGGAGCATGTCTGTCCATTATACACCTTATCATTACTGCTGGGAGCATGTCTGTCCACTATAACTTAATTACTCTGGGAGCATGTTGTCCAATACACCTTATCATACTCTGGAGCGTTGTATTATACACCTTATCATTACTGCTGGGAGCATGTCTGTCCACTATACACCTTATCATTACTGCTGGGAGCATGTCTGTCCATTATACACCTTATCATTACTGCTGGGAGCATGTCTGTCCATTATACACCTTATCATTACTGCTGGGAGCATGTCTGTCCATTATACACCTTATCATTACTGCTGGGAGCATGTCTGTCCATTATACACCTTATCATTACTGCTGGGAGCATGTCTGTCCATTATACACCTTATCATTACTGCTGGGAGCATGTCTGTCCATTATACACCTTATCATTACTGCTGGGAGCATGTCTGTCCATTATACACCTTATCATTACTGCTGGGAGCATGTCTGTCCATTATACACCTTATCATTACTGCTGGGAGCATGTCTGTCCATTATACACCTTATCATTACTGCTGGGAGCATGTCTGTCCATTATACACCTTATCATTACTGCTGGGAGCATGTCTGTCCATTATACACCTTATCATTACTGCTGGGAGCATGTCTGTCCACTATACACCTTATCATTACTGCTGGGAGCATGTCTGTCCATTATACACCTTATCATTACTGCTGGGAGCATGTCTGTCCATTATACACCTTATCATTACTGCTGGGAGCATGTCTGTCCATTATACACCTTATCATTACTGCTGGGAGCATGTCTGTCCATTATACACCTTATCATTACTGCTGGGAGCATGTCTGTCCATTATACACCTTATCATTACTGCTGGGAGCATGTGTCCATTATACACCTTATCATTACTGCTGGGAGCATGTCTGTCCATTATACACCTTATCATACTGCTGGGAGCCTGTCTGTCCATTACACCTTATCATTACTGCTGGGAGCCTGTCTGTCCACTATACACCTTATCATTACTGCTGGGAGCATGTATGTTCATTATACACCTTATCATTACTGCTGGGAGCATGTCTGTCCACTATACACCTTACCATTACTACTGGGAGCATGTCTGTCCACTATACACCTTACCATTACTACTGGGAGCATGTCTGTCCACTATACACCTTATCATTACTACTGGGAGCATGTCTGTCCACTATACACCTTACCATTACTGCTGGGAGCATGTCTGTCCACTATACACCTTATCATTACTGCTGGGAGCATGTCTGTCCATTATACACCTTATCATTACTGCTGGGAGCATGTCTGTCCATTATACACCTTATCATTACTGCTGGGAGCATGTCTGTCCACTATACACCTTATCATTACTGCTGGGAGCATGTATGTCCATTATACACCTTATCATTACTGCTGGGAGCCTGTCTGTCCATATACACCTTACCATTACTACTGGGAGCATGTCTGTCCACTATACACCTTACCATTACTACTGGGAGCATGTATGTCCACTATACACCTTACCATTACTACTGGGAGCATGTCTGTCCACTATACACCTTATCATTACTGCTGGGAGCATGTATGTCCATTATACACCTTATCATTACTACTGGGAGCATGTCTGTCCATTATACACCTTATCATTACTGCTGGGAGCCTGTCTGTCCACTCTACACCTTATCATTACTGCTGGGAGCATGTATGTCCATTATACACCCTATCATTACTGCTGGGAGCCTGTCTGTCCATTATACACCCTATCATTACTTCTGGGAGCATGTATGTCCATTATACACCTTATCATTACTTCTGGGAGCTTGTCTGTCCACTATACACCTTATCATTACTGCTGGGAGCCTGTCTGTCCAATATGCACCTTATCATTACTGCTGGGAGCCTGTCTGTCCACTATGCACCTTATCATTACTGCTGGAAGCCTGTCTGTCCATTATACACCATATCACTACTCTTGGTTACAAGTTTGTTCATTATACACCTTATCATTACTGCTGGGAACCTGTCTGTCCACTATACACCTTATCATTACTGCTGGGAGCATGTCTGTCCACTATACACCTTATCATTACTGCTGGGAGCATGTCTGTCCATTATACACCTTATCATTACTACTGGGAGCATGTCTGTCCATTATACACCTTATCATTACTGCTGGGAGCATGTCTGTCCATTATACACCTTATCATTACTACTGGGAGCATGTATGTCCACCATACACCCTACCATTACTACTGGGAGCATGTATGTCCACTATACACCTTACAATTACTACTGGGAGCATGTATGTCCACTATACACCTTATCATTACTGCTGGGAGCATGTATGTCCATTATACACCTTATCATTACTGCTGGGAGCCTGTCTGTCCATTATACACCTTACATTACTACTGGGAGCATGTATGTCCATTATACACCTTATCATTACTGCTGGGAGCATGTCTGTCCACTATGCACCTTATCATTACTACTGGGAGCATGTCTGTCCACTATACACCTTACATTACTACTGGGAGCATGTCTGTCCACTATACACCTTATCATTACTACTGGGAGCATGTATGTCCACTATACACCTTAACATTACTACTGGGAGCATGTCTGTCCACTATACACCTTATCATTACTGCTGGGAGCATGTCTGTCCATTATACACCTTATCATTACTACTGGGAGCATGTCTGTCCACTATACACCTTATCATTACTTCTGGGAGCATGTCTGTCCATTATACACCTTATCATTACTGCTGGGAGCATGTTGTCCACTATACACCTTATCATTACTGCTGGGAGCTGTCTGTCATTATACACCTTATCATTACTGCTGGGAGCCTGTCTGTCCACTATACACCTTATCATTACTGCTGGGAGCATGTCTGTCCATTATACACCCTATCATTACTGCTGGAGCAGCCTGTCTGTCCATTATACACCTTATCATTACTGCTGGGAGCCTGTCTGTCCACTATACACCTTATCATTACTGCTGGGAGCATGTATGTCCTTATACACCTTATCATTACTGCTGGGAGCATGTCTGTCCACTATACTCCTTACCATTACTACTGGGAGCATGTCTGTCCACTATACACCTTATCATTACTGCTGGGAGCATGTATGTCCATTATACACCTTATCATTACTGCTGGGAGCCTGTCTGTCCATTATACACCTTACAATTACTACTGGGAGCATGTATGTCCATTATACACCTTATCATTACTGCTGGGAGCATATCTGTCCACTATGCACCTTATCATTACTACTGGGAGCATGTCTGTCCACTATACACCTTACCATTACTACTGGGAGCATGTCTGTCCACTAAACACCTTATCATTACTACTGGGAGCATATATGTCCACTATACACCTTACCATTACTACTGGGAGCATATCTGTCCACTATGCACCTTATCATTACTGCTGGGAGCATGTCTGTCCACTATACACCTTACCATTACTACTGGGAGCATGTCTGTCCACTATACACCTTATCATTACTTCTGGGAGCATGTCTGTCCATTATTCACCTTATCATTACTACTGGGAGCATGTATGTCCACTATACACCTTATCATTACTACTGGGAGCATGTCTGTCCATTATACACCTTATCATTACTGCTGGGAGCCTGTCTGTCCACTATACACCTTATCATTACTGCTGGGAGCATGTCTGTCCATTATACACCCTATCATTACTGCTGGGAGCCAGCCTGTCTGTCCATTATACACCTTATCATTACTGCTGGGAACCTGTCTGTCCACTATACACCTTATCATTACTGCTGGGAGCATGTATGTTCATTATACACCTTATCATTACTGCTGGGAGCATGTCTGTCCACTATACACCTTACCATTACTACTGGGAGCATGTCTGTCCACTATACACCTTACCATTACTACTGGGAGCATGTATGTCCACTATACACCTTACCATTACTACTGGGAGCATGTATGTCCACTATACACCTTATCATTACTGCTGGGAGCATGTCTGTCCATTATACACCTTATCATTACTACTGGGAGCATGTCTGTCCATTATACACCTTATCATTACTGCTGGGAGCCTGTCTGTCCATTATACACCTTATCATTACTTCTGGGAGCATGTCTGTCCATTATACACCTTATCATTACATCTGGGAGCATGTCTGTCCATTATACACCTTATCATTACTTCTGGGAGCTTGTCTGTCCACTATACACCTTATCACTACTGCTGGCAGCATGTCTGTCTATTATACACCTTATCATTACTGCTGGGAGCCTGTCTGTCCACTATACACATTATCATTACTGCTGGGAGCATGTCTGTCCATTATACACCCTATCATTACTGCTGGGAGCCTGTCTGTCCATTATACACCTTATCATTACATCTGGGAGCATGTCTGTCCATTAAACACCTTATCATTACTTCTGGGAGCTTGTCTGTCCACAATACACCTTATCACTACTGCTGGGAGCATGTCTGTCCATTATACACCTTATCATTACTGCTGGGAGCCTGTCTTTCCAATATGCACCTTATCATTACTGCTGGGAGCCAGTCTGTCCACTATACATACACCTTATCATTACTGATGGAAGCCTGTCTGTCCATTATACACCATATCACTACTATTGGTTACAAGTTTGTTCATTATACACCTTATCATTACTGCTGGGAGCCTGTCTGTCCACTATACACCTTATCATTACTGCTGGGAGCATGTATGTTCATTATACACCTTATCATTACTGCTGGGAGCATGTCTGTCCACTATACACCTTACCATTACTACTGGGAGCATGTATGTCCACTATACACATTACCATTACTACTGGGAGCATGTATGTCCACTATACACCTTACCATTACTACTGGGAGCATGTATGTCCACTATACCCCCTACCATTACTACTGGGAGCATGTATGTCCACTATACACCTTACCATTACTACTGGGAGCATGTATGTCCACTATACACCTTACCATTACTACTGGGAGCATGTCTGTCCACTATACACGTTATCATTACTGCTGGGAGCATGTCTGTCCATTATACACCTTATCATTACTGCTGGGAGCATGTATGTCCATTATACACCTTATCATTACTACTGGGAGCATGTCTGTCCATTATACACCTTATCATTACTGCTGGGAGCCTGTCTGTCCACTATACACCTTATCATTACTGTTGGAAGCATGTATGTTCATTAAACACCTTATCATTACTGCTGGGAGCATGTATGTCCACTATACACATTACCATTACTACTGGGAGCATGTCTGTCCACTATACACCTTACCATTACTACTGGGAGCATGTCTGTCCACTATACACCTTACCATTACTACTGGGAGCATTTCTGTCCACTATGCACCTTACCATTACTACTGGGAGCATGTATGTCCACTATACACCTTATCATTACTACTGGGAGCATGTCTGTCCACTATACACCTTACCATTACTGCTGGGAGCATGTATGTCCACTATACACCTTATCATTACTACTGGGAGCATGTATGTCCATTATACACCTTATCATTACTGCTGGGAGCATGTCTGTCCACTATACACCATATCATTACTGCTGGGAGCCTGTATGTCCATTATACACCTTATCATTACTGCTGGGAGCATGTATGTCCATTATACACCTTATCATTACTACTGGGAGCATGTCTGTCCATTATACACCTTATCATTACTGCTGGGAGCCTGTCTGTCCACTATACACCTTATCATTACTGCTGGGAGCATGTCTGTCCATTATACACCCTATCATTACTGCTGGGAGCTAGCCTGTCTGTCCATTATACACCTTATCATTACTGCTGGGAACCTGTCTGTCCACTATACACTTTACCATTACTGCTGGGAGCATATCTGTCCACTATGCACCTTATAATTACTGCTGGGAGCCTGTCTGTCCATTATGCACCTTATCATTACTGCTGGGAGCCTGTCTGTCCACTATACACCTTATCATTACTGCTGGGTGCATGTCTGTCCACTATGCACCTTATCATTACTGCTGGGAGCCTGTCTGTCCATTATACACCGTATCATTACTGCTGGGAGCCTGTATGTCCATTATACACCTTATCATTACTGCTGGGAGCCTGTCTGTCCATTTCGAAAGCCAAATGCACGACGTTTGAAGAAAATACTCCTTTGATTCTCGTCTAAAATTATTAGAAGTCGTGTTAGAATCGAAATAATAAGTATCAACTCAGGCCTTCGTGATATATATCTACGCATAAGAACTTCAAACTCGGGTTATTCTGCGATATACCACGGTTGATACTTATTATTTCTTAAATCTACAATATATACGATATTTGTTTTGCACTTGTCTGTTGTTGTTTTTTTGTGTTGCACTCCGTCGGTGGAGGAAATAAAGATATATACAGTCGAACTCCATTGCCTCAAACTCAACGGGTCCGTGAGTATTGGTTCGAGTCATGGGAGGTTCGAGTCAAGAGTAGTTGTGTGGGTTGACCCATAATATTGATAAATTAAATTGTGTTTTGGTAGCTTACTGTTATAT
>CM026387.1:5826938-5868249 GCA_014843695.1 Archivesica marissinica | reverse complement strand
GAGCTATCTATACATCAAACTGTCGGTGGATGGGGAGATGTGTAGTGTGTCAATGCTGTCTATACATCAAACTGTCCGTGGATGGGAAGATGTGTAGTGAGTCAGAGCTGTCTATACATCAAACTGTCCGTGGATGGGGAGATATGTAGTGTTTCAATGCTGTCTATACATCAAACTGTCCGTGGATGGGAAGATGTGTAGTGTGTCAGAGCTATCTATACATCAAACTGTCCGTGGATGGGGAGATGTGTAGTGTGTCAAAGCTGTCTATACATCAAACTGTCGGTGGATGAGGAGATGTGTAGTGTGTCAATGCTGTCTATACATCAAACTGTCGGTGAATGGGGAGATGTGTAGTGTGTCAATGCTATCTATACATCAAACTGTCCGTGGATGGGGAGATGTGTAGTGTGTCAGTGCTATATATACATCAAACTGTCCGTGGATGGGGAGATGTGTAGTGTGTCAGAGCTATCTATACACAGCTTCTATACATCAAACTGTCGTACATCAAACTGTCGGTGGATGGGGAGATGTGTAGTGTGTCAGAGCTATCTATACATCAAACTGTCGGTGGATGGGGAGATGTGTAGTGTGTCAATGCTGTCTATACATCAAACTGTCGGTGGATGGGGGATGTGTAGTGGGTCAATGCTGTCTATACATCAAACTGTCCGTGGATGGGAAGATGTGTAGTGTGTCAGAGCTATCTATACATCAAACTGTCGGTGGATGAGGAGATGTGTAGTGGGTCAGTGCTGTCTATACATCCAACTGTCCGTGGATGGGAGGATGTGTAGTGTGTCAGAGCTATCTATACATCAAACTGTCGGTGGATGAGGAGATGTGTAGTGGGTCAGTGCTGTCTATACATCCAACTGTCCGTGGATGGGAGGATGTGTAGTGTGTCAGAGCTATCTATACATCAAACTGTCGGTGGATGAGGAGATGTGTAGTGGGTCAGTGCTGTCTATACATCCAACTGTCCGTGGATGGGAGGATGTGTAGTGTGTCAGAGCTATCTATACATCAAACTGTCGGTGGATGAGGAGATGTGTAGTGGGTCAGTGCTGTCTATACATCCAACTGTCCGTGGATGGGAGGATGTGTAGTGTGTCAGAGCTATCTATACATCAAACTGTCGGTGGATGAGGAGATGTGTAGTGGGTCAGTGCTGTCTATACATCCAACTGTCCGTGGATGGGAGGATGTGTAGTGTGTCAGAGCTATCTATACATCAAACTGTCGGTGGATGGGGAGAGGTGTAATGATTCAGAGCTGTCTATACAACAAACTGTCCGTGTATGTGGAGATGTGTAGTGATTCAGTGCTGTCTATACATCAAACTGTCGGTGGATGGGGAGATAGGTAGTGTGTCAGAGTTATCTATACATCAAACTCTCGATGGATGGGGAGATGTGTAGTGATTCAGAGCTATCTATACATCAAACTGTCGGTGGATGGGGAGATGTGTAGTGTGTCAATGCTGTCTATACATCAAACTGTCCGTGGATGGGGAGATGTGTAGTGATTCAGAGCTATCTATACATCAAACTGTCGGTGGATGGGGAGATGTGTAGTGTGTCAATGCTGTCTATACATCAAACTGTCGGTGGATGGGGAGATGTGTAGTGTGTCAGTGCTGTCTATACATCAAACTGTCGGTGGATGGGGAGATGTGTAGTGGGTCAATGCTGTCTATACATCAAACTGTCGGTGGATGGGGAGATGTGTAGTGGGTCAATGCTGTCTATACATCAAACTGTCCGTGGATGGGGAGATGTGTAGTGTGTCAATGCTGTCTATACATCAAACTGTCCGTGGATGGGGATGTGTAGTGTCATGCTGTAATCAAACTGTCCGTGGATGGGGAGATGTGTAGTGATTCAGAGCTATCTATACATCAAACTGTCGGTGGATGGGGAGATGTGTAGTGGGTCAGTGCTGTCTATACATCAAACTGTCCGTGGATGGGGAGATGTGTAGTGATTCAGTGCTGTCTATACATCAAACTGTCCGTGGATGGGGAGATGTGTAGTTGTCAGAGCTATCTATACATCAAACTGTCGGTGGAGGGGGGGCGTGTAGTGTTCAGTGCTGTCTATACATCAAACTGTCCGTGGATGGGGAGATGTGTAGTGGGTCAGTGCTGTCTATACATCAAACTGTCCGTGGATGGGGAGATGTGTAGTTCAGCTATATGTACATCTATACACAAACTCCGTGGAGGGGGGGTAGTGGTCAGTGCTGTCTATACACCAAACTGTCCGTGGATGGGGAGATGTGTAGTTGTCAGTGCTGTCTATACATCAAACTGTCCGTGGATGGGGAGATGTGTATATCAGTGCTGTCTATACATCAAACTGTCGGTGGATGGGGAGATGTGTAGTGTGTCAAGCTATCTATACATCAAACTGTCGGTGGATGGGGAGATGTGTAGTGTGTCAGAGCTATCTATACATCAAACTGTCCGTGGATGGGAGATGTGTAGTGAGTCAGTGCTGTCTATACATCAAACTGTCGGTGGATGGGGAGATGTGTAGTGTGTCAGAGCTATCTATACATCAAACTGTCGGTGGATGGGGAGATGTGTAGTGAGTCAGAGCTATCTATACATCAAACTGTCGGTGGATGGGGAGATGTGTAGTGTGTCAGTGCTGTCTATACATCAAACTGTCGGTGGATGGGGAGATGTGTAGTGTGTCAGTGCTGTCTATACATCAAACTGTCGGTGGATGGGGAGATGTGTAGTGTGTCAATGCTGTCTATACATCAAACTGTCCGTGGATGGGGAGATGTGTAGTGTGTCAGTGCTGTCTATACATCAAACTGTCGGTGGATGGGGAGATGTGTAGTGTGTCAGAGCTATCTATACATCAAACTGTCGGTGGATGGGGAGATGTGTAGTGGGTCAGTGCTGTCTATACATCAAACTGTCGGTGGATGGGGAGATGTGTAGTGGGTCAAAGCTGTCTATACATCAAACTGTCGGTGGATGGGGAGATGGTAGTGATTCAGAGCTATCTATACATCAAACTGTCCGTGGATGGGGAGATGTGTAGTGATTCAGTGCTGTCTATACATCAAACTGTCGGTGGATGGGGAGATGTGTAGTGGGTCAAAGCTATCTATACATCAAACTGTCGGTGGATGAGGAGATGTGTAGTGTGTCAGAGCTATCTATACATCAAACTGTCGGTGGATGTGGAGATGTGTAATGATTCAGAGCTGTCTATACATCAAACTGTCCGTGTATGGGGAGATGTGTAGTGATTCAGTGCTGTCTATACATCAAACTGTCGGTGGATGGGGAGATAGGTAGTGTGTCAGAGTTATCTATACATCAAACTGTCGGTGGATGGGGAGATGTGTAGTGATTCAGAGTTATCTATACATCAAACTGTCGGTGGATGGGGAGATGTGTAGTGTGTCAATGCTGTCTATACATCAAACTGTCCGTGGATGGGGAGATGTGTAGTGATTCAGAGCTATCTATACATCAAACTGTCGGTGGATGGGGTGATGTGTAGTGTGTCAATGCTGTCTATACATCAAACTGTCGGTGGATGGGGAGATGTGTAGTGTGTCAGTGCTGTCTATACATCAAACTGTCGGTGGATGGGGAGATGTGTAGTGGGTCAATGCTGTCTATACATCAAACTGTCGGTGGATGGGGAGATGTGTAGTGGGTCAATGCTGTCTATACATCAAACTGTCGGTGGATGGGGAGATGTGTAGTGTGTCAATGCTGTCTATACATCAAACTGTCGGTGGATGGGGAGATGTGTAGTGTGTCAATGCTGTCTATACATCAAACTGTCCGTGGATGGGGAGATGTGTAGTGAGTCAGAGCTATCTATACATCAAACTGTCGGTGGATGGGGAGATGTGTAGTGGGTCAATGCTATCTATACATCAAACTGTCCGTGGATGGGGAGATGTGTAGTGTGTCAATGCTGTCTATACATCAAACTGTCGGTGGATGGGGAGATGTGTAGTGGGTCAATGCTGTCTATACATCAAACTGTCCGTGGATGGGGAGATGTGTAGGGATTCAGTGCTGTCTATACATCAAACTGTCCGTGGATGGGGAGATGTGTAGTGTGTCAGAGCTATCTATACATCAAACTGTCGGTGGATGGGGAGATGTGTAGTGTGTCAGAGCTATCTATACATCAAACTGTCGGTGGATGAGGAGATGTGTAGTGTGTCAATGCTGTCTATACATCCAACTGTCCGTGGATGGGAGATGTGTAGTGTGTCAGAGCTATCTATACATCAAACTGTCCGTGGATGGGGAGATGTGTAGTGGGTCAATGCTGTCTATACATCAAACTGTCCGTGGATGGGAAGATGTGTAGTGTGTCAGAGCTATCTATACATCAAACTGTCCGTGGATGGGGAGATGTGTAGTGTGTCAATGCTGTCTATACATCAAACTGTCCGTGGATGGGAAGATGTGTAGTGTGTCAGAGCTATCTATACATCAAACTGTCCGTGGATGGGGAGATGTGTAGTGTGTCAATGCTGTCTATACATCAAACTGTCGGTGGATGGGGAGATGTGTAGTGTGTCAATGCTATCTATACATCAAACTGTCGGTGGATGGGGAGATGTGTAGTGTGTCAATGCTATCTATACATCAAACTGTCCGTGGATGGGGAGATGTGTAGTGTGTCAATGCTATATATACATCAAACTGTCCGTGGATGGGGAGATGTGTAGTGTGTCAGAGCTATCTATAAATCAAACTGTCCGTGGATGGGGAGATGTGTAGTGTGTCAGAGCTATCTATACATCAAACTGTCGGTGGATGGGGAGATGTGTAGTGTGTCAATGCTGTCTATACATCAAACTGTCCGTGGATGGGGAGATGTGTAGTGTGTCAGAGCTATCTATACATCAAACTGTCGGTGGATGGGGAGAGGTGTAGTGTGTCAATGCTGTCTATACATCAAACTGTCCGTGGATGGGGAGATGTGTAGTGGGTCAATGCTGTCTATACATCAAACTGTCGGTGGATGGTGAGATGTGTAGTGATTCAGAGCTATCTATACATCAAACTGTCGGTGGATGGGGAGAGGTGTAGTGTGTCAGTGCTGTCTATACATCAAACTGTCGGTGGATGGGGAGATGTGTAGTGGGTCAAAGCTATCTATACATCAAACTGTCGGTGGATGAGGAGATGTGTAGTGGGTCAGTGCTGTCTATACATCAAACTGTCCGTGGATGGGGGGATGTGTAGTGTGTCAGAGCTATCTATACATCAAACTGTCGGTGGATGAGGAGATGTGTAGTGGGTCAGTGCTGTCTATACATCCAACTGTCCGTGGATGGGAAGATGTGTAGTGTGTCAGAGCTATCTATACATCAAACTGTCGGTGGATGAGGAGATGTGTAGTGGGTCAGTGCTGTCTATACATCCAACTGTCCGTGGATGGGAGGATGTGTAGTGTGTCAGAGCTATCTATACATCAAACTGTCGGTGGATGGGGAGAGGTGTAATGATTCAGAGCTGTCTATACAACAAACTGTCCGTGTATGTGGAGATGTGTAGTGATTCAGTGCTGTCTATACATCAAACTGTCGGTGGATGGGGAGATAGGTAGTGTGTCAGAGTTATCTATACATCAAACTGTCGATGGATGGGGAGATGTGTAGTGATTCAGAGCTATCTATACATCAAACTGTCGGTGGATGGGGAGATGTGTAGTGTGTCAATGCTGTCTATACATCAAACTGTCCGTGGATGGGGAGATGTGTAGTGATTCAGAGCTATCTATACATCAAACTGTCGGTGGATGGGGAGATGTGTAGTGGTCAATGCTGTCTATACATCAAACTGTCGTGGATGGGGAGATGTGTATGCAGATGTGTAGTGTGTCAATGCTGTCTATACATCAAACTGTCGGTGGATGGGGAGATGTGTAGTGTGTCAGTGCTGTCTATACATCAAACTGTCGGTGGATGGGGAGATGTGTAGTGGGTCAATGCTGTCTATACATCAAACTGTCGGTGGATGGGGAGATGTGTAGTGGGTCAATGCTGTCTATACATCAAACTGTCCGTGGATGGGGAGATGTGTAGTGTGTCAATGCTGTCTATACATCAAACTGTCCGTGGATGGGGAGATGTGTAGTGTGTCAATGCTGTCTATACATCAAACTGTCCGTGGATGGGGAGATGTGTAGTGATTCAGAGCTATCTATACATCAAACTGTCGGTGGATGGGGAGATGTGTAGTGGGTCAATGCTCTCTATACATCAAACTGTCCGTGGATGGGGAGATGTGTAGTGTGTCAATGCTGTCTATACATCAAACTGTCGGTGGATGGGGAGATGTGTAGTGGGTCAATGCTGTCTATACATCAAACTGTCCGTGGATGGGGAGATGTGTAAGGATTCAGTGCTGTCTATACATCAAACTGTCCGTGGATGGGGAGATGTGTAGTGTGTCAGAGCTATCTATACATCAAACTGTCGGTGGATGGGGAGATGTGTAGTGTGTCAGAGCTATCTATACATCAAACTGTCGGTGGATGAGGAGATGTGTAGTGTGTCAATGCTGTCTATACATCCAACTGTCCGTGGATGGGAAGATGTGTAGTGTGTCAGAGCTATCTATACATCAAACTGTCCGTGGATGGGGAGATGTGTAGTGTGTCAATGCTGTCTATACATCAAACTGTCCGTGGATGGGAAGATGTGTAGTGTGTCAGAGCTATCTATACATCAAACTGTCCGTGGATGGGGAGATGTGTAGTGTGTCAATGCTGTCTATACATCAAACTGTCGGTGAATGGGGAGATGTGTAGTGTGTTAATGCTATCTATACATCAAACTGTCGGTGAATGGGGAGATGTGTAGTGTGTCAATGCTATCTATACATCAAACTGTCCGTGGATGGGGAGATGTTTAGTGTGTCAATGCTATATATACATCAAACTGTCCGTGGATGGGGAGATGTGTAGTGTGTCAGAGCTATCTATAAATCAAACTGTCCGTGGATGGGGAGATGTGTAGTGTGGCAGAGCTATCTATACATCAAACTGTCGGTGGATGGGGAGAGGTGTAGTGTGTCAATGCTGTCTATACATCAAACTGTCCGTGGATGGGGAGATGTGTAGTGTGTCAGAGCTATCTATACATCAAACTGTCGGTGGATGGGGAGAGGTGTAGTGTGTCAATGCTGTCTATACATCAAACTGTCCGTGGATGGGGAGATGTGTAGTGGGTCAATGCTGTCTATACATCAAACTGTCGGTGGATGGTGAGATGTGTAGTGATTCAGAGCTATCTATACATCAAACTGTCTGTGGATGGGGAGAGGTGTAGTGTGTCAGTGCTGTCTATACATCAAACTGTCGGTGGATGGGGAGATGTATAGTGGGTCAAAGCTATCTATACATCAAACTGTCGGTGGATGAGGAGATGTGTAGTGGGTCAGTGCTGTCTATACATCCAACTGTCCATGGATGGGAAGATGTGTAGTGTGTCAGAGCTATCTATACATCAAACTGTCGGTGGATGAGGAGATGTGTAGTGGGTCAGTGCTGTCTATACATCCAACTGTCCGTGGATGGGAGGATGTGTAGTGTGTCAGAGCTATCTATACATCAAACTGTCGGTGGATGGGGAGAGGTGTAATGATTCAGAGCTGTCTATACAACAAACTGTCCGTGTATGTGGAGATGTGTAGTGATTCAGTGCTGTCTATACATCAAACTGTCGGTGGATGGGGAGATAGGTAGTGTGTCAGAGTTATCTATACATCAAACTCTCGATGGATGGGGAGATGTGTAGTGATTCAGAGTTATCTATACATCAAACTGTCGGTGGATGGGGAGATGTGTAGTGTGTCAATGCTGTCTATACATCAAACTGTCCGTGGATGGGGAGATGTGTAGTGATTCAGAGCTATCTATACATCAAACTGTCGGTGGATGGGGTGATGTGTAGTGTGTCAATGCTGTCTATACATCAAACTGTCGGTGGATGGGGAGATGTGTAGTGTGTCAGTGCTGTCTATATATCAAACTGTCGGTGGATGGGGAGATGTGTAGTGGGTCAATGCTGTCTATACATCAAACTGTCGGTGGATGGGGAGATGTGTAGTGGGTCAATGCTGTCTATACATCAAACTGTCCGTGGATGGGGAGATGTGTAGTGTGTCAATGCTGTCTATACATCAAACTGTCCGTGGATGGGGAGATGTGTAGTGTGTCAATGCTGTCTATACATCAAACTGTCCGTGGATGGGGAGATGTGTAGTTATTCAGAGCTATCTATACATCAAACTGTCGGTGGATGGGGAGATGTGTAGTGGGTCAATGCTCTCTATACATCAAACTGTCCGTGGATGGGGAGATGTGTAGTGTGTCAATGCTGTCTATACATCAAACTGTCGGTGGATGGGGAGATGTGTAGTGGGTCAATGCTGTCTATACATCAAACTGTCCGTGGATGGGGAGATGTGTAAGGATTCAGTGCTGTTTATACACCAAACTGTCCGTGGATGGGGAGATGTGTAATGTGTCAGAGATATCTATACATCAAACTGTCGGTGGATGGGGAGATGTGTAGTGTGTCAGAGCTATCTATACATCAAACTGTCGGTGGATGAGGAGATGTGTAGTGTGTCAATACTGTCTATACATCCAACTGTCCGTGGATGGGAAGATGTGTAGTGTGTCAGAGCTATCAATACATCAAACTGTCCGTGGATGGGGAGATATGTAGTGTGTCAATGCTGTCTATACATCAAACTGTCCGTGGATGGGAAGATGTGTAGTGTGTCAGAGCTATCTATACATCAAACTGTCCGTGGATGGGGAGATGTGTAGTGTGTCAATGCTGTCTATACATCAAACTGTCGGTGAATGGGGAGATGTGTAGTTTGTTAATGCTATCTATACATCAAACTGTCGGTGAATGGGGAGATGTGTAGTGTGTCAATGCTATCTATACATCAAACTGTCCGTGGATGGGGAGATGTTTAGTGTGTCAATGCTATATATACATCAAACTGTCCGTGGATGGGGAGATGTGTAGTGTGTCAGAGCTATCTATAAATCAAACTGTCCGTGGATGGGGAGATGTGTAGTGTGGCAGAGCTATCTATACATCAAACTGTCGATGGATGAGGAGATGTGTAGTGTGTCAATGCTGTCTATACATCCAACTGTCCGTGGATGGGAAGATGTGTAGTGTGTCAGAGCTATGTATACATCAAACTGTCGGTGGATGGGGAGAGGTGTAGTGTGTCAGAGCTATCTATACATCAAATTGTCCGTGGATGCGGAGAGGTGTAGTGATTCAGTGCTATCTATACATCAAACTGTCGGTGGATGAGGAGATGTGTAGTGGGTCAGTGCTGTCTATACATCAAACTGTCGGTGGATGGGGAGATGTGTAGTGATTCAGAGCTATCTATACATCAAACTGTCGGTGGATGGAGAGATGTGTAGTGGGTCAGTGCTGTCTATACATCAAACTGTCTGTGGATGGGGAGAGGTGTAGTATGTCAGAGCTATCAATACATCCAACTGTCTGTGGATGGGGAGATGTGTAGTGGGTCAATGCTTTCTATACATCAAACTGTCGGTGGATGGGGAGATGTGTAGTGATTCAGAGCTATCTATACATCAAACTGTCCGTGGATGGGGAGATGTGTAGTGTGTCAGAGTTATCTATACATCAAACTGTCGGTGGATGGGGAGATGTGTAGTGTGTCATTGCTGTCTATACATCAAACTGTCCGTGGATGGGGAGATGTGTAGTGGGTCAATGCTGTCTATACATCCAACTGTCCGTGGATGGGGAGATGTGTAGTGGGTCAATGCTGTCTATACACCAAACTGTCGGTGGATGGGGAGATGTGTAGTGTGTCAATGCTGTCTATACATCAAATGTCCGTGGATGGGAAGATGTGTAGTGATTCAGAGCTATCTATACATCAAACTGTCTGTGGATGGGGAGATGTGTAGTGGATCAATGCTGTCTATACGTCCAACTGTCCGTGGATGGGGGACGTGTATTGAATCAGTGTTGCCCGTGGATGGGGATACATGTTGGGAGTCAGTGATGTCTATACACCAAACTGTCCAGGGACGGGAGAAGTGTAGGGAGTCAGTGATGTATATACATCAGCCTGTCCTGGGACGGGGGAAATGTAGTGATTCAGTGCTGTCTATACACACAACTGTCCATGGAGGGGAGAAAAATATGGATTCAGTGACGTATATACACCAAACTGTCCGTGGAGGGGGTGTGTGTAGTGGGTAAGTGCTGTTTATACATCAAACTGTCGGTGGATGGGGAGATGTGTAGTGGGTCAATGCTGTCTATACATCAAACTGTCCGTGGATGGGGAGATGTGTAGTGGGTCAATGCTGTCTATACATCAAACTGTCGATGGATGGGGAGATGTGTAGTGGGTCAATGCTGTATATACATCAAACTGTCGGTGGATGGGGAGATGTGTAGTGTGTCAATGCTGTCTTTACATCAAACTGTCGGTGGATGGGGAGATGTGTAGTGGGTCAATGCTGTCTATACATCAAACTGTCGGTGGATAGGGAGATGTGTAGTGATTCAGAGCTATCTATACATCAAACTGTCGATGGATGAGGAGATGTGTAGTGGGTCAGTGCTGTCTATACATCAAACTGTCGGTGGATGGGGAGATGTGTAGTGATTCAGAGCTATCTATACATCAAACTGTCGGTGGATCAGGAGATGTGTAGTGGGTCAGAGATATCTATACATCAAACTGTCGGTGGATGGGGAGATGTGTAGTGGGTCAATGCTGTCTATACATCAAACTGTCGGTGGATGGGGAGATGTGTAGTGATTCAGTGCTGTCTATACATCAAACTGTCCGTGGATGGGGAGATGTGTAGTGTGTGAGAGTTATCTATACACCAAACTGTCGGTGGATGGGGAGATGTGTAGTGATTCAGAGCTATCTATACATCAAAATGTCGGTGGATGGGGAGATGTGTAGTGGGTCAGTGCTGTCTATACATCAAACTGTCGGTGGATGGGGAGATGTGTAGTGGGTCAGTGCTGTCTATACATCAAACTGTCGGTGGATGGGGAGATGTGTAGTGGGTCAGTGCTGTCTATACATCAAACTGTCGGTGGATGGGGAGATGTGTAGTGGGTCAGTGCTGTCTATACATCAAACTGTCGGTGGATGGGGAGATGTGTAGTGGGTCAGTGCTGTCTATACATCAAACTGTCGGTGGATGGGGAGATGTGTAGTGGGTCAGTGCTGTCTATACATCAAAATGTCGGTGGATGGGGAGATGTGTAGTGGGTCAGTGCTGTCTATACATCAAACTGTCGGTGGATGGGGAGATGTGTAGTGATTCAGAGCTATCTATACATCAAACTGTCGGTGGATGGGGAGATGTGTAGTGGGTCAATGCTGTCTATACATCAAACTGTCGGTGGATGGGGAGATGTGTAGTGGGTCAGTGCTGTATATACATCAAACTGTCGGTGGATGGGGAGATGTGTAGTGGGTCAGTGCTGTCTATACATCAAACTGTCGGTGGATGGGGAGATGTGTAGTGTGTCAGAGCTATCAATACATCCAACTGTCTGTGGATGGGGAGATGTGTAGTGATTCAGAGCTATCTATACATCAAACTGTCGGTGGATGGGGAGATGTGTAGTGATTCAGAGTTATCTATACATCAAACTGTCGGTGGATGGGGAGATGTGTAGTGGGTCAATGTTGTCTATACATCAAAATGTCCGTGGATGGGGAGATGTGTAGTTTGTCAGAGCTATCAATACATCCAACTGTCTGTGGATGGGGAGATGTGTAGTGATTCAGAGCTATCTATACATCAAACTGTCGGTGGGTGGGGAGATGTGTAGTGATTCAGAGTTATCTATACATCAAACTGTCGGTGGATGGGGAGATGTGTAGTGGGTCAATGCTGTCTATACACCAAACTGTCCGTGGATGGGGAGATGTGTAGTGGGTCAATGCTGTCTATATACCAAACTGTCGGTGGATGGGGAGATGTGTAGTGTGTCAATGCTGTCTATACATCAAACTGTCCGTAGATGGGAAGATGTGTAGTGATTCAGAGCTATCTATACATCAAACTGTCTGTGTATGGGGAGATGTGTAGTGGATCAATGCTGTCTATACGTCCAACTGTCCGTGGATGGGGGACGTGTATTGAATCAGTGTTGCCCGTGGATGGGGATACATGTTGGGAGTCAGTGATGTCTATACACCAAACTGTCCAGGGACGGGAGAAGTGTAGGGAGTCAGTGATGTATATACATCAGCCTGTCCTGGGACGGGGGAAATGTAGTGATTCAGTGCTGTCTATACACACAACTGTCCATGGAGGGGAGAAAAATATGGATTCAGTGACGTATATACACCAATCTGTCCGTGGAGGGGGTGTGTGTAGTGGGTCAGTGCTGTTTATACATCAAACTGTCGGTGGATGGGGAGATGTGTAGTGGGTCAATGCTGTCTATACATCAAACTGTCCGTGGATGGGGAGATGTGTAGTGGGTCAATGCTGTCTATACATCAAACTGTCGGTGGATGGGGAGATGTGTAGTGGGTCAATGCTGTCTATACATCAAACTGTCCGTGGATGGGGAGATGTGTAGTGATTCAGAGCTATCTATACATCAAACTGTCCGTGGATGGGGAGATGTGTAGTGTGTCAGAGTTATCTATACATCAAACTGTCGGTGGATGGGGAGATGTGTAGTGTGTCAGTGCTGTCTATACATCAAACTGTCCGTGGATGGGGAGATGTGTAGTGGGTCAATGCTGTCTATACATCCAACTGTCCGTGGATGGGGAGATGTGTAGTTATTCAGAGCTATCTATACATCAAACTGTCCGTGGATGGGGAGATGTGTAGTGTGTCAGAGCTATCTATACATCAAATTGTCCGTGGATGGGGAGATGTGTAGTGATTCAGTGATGTCTATACATCAAACTGTCGGTGGATGAGGAGATGTGTAGTGATTCAGTGCTGTCTATAAATCCAACTGTCCGTGTATGGGGAGATGTGTAGTTGGTCAATGCTATCTATACATCAAACTGTCCGTGGATGGGGAGATGTGTAGTGGGTCAATGCTGTCTATACATCAAACTGTCCGTGGATGGGGAGATGTGTAGTGGGTCAATTCTGTCTATACATCAAACTGTCGGTGGATGGGGAGATGTGTAGTGGGTCAGTGCTGTCTATACATCAAACTGTCGGTGGATGAGGAGATGTGTAGTGATTCAGTGCTGTCTATAAATCCAACTGTCCGTGTATGGGGAGATGTGTAGTTGGTCAATGCTATCTATACATCAAACTGTCCGTGGATGGGGAGATGTGTAGTGGGTCAATGCTGTCTATACATCAAACTGTCCGTGGATGGGGAGATGTGTAGTGGGTCAATTCTGTCTATACATCAAACTGTCGGTGGATGGGGAGATGTGTAGTGGGTCAGTGCTGTCTATACATCAAAATGTCGGTGGATGGGGAGATGTGTAGTGGGTCAGTTCTGTCTATACATCAAACTGTCGGTGGATGTGGAGATGTGTAGTGATTCAGAGCTATCTATACATCAAACTGTCGGTGGATGGGGAGATGTGTAGTGGGTCAATTCTGTCTATACATCAAACTGTCGGTGGATGGGGAGATGTGTAGTGGGTCAGTGCTGTCTATACATCAAACTGTCGGTGGATGGGGAGATGTGTAGTGGGTCAGTGCTGTCTATACATCAAACTGTCCGTGGATGGGGAGATGTGTAGTTTGTCAGAGCTATCTATACATCAAACTGTCGGTGGATGGGGAGATGTGTAGTGATTCAGAGTTATCTATACATCAAACTGTCGGTGGATGGGGAGATGTGTAGTGGGTCAATGCTGTCTATACACCAAACTGTCCGTGGATGGGGAGATGTGTAGTGGGTCAATGCTGTCTATATACCAAACTGTCGGTGGATGGGGAGATGTGTAGTGTGTCAATGCTGTCTATACATCAAACTGTCCGTGGATGGGAAGATGTGTAGTGATTCAGAGCTATCTATACATCAAACTGTCTGTGTATGGGGAGATGTGTAGTGGATCAATGCTGTCTATACGTCCAACTGTCCGTGGATGGGGGACGTGTATTGAATCAGTGTTGCCCGTGGATGGGGATACATGTTGGGAGTCAGTGATGTCTATACACCAAACTGTCCAGGGACGGGAGAAGTGTAGGGAGTCAGTGATGTATATACATCAGCCTGTCCTGGGACGGGGGAAATGTAGTGATTCAGTGCTGTCTATACACACAACTGTCCATGGAGGGGAGAAAAATATGGATTCAGTGACGTATATACACCAAACTGTCCGTGGAGGGGGTGTGTGTAGTGGGTCAGTGCTGTTTATACATCAAACTGTCGGTGGATGGGGAGATGTGTAGTGGGTCAATGCTGTCTATACATCAAACTGTCCGTGGATGGGGAGATGTGTAGTGAGTCAGTGCTGTCTATACATCAAACTGTCCGTGGATGGGGAGATGTGTAGTGGGTCAATGCTGTCTATACATCAAACTGTCCGTGGATGGGGAGATGTGTAGTGATTCAGAGCTGTCTATACATCAAACTGTCCGTGGATGGGGAGATGTGTAGTGTGTCAGTGCTGTCTATACATCAAACTGTCGGTGGATGGGGAGATGTGTAGTGTGTCAGTGCTGTCTATACATCAAACTGTCCGTGGATGGGGAGATGTGTAGTGGGTCAATGCTGTCTATACATCCAACTGTCCGTGGATGGGGAGATGTGTAGTGAGTCAGAGCTATCTATACATCAAACTGTCCGTGGATGGGGAGATGTGTAGTGTGTCAGAGCTATCTATACATCAAACTGTCCGTGGATGGGGAGATGTGTAGTGATTCAGTGCTGTCTATACATCAAACTGTCGGTGGATGAGGAGATGTGTAGTGATTCAGTGCTGTCTATACATCCAACTGTCCGTGTATGGGGAGATGTGTAGTGGGTCAATGCTATCTATACATCAAACTGTCCGTGGATGGGGAGATGTGTAGTGGGTCAATGCTGTCTATACATCAAACTGTCCGTGGATGGAGGGATGTGTAGTGGGTCAATGCTGTCTATACATCAAACTGTCGGTGGATGGGGAGATGTGTAGTGATTCAGAGCTATCTATACATCAAACTGTCGGTGGATGGGGAGATGTGTAGTGGGTCAATGCTGTCTATACATCCAACTGTCGGTGGATGGGGAGATGTGTAGTGGGTCAATGCTGTCTATACATCAAACTGTCGGTGGATGGGGAGATGTGTAGTGGGTCAGTGCTGTCTATACATCAAACTGTCGGTGGATGGGGAGATGTGTAGTGGGTCAGTGCTGTCTATACATCAAACTGTCCGTGGATGGGGAGATGTGTAGTTTGTCAGAGCTATCAATACATCCAACTGTCTGTGGATGGGGAGATGTGTAGTGATTCAGAGCTATATATACATCAAACTGTCGGTGGATGGGGAGATGTGTAGTGATTCAGAGTTATCTATACATCAAACTGTCGGTGGATGGGGAGATGTGTAGTGGGTCAATGCTGTCTATACACCAAACTGTCCGTGGATGGGGAGATGTGTAGTGGGTCAATGCTGTCTATATACCAAACTGTCGGTGGATGGGGAGATGTGTAGTGTGTCAATGCTGTCTATACATCAAACTGTCCGTAGATGGGAAGATGTGTAGTGATTCAGAGCTATCTATACATCAAACTGTCTGTGTATGGGGAGATGTGTAGTGGATCAATGCTGGCTATACGTCCAACTGTCCGTGGATGGGGGACGTGTATTGAATCAGTGTTGCCCGTGGATGGGGATACATGTTGGGAGTCAGTGATGTCTATACACCAAACTGTCCAGGGACGGGAGAAGTGTAGGGAGTCAGTGATGTATATACATCAGCCTGTCCTGGGACGGGGGAAATGTAGTGATTCAGTGCTGTCTATACACACAACTGTCCATGGAGGGGAGAAAAATATGGATTCAGTGACGTATATACACCAATCTGTCCGTGGAGGGGGTGTGTGTAGTGGGTCAGTGCTGTTTATACATCAAACTGTCGGTGGATGGGGAGATGTGTAGTGGGTCAATGCTGTCTATACATCAAACTGTCCGTGGATGGGGAGATGTGTAGTGGGTCAATGCTGTCTATACATCAAACTGTCGGTGGATGGGGAGATGTGTAGTGGGTCAATGCTGTCTATACATCAAACTGTCCGTGGATGGGGAGATGTGTAGTGATTCAGAGCTATCTATACATCAAACTGTCCGTGGATGGGGAGATGTGTAGTGTGTCAGAGTTATCTATACATCAAACTGTCGGTGGATGGGGAGATGTGTAGTGTGTCAGTGCTGTCTATACATCAAACTGTCCGTGGATGGGGAGATGTGTAGTGGGTCAATGCTGTCTATACATCCAACTGTCCGTGGATGGGGAGATGTGTAGTGATTCAGAGCTATCTATACATCAAACTGTCCGTGGATGGGGAGATGTGTAGTGTGTCAGAGCTATCTATACATCAAATTGTCCGTGGATGGGGAGATGTGTAGTGATTCAGTGATGTCTATACATCAAACTGTCGGTGGATGAGGAGATGTGTAGTGATTCAGTGCTGTCTATAAATCCAACTGTCCGTGTATGGGGAGATGTGTAGTGGGTCAATGCTATCTATACATCAAACTGTCCGTGGATGGGGAGATGTGTAGTGGGTCAATGCTGTCTATACATCAAACTGTCCGTGGATGGAGGGATGTGTAGTGGGTCAATGCTGTCTATACATCAAACTGTCGGTGGATGGGGAGATGTGTAGTGATTCAGAGCTATCTATACATCAAACTGTCGGTGGATGGGGAGATGTGTAGTGGGTCAATGCTGTCTATACATCCAACTGTCGGTGGATGAGGAGATGTGTAGTGGGTCAATGTTGTCTATACATCAAACTGTCGGTGGATGGGGAGATGTGTAGTGGATCAATGCTATCTATACATCAAACTGTCCGTGGATGGGGAGATGTGTAGTGGGTCAATACTGTCTATACATCAAACTGTCCGTGGATGGGAAGATGTGTAGTGATTCAGAGCTATATATACATCAAACTGTCTGTGGATGGGGAGATGTGTAGTGGATCAATGCTGTCTATACGTCCAACTGTCCGTGGATGGGGGACGTGTATTGAATCAGTGTTGCCCGTGGATGGGGATACATGTTGGGAGTCAGTGATGTCTATACACCAAACTGTCCAGGGACGGGAGAAGTGTAGGGAGTCAGTGATGTATATACATCAGCCTGTCCTGGGACGGGGGAAATGTAGTGATTCAGTGCTGTCTATACACACAACTGTCCAGGGAGGGGAGAAAATATGGATTCAGTGACGTATATACACCAAACTGTCCGTGGAGGGGGGGGGTGTGTAGTGGGTCAGTGCTGTTTATACATCAAACTGTCCGTGGATGGGGAGATGTGTAGTGGGTCAATGCTTTATATACATCAAACTGTCCGTGGATGGGGAGATGTGTAGTGTGTCAGAGCTATCTATACATCCAACTGTCCGTGGATGGGAAGATGTGTAGTGTGTCAGAGCTATCTATACATCAAACTGTCCGTGGATGAGGAGATGTGTAGTGGGTCAATGCTGTCTATACATCAAACTGTCCGTGGATGGGGAGATGTGTAGTGGGTCAATGCTGTCTATACATCAAACTGTCCGTGGATGGGAAGATGTGTAGTGTGTCAGAGCTATCTATACATCAAACTGTCGGTGGATGGGAAGATGTGTAGTGTGTCAGAGCTATCTATACATCAAACTCTCCGTGGATGGGAAGATGTGTAGTGTGTCAGAGCTATCTATACATCAAACTGTCGGTGGATGAGGAGATGTGTAGTGTGTCAGAGCTATCTATACATCAAACTGTTGGTGGATGGGGAGATGTGTAGTGGGTCAATGCTGTCTATACATCCAACTGTCCGTGGATGGGGAGATGTGTAGTGAATCAGTGCTGTCTATGCATCAAACTGTCCGTGGATGGGGAGATGTGTAGTGGGTCAATGCTGTCTATACATCAAACTATCCGTGGATGGGGAGATGTGTAGTGATTCAGTGCTGTCTATACATCAAACTGTCCGTGGATGGGGAGATGTGTAGTGAATCAGTGCTGTCTATGCATCCAATTGCCCGTGGATGGGGAGATGTGTAGTGGGTCAGAGCTGTCTATACATCAAACTGTCCGTGGATGGGGAGATGTGTAGTGATTCAGAGCTATCTATGCATCAAACTGTCCGTGGATGGGGAGATGTGTAGTGAATCAGTGCTGTCTATACATCCAATTGTCCGTGGATGGGGAGATGTGTAGTGATTCAGTGCTGTCTATACATCAAACTGTCCGATGATTGTGATGATGATGATGGTGGTGGTGGTGGTGGTGATGATGATGATGATGATGACGACGACGATGATGATGATACTGATGACGATGATGCTTGTGTTGATTAATAAAGAGAAACAATTATGTCATTGTAATGATTGTGATTATGATGACGATACCTGTTTTCGCTAGCATGTTCCAGGAACATCATTGCCCTGAAAAACAGTATGCTACATAATAACTGCTACATAACAAAACATAATTTTATTACTCAAAACATATGAATGCTACACGAGTTAATGAATGGCAAAACCATCAAACATAAACATATTATTGCAACAACTTTATTTTAGCTCGATTGCGAAACAAGTTATTTCAACTTATATAAATCACTCTCGAGACCTCATTCCTGATGGAATCCACCGCCACGAGGGAGAGAGAAGAGGCAACGTGGAATTTAAATGCCTTGCCTAAGGGCACAATCGTAACGGCTCCAGTGGGGCTCGAACTCCGGACCTTTCGCACCTGAAGCGAACGCGCATCCACTGCGCTATCACGACTTGCAACACATGGAAATGACATTGCACGATATCAGTATTGTAAGGGCCATATAATGAATGTAATTGTTTACAATTTATATTGAACTGCTGTTTGTATAGGCCATATCAAGTATTGACCTTTTAACTGATATTCTTTAATGCAGTGAGCCAGGCATGTAACATGACTGTTTGCGGACGGATGGACTAGTATATTGGGTCCATATGCTGGGTAATCATTGGTGTCACATTCCCTATTTAGGGACCCAGGGGCCGTTCATCAAGTTCAAATTTCGATAATTTGGGTATCCATCCCCAAGGTAGAAACTTATTGGTGTACGTATTATGTGTGTATTGATAATGTTATTCACTGTTAAAACTCCCGTCGAAGATTTTTTGTTGTTGCTGACAGAACCCGTGTCCTAGTATGGAAATGTGACCTGCTATGGCCAGTGTCTGTGGCAATTGTTTGCAAAGTATACATGCACGCAGTTTAAAGTTGTGTTTTATTTGAAGAACAATATAAAGACTCGGGATAGGCGTTATATTTGGACAGATGTGTACAAAATTGTTTCAGATAGGGCCATTTTACTGATCGATGCGAAATCTGACATCCCACAGAGTAGAATCCCTGTACTTAAATATATATACTAGTACCCCCAAACGTGCCGAATCCCTGTGATCTAAACAGCTCTACTTACCATTGAGAAAACGCTCGTCACAGCTACGAACTTCGTGAACACATCCATGCCCAATATGAATGTGTATATATTTGAACGGTGGACATACACTGTTGAGCAACACGTATACGCCTACAGCAGACATAATACAAATGTCCTCTCACATAGATTCTGCATACTGTTGTATCAGTCCAATGAAGCAGTAGTCTATCATTTATATACGTTATTTTATACAAATTTATTTTAGCTCGATTGCGTAACAAGTTCTTGCAACTTATATTAATCACTCTCGATACATCATTCCTGATAGAATCCATCGCCACGAGGGATAGAGAAGTGGCAACGTGGGATTTAAATGCCTTGCCTAAGGGCACAATCGTAACGGCTCTAGTGGGGCACTAACGGGCCTTTGCAGCGAACGCGCTACCACTACGCTATCACGACTACCGTACTTCTGTACATTGCACTATGGAATGACATATACTGCATGTTTTGGGACTTACATCTTGATGGCATGTACTCATTATGTTAGTATGAGGAGTCGGTATAACGTACATATACTACGGCAACAACTACGACAACAACTACGGCAACAACTACGGCAACAACTACGGCAACAACTACGACAACAACTACGACAACAACTACGGCAACAACTACGGCAACAACTACGGCAACAACTACGGCAACAACTACGACAACGGCAACAACTACGACAACAACTACGGCAACAACTACGACAACGGCAACAACTACGACAACAACTACGGCAACAACTACGACAACGGCAACAACTACGGCAACAACTACGGCAACAACTACGACAACGGCAACAACTACGACTACGACAACGGCAACAACTACGACAATGACTACGGCAACAACTACGACAACGGCAACAACTACGACAACGACTACGGCAACAACTACGACAACGGCAACAACTACGACAACGACTACGGCAACAACTACGACTACGGCAACAACTACGACAACGGCAACAACTACGACAACAACTACGACAATGACTACGACAACGACTACGGCAACAACTACGACAACAACTACGACAACAACTACGACAACGACTACGGCAACAACTACGACAACAACTACGACAATGACTACGACAACAACTACGACAACAACTACGACAACGACTACGACAACGACTACGGCAACAACTACGACAACGACTACGGCAACAACTACGACAACGACTACGGCAACAACTACGACAACGGCAACAACTACGACAACAACTACGACAATGACTACGACAACAACTACGACAACAACTACGACAACGACTACGGCAACAACTACGACAACAACTACGACAACAACTACGACAACAACTACGACAACGACTACGGCAACAACTACGACAACGACTACGGCAACAACTACGACAACGACTACGGCAACAACTACGACAACGACTACGGCAACAACTACGACAACGATTATGGCCATGCACACTGACCTCAATAGCTCGATCACGCTTGTTGCATTCCCGGGTAAACTAAAAATTAATAAACACAAATCTTGGTTCAATATTTATTTATTTGAGACAAAATTGTATACACGTGTAACTAACTGTACATACCGGATAGAAATATTAACAGTGAGAAATGTAACAAAAACGTGCTTTTCAGCCACACGTGCCCGCGTGCACGCACACACATCCCGAACTAATAGCCGACAGAATGTTAATCCAATGAAATCGGATTATCCAATCCATAAGCCAAGCGTTTAATGGACAGACATAACTTAACGTGTGTTAGTTAACTTAAAAGTAAGCGTGCACTTTTTAAAAAGCAAATGGATACTGTAATGAACTAATGTAATTTAAATTCACGTGGCAAGAAGTATAAGTACTGTCTACATCCGTTATGTCGAATTCCATCGGACCGAGCAAAATACTTCGACATAACCGAAGTTTGACTTAACGAAATTTGATATAAACGGAGCCAGTATATGTAAATATAGTGTCTGAAACGGGACTTCGAGATAACCGGAGAATTCGACATAACCGACTTTGAAATAGCGGATGTAGACTGTAAATCAATTTGTATTTGGAGATGGTACAACATGCGGGAAACTATGAGTTAATATTAAGATAGGGCCTACATATATATTGCTGAACATTCAAAATATAATGCATTGCAATAACTTAAAACAAGCTGTCCGATTAGCGCAGTGGTTAGCGCGCTCGCTTCTCACCAATGCAACCCGGGTTCGATCTTCGGTCCGGGAAGTATGCGAGATGGTATGGTGGTCGCCAGATCGGACAGGTGGGTTTTCTCCGGGTACTCTGGTTTCCTCCCACACGAATGGCCACATTTACGCTTCCAACCACGTCAACGAGAGTGATTAATATAAGTTGTTAAAACTTGCTTCGCAATCGTAGTAAATTAAATAAAGTTTAAACTTAAAACAGAGAATTATAAAGTTTATAATCTACTTAATTAATTAATTAATTAGGTATGTATCTAAATAATGAAATCGATGACAAGGTTAATACAGAGAAAATGCACGGGTCATATTGAATATCGCTTTAAATAAGTAAGTGAATGTTAGTAAATTAATATAACCCGTGGTGGAACGAAACACCTATTAAGATAAGATTTAACACAATACGGCATAGAAGCGCCTACTGAAGTCCAATTAATATGTGTGTGTGTGGTTTACGTTTATTTATCGTCGCTACCGGTTGCCCATATGAGCGACGCCTCCTGAAGAGATTAGTTATTTTAGATGTTGGCGGATAGTGCATGATACAGACAGAGACCCATTCCAGAGTCTGCTCTGGTTCTTTTACGTGCACGGTGTAAAGCACCGACACGAGACCTCGGTTTAACGTCCCATCTGAAAGACTGTTAATTTTATTAGGGTCAGACGGGGGATCGAACCTGCGATCCCTGGATTACCAGTCCAGCGTGCTACCACTGGACTACAGATCCGTCTGTCATTAATATGTATGGAGGTAGGGTAGATATGCTGACTGCTTATCCACTGAGTGATAGTAAATGAATGTATGTAATTTAATTGTATATTAACCTAAATCTCTATATGGTAACTATGGGAAAGGCTCAACATGATAATTCAGTTATTAATACATATACATGACCTTAACATATGTGACTTCAAGGTCATCAAAAGGACATACAGTCAAACCTGTCTTAAGCAGCCAGCCAAGGGAATCACTAAAAGTGGCTGCTTAGCACAGGTGACTGCTTACTAGAGGTCAAATGAAGAATAAAACAACATGATGCGAATCTGGAAACTGGCTGCTTAAGAACGATTGGCTGCTTAATAGAGGTGACCACTAACACAGGTTTAAATCCAAATATAGATGGCGACATCCAGCAAAACAAATAAAGCACTGTCATGGATGATGTAGTTTGGGTAATGTAGGTAATTTAGGTAATTCAATGAGACATTGTTGCTTTTTATGTTACCTCCCTTTGGCAAATAGTGTCCGAGTTATCCATAGATGTATCGACACTTCTAGTTGGAATCCTTTGCACTTACTGTTGTTTCATAACCAAGTGTTGTGGTATGAATAATGTATTAATTTATACCAATTTATGTTAGCTCGATTGCGAAACAAGTTATTACAACTTATATTAATCACTCTCGAGACCTCATTCCTGATGGAATCCATCGCCACGAGGGAGAGAGAAGAGGCAACGTGGAATTTAAATGCCTTACCTAAGGGCACAATCGTAACGGCTCCAGTGGAGCTCGAATTCCGGACCGTTCGCACCTGAAGCGAACGCACTTCCACTGCGCTATCACGACTTCCACAATAATACTGTAATGTTATCAAAATATATATGCATGCTTTACAGTAAGCAATCCATTGGAGATAGTGTTAACATCTGATAGGATCATTTAAAGCGACACTACAGAATGTAATTTCCTATTATATGTTATAATTTATTTTCTAAATATTTGGAATTTGAGTATTTTAACTAATAAACAAACACCACTTGTAGACTAAATTCTTCCAAAATAATGTAAATATGGTCGAAATCCATGCGTAATACATTGTACAACGCGTGTATCCTGAGGAACAAGATTTATGGTACAGATTTATCGCTATGCCTCACATTAATTTATTGTGTACCAATATTATGCACGCACATTAAGGAGCTTGGCAAACGTTAAATGAAATCCTACTTTCACGTGTGAGAGTTTGTAGACCACAAACATACTATCTAATGATTCAGTGTTAGTGTTCAAATTATTCTGAAGGAGTGTTGGTATGCAAAGAATGCAGTTTTTGTTTTGCTTTCTGCGATAAGTTTCGCTTTAATAATTATAAAATAAGAAAATGGCTGAAAAATGATTGCATGTGGTGTGAAGGATAAAAACAGAGGAAACCAATTAAAAGGACCTATCCTCCTTAATACTACAAATAATTACAAACATGTCCACGCAAGGGGTCTAGCACATTTTAAAACTATAACTTGGAGTTCTAACAAAAACATACAAGCAATACAAACATGGTTTAATAATAATAGTATACAAAACGAATACTTCATGTAAAATAGAATATTATAACTGGTATTGGAGAAAATGTTTTTTATTAGCGGGGGCCCATTAAGGCTGAGGTTGTGCGAATCACGTAACGAACAGTTCGAACTACATGGCCACAAATATTTATATTTCGGCCCAATTTATTTCCTGGAAATAAAATGTTGGAATTGGAATCATAGCATTAGAACCACCGCCATTTCAACTAATATGCATCTCACATATTATTCACTAGTTACTTTATTTACTGCGGGCCAACTATTTCTTTCCTATCCCTGCATTGGTTCTAAAGTAATTCCATCGATTTAGTTGTTCTGATTGGTCGACAGTATCTTATATTTACACGCATGCGTCATATGATATTATGGCGTACAATAATCTCGGGCACCAATCAATGATGCAAGTCTATATATAACACATGTACGAAGTTGATATAACAAATGTACAAACTACAGTTGATAGTTTAATCGCAGATACATAACTGTATGGCAGCTCGTGTAACTATGTATTCATTAGTATGATATCTATGTTAAATGGATATCTCCTTTATTAGAGAAGTGTATCCTACCATTGCGAGATATATCCAGTATTAGAGAAGTGTATCCTACCATTGCGAGATATATCCAGTATTAGAGAAGTGTATCCTACCATTGAGAGATATATATAGTATTAGAGAAGTGTATCCTACCATTGCGAGATATATCCAGTATTAGAGAAGTGTATCCTACCTTAGAGAGATATATCCAGTATTAGAGAAGTGTATCCTACCATTGAAAGATATATCCAGCATTAGAGAAGTGTATCCTACCATTGAGAGATATCTCCAGTATTAGAGAAGTGTATCCTACCATTGAGAGATATATCCAGCATTAGAGAAGTGTATCCTACCATTGAAAGATATATCCAGCATTAGAGAAGTGTATCCTACCATTGCGAGATATATCCAGTATTAGAGAAGTGTATCCTACCATTGAGAGATATATCCAGTATTAGAGAAGTGTATCCTACCATTGCGAGATATATCCAGTATTAGAGAAGTGTATCCTACCATTGAAAGATATATCCAGTATTAGAGAAGTGTATCCTACCATTGAGAGATATATCCAGTATTAGAGAAGTGTATCCTACCATTGCGAGATATATCCAGTATTAGAGAAGTGTATCCTACCATTGAGAGATATATCAAGTATTAGAGAAGTGTATCCTACCATTGCGAGATATATCCAGTATTAGAGAAGTGTATCCTACCATTGCGAGATATATCCAGTATTAGAGAAGTGTATCCTACCATTGCGAGATATATCCAATATTAGAGAAGTGTATCCTACCATTGAGAGATATATCCAGTATTAGAGAAGTGTATCCTACCATTGAGAGATATATCCAGTATTAGAGAAGTGTATCCTACCATTGCGAGATATATCCAGTATTAGAGAAGTGTATCCTACCTTAGAGAGATATATCAGTATTAGAGAAGTGTATCCTACCATTGCGAGATATTTCCAGTATTAGAGAAGTGTATCCTACCATTGAGAGATATATCCAGTATTAGAGAAGTGTATCCTACCATTGAGAGATATATCCAGTATTAGAGAAGTGCATCCTACCTTAGAGAGAGAGATATATCCAGTATTAGAGAAGTGTATCCTACCATTGCGAGATATATCCAGTATTAGAGAAGTGTATCCTACCATTGAGAGATATATCCAGCATTAGAGAAGTGTATCCTACCTTAGAGAGATATATATAGTATTAGAGAAGTGTATCCTACCATTGAGAGATATATATAGTATTAGAGACGTGTATCCTACCATTGAGAGATATATCCAGCATTAGAGAAGTGTATCCTACCATTGAGAGATATATCCAGTATTAGAGAAGTGTATCCTACCATTGAAAGATATATCCAGTATTAGAGAAGTGTATCCTACCATTGAAAGATATATCCAGCATTAGAGAAGTGTATCCTACCATTGAGAGATATATCCAGCATTAGAGAAGTGTATCCTACCATTGAGAGATATATCCAGCATTAGAGAAGTGTATCCTACCATTGCGAGATATATCCAGTATTAGAGAAGTGTATCCTACCATTGAGAGATATATCCAGTATTAGAGATGTTTCTCCTACCTTAGAGAGAGAGATATCCCCAATGAGAGAGATGTATCCTACCTTAGAGAGATATATCCCCAATGAGAGAGACGTCTCCTACCTTAGGGAGAGATGTCCCCAATGAGAGAGATGTCTTCTACCTTAGGGAGAGATATCCCCAATGAGAGAGATGTCTTCTACCTTAGGAAGAGATATCCCCAATGAGAGAGATGTCTCCTACCTTAGAGAGAGATATATCCCCAATGAGAGAGATGTCTCCTACCTTAGGGTGAGATATCCCCAATGAGAGAGATGTCTCCTACCTTAGAGAGAGATATATCCCCAATGAGAGAGATGTCTCCTACCTTAGGGTGAGATATCCCCAATGAGAGAGATGTCTTCTACCTTAGGGAGAGATATCCCCAATGAGAGAGATGTCTCCTACCTTAAGGAGATATATCCCCAATGAGAGCGATGTAACCTACCTTAGAGAGATATATCCCCAATGAGAGAGATGTCTCCTACCTTAGGGAGAGATATCCCCAATGAGAGAGATGTCTCCTACCTTAGGGAGATATATCCCCAATGAGAGAGATGTAACCTACCTTAGGGAGAGATATCCCCAATGAGAGAGATGTATCCTACCTTAGGGAGATGTATCCCCAATGAGAGAGATGTAACCTACCTTAGAGAGATATATCCCCAATGAGAGAGATGTAACCTACCGTAGAGAGATATATCTCCAATGAGAGAGATGTCTCCTACCTTAGAGAGATATATACCCAATGAGAGATGTCTTCTACCGTAGAGAGATATATCCCCAATGAGAGATGTCTTCTACCGTAGAGAGATATATCCCCAATGAGAGAGATGTCTCCTAACTTAGAGAGATATATCCCCAATGAGAGAGATGTCTTCTAGCTTAGAGAGATATAACCCCAATGAGAGAGATGTATTCTACCTTAGAGAGATATATCCCCAATGAGAGAAATGTCTCCTACCTTAGGGAGAGATAATCCCCAATGAGAGAGATGTCTCCTACCTTAGAGAGATATATCCCCAATGAGAGAGATGTAACCTACCGTAGAGAGAGATATCCCCAATGAGAGAGAGGTCTCCTACCTTAGAGAGATATATCCCCAATGAGAGAGATGTAACCTACCGTAGAGAGAGAGATATCCCCAATGAGAGAGATGTCTCCTACCTTAGAGAGATATATCCCCAATGAGAGAGATGTCTTCTACCTTAGGGAGATATATCCCCAATGGGAGAGATGTATTCTACCTTAGAGAGATATATCCCCAATGAGAGAGATGTCTCCTACCTTAGGGAGAGATATCCCCAATGGGAGAGATGTCTTCTACCTTAGAGAGATATATCCCCAATGAGAGAGATGTCTCCTAACTTAGGGAGATATATCCCCAATGAGAGAGATGTCTCCTACCTTAGGGAGAGATATCCCCAATGAGAGAAATGTCTCCTACCTTAGGGAGATATATCCCCAATGAGAGAAATGTCTCCTACCTTAGGGAGATATATCCCCAATGAGAGAGATGTCTCCTACCTTAGGGAGAGATATCCCCAATGAGAGAGATGTGTTCTACCTTAGGAAGAGATATCCCCAATGAGAGAGATGTATCCTACCTTAGAGAGATATATCCCCAATGAGAGAGATGTCTCCTACCTTAGAGAGATATATCCCCAATGAGAGAGATGTAACCTACCTTAGAGAGATATATCCCCAATGAGAGAGATGTCTCCTACCTTGGGGAGAGATATCCCCAATGAGAGAGATGTCTTCTACCTTAGGGAGAGATATCCCCAATGAGAGAGATGTAACCTACCTTAGAGAGATATATCCCCAATGAGAGAGATGTCTCCTACCTTAGAGAAAGCTATCCTCCATGAGAGAGATGTATTCTACCTTAGAGAAAGCTATCCTCCATGAGAGAGATGTCTCCTACCTTAGGGAGAGATATCCCCAATGAGAGAGATGTAACCTACCTTAGAGAGATATATCCCCAATGAGAGAGATGTCTCCTACCTTAGGGAGAGATATCCCCAATGAGAGAGATGTCTCCTACCTTAGGGAGATATATCCTCAATGAGAGAGAGGTCTCCTACCTTAGGGAGATATATCCCCAATGAGAGAGATGTAACCTACCTAATAATAATGTAATTAACACACGCACCGGATAGGTACTTGTCAATAATGTAATTAACACACGCACCGGATAGGTACATGTCAATGATGTAATTAACACACGCACCGGATAGGTACATGTCAATGATGTAATTAACACACGCACCGGATAGGTACATGTCAATGATGTAATTAACACACGCACCGGATAGGTACATGTCAATGATGTAATTAACACACGCACCAGATAGGTACATGTCAATAATGTAATTAACACACGCACCGGATAGGTACATGTCAATGATGTAATTAACACACGCACCGGATAGGTAATGTTAATAATGTAATTAACACACGCACCGAATAGGTACTTGTCAATAATGTAATTAACACACGCACCAGATAGGTACATGTCAATGATGTAATTAACACACGCACCGGATAGGTACATGTCAATGATGTAATTAACACACGCACCGGATAGGTACATGTCAATGATGTAATTAACACACGCACCGGATAGGTAATGTTAATAATGTAATTAACACACGCACCGGATAGGTACATGTCAATGATGTAATTAACACACGCACCGGATAGGTACATGTCAATGATATAATTAACACACGCACCGGATAGGTAATGTTAATAATGTAATTAACACACGCACCGGATAGGTACTTGTCAATAATGTAATTAACACAAGCACCGGATAGGTACATATCAATAATATGACAAACTTTCTGTCATATTTCACATACATGTCGAAAAGTGTAATAAACTGATGACTCACATACATGTGTATGATCCCGCATGTTACACATTGAATATTTGTGCAAATAACCCCGAGCACCTGTCACATATATGGATGTACTGCACACTTATATAGCCGCCAGCGGGTCTAAACATAATGTCACGGACTTATAAAATACCATACACACGTTCAAACTGGCTGTTTGCACTGCAGTTGTGCACTTTGAACGTTTCAAAATAGCACGTATTTATCTAGTCATAGCTAATGCACTGTAGCGTGGCATTTACAACACTATGTCATATAACCGGTATTTTGTGAATAGGCGATGACACAGCTGGCGTAGAAAGTCCTTCAATCGCACTAAAATTTGGCAGAGGTAGCTGGCCACTAACAATAGGGAACTGGAAAGCGGAAGTAGAAGCTGCCAATCGGGGGCTTAGTGTTGCAATAGGGCTCAAGGAGCTCCAGAAGTGTAAAGGGATAGGGGTTCTGGGCAGCCCTATCATTGGACTTGCCATCATGAATGGTGTATGTAGCGTTGAGAAATGTGCAAACTGTTTAGGACTAAGTAATGGGACGGGAGTGCCTGCCGAAAGTGTCGTCTGCACCTGAGAATTGACATTCAACATCAACGGATTGGGTTTCGGTTTAGGGCTATGTAACGGGACGGGAGTAGCTGTCGTAATTGTCGTCTGCACCGGCGGGTTCTCATTCAGCATCAACTGATTGGGTTTCGGTTTAGAAGACGAATTGCTGTAGTCAGGTCTACTTAAAGCACATTGTGTGGACATGGCAACTGAATTGGACGACACGAACACCACAGACGACATCGGCGCCGATGACGTCATCAAATTGGCATGTCCATTTTGAGATCTCGCTGGTACATGAATATCGCTCATCTCTTGATTTAAGCTAATTTCGGAATACTGAGTAAATTCTAGCCTGTCTGACGACACAGAGTCTTTTCCCTTCTTTATAGCATTATCAAGCATCGCATTCTCAGCAGACGACTTTATACTTGCCGCGTTGTACGACGCCAAATGTGGAAACACTTGCTGTCCGTACTCTTGTGCCAGAGTTTCCATCATTTGTCTAAATGGAACTTTTATCTCCTTTTTCACTATCTCCGGAAAAGATACGAATTTGTACATAAATTTTTGACCCATGACCTTTTTGATTATCTTTTTATCGTAGTAGTATCGCAGTGCTCGACTAAGCTTGTCGTAGTTCATGTTAAGCTTGTTCTTCCGGCGTCCCCATAGATTGGCCACATCCTCTGGATGGATTAGCTTGAACTCACCATCATTGTTCGTCCACTGTATGATGTCCTTATGTTTGTTGCTCACCAATAAATCCAGCAAAAACTGCCACAACGTTATATTAGAATCCATAACTGAAACGAGAAATATATATATTTATTTTTTTAAAGATTATTTATCGTCGCTACCGGTTGCCCATATGAGCGACGCCTTCTGAAGATATTAGTCATTTTAGATTTTGGAGGATAGTGCAATGATACAGAGAGAGAGAGAGACCCATTCCAGAGTCTCCTCTGGTTCTTGTACGTGCACGGTGTAAAGCACCTACACGAGACCTCGGTTTAACATCCCATCTGAAAGACTGTTAATATATTAGGGTCAGACGGGGGATCGAACCTGCGATCCCTGGATTACCAGTTACCACTGGGCTATAGATCCGTCTGTATATATAAATATATTCGCGTTTTATACTAGTTTAATACAAGATGCTTAGTGCAATAGTTCAAAGTATAACATAATAATAATAATAATATAATCATAATATAATTATAATCATCATCATCAATCCTCTTCACCCCGGTTGGGGTATAGGGCCTTCACCACTGCTCTCCACTTGGACCGGTCCGTTGCTGCTGCTTTGGCTTCCCCCCAGGACATCCTGCTTCGGCGCAGCTCACTGTCCAGAGTCCTTCGCCATGTCGTAACTGGTCGACCTCTTTTCCGTGTGCCCTGTGGATTCCAATCCAGTGCTTGGCGTGCTATGTTGGGCTGGTCTCGTCGTAGAGTGTGCCCTATCCACCGCCACTTCCTCTGTGTGATAGAGTCTGTGATGGGGTCCTGTCTTGTTTGCCGCCACAACTCCTGGTTGGTGATCTTTTCTGGCCATCTGATGTGTAGGATCTGTCTGAGGCAGTTGTTGATGAATACCTGTAGTTTGTGGTCAAGGCCCTTGGTGCGTCTCCAGGTCTCAGCTCCGTACAAGAGGACTGTCTTAACATTCGTCTCAAACAGTTTGAGCTTTGTCTTGAGGTGGATGTTATTGTTGTTCCATACTGGCTTCAACGTCACAAAGGCATGTCGTGCTTTCCCAATACGGGCTTGGATGTCTTCTTCTGTTCCCCCCGTTTTGCTGATGACACTGCCGAGGTAGGTGAAGGAGTCAACATTATCGATTGGATGGCCATCTATCTGAATGGGTATGTTCCTTGCCGCGTTTACCCTGAGGCACTTGGTCTTCTTAATGTTGATCTCCAGCCCTGTAGTCTTCGCAACTGTGTGTAAGCGTTCTGACTTCTGTTGCATGTGTTGGTGTGTGTGGGACAGGAGGCCTATATCGTCCGCAAAGTCGAGGTCCTCCAACTTCTCTGTAAGTGTCCACTGTATTCCTCTTGGTCTGTCTACTGTCGTTCTCATTATCCAGTCCAGTACGACGGAGAAAATGAGAGGCGAGAGCATACAGCCCTAATTATAATAATAACACTAAATACTTTATTTAACGAGAGTACTCGATCATTTGAATAATTGCAACGGGGAGATCAGAAGGGCTTGGATTTCGGATAGGTCTAGTTTACCTCCCTTTGATCTACTTAGTTGTTCAAAACTAATAAGTTTCATCCAAATTTACACCGACGGTCCGGGATAAATTGAAAATAGATCTTCAAAATGATTGGCATGGTCTCCATGGTGACTATGCGTTACCCAGATCCGCCATAATCAAAATTGACAAGCGGTTTAGATTAAATTTAGATAAAGCGGATTGTTTTTACATGACTTGACTGGACTTGTACAGACTGCAAATTCAATTGCTTTTCAATTCAAATCGATAAAAACGTGCAGAAAATACAACATCGATCAATTATAACGTGCAGCAAATACTATCAATCGATCGATTAAAACGTGAAGCAAATACAAAATCGATCGATTAAAACGTGCAGCAAATACAATATCGATCGATTAAAACGTGCAGCAAATACAATATCGATCGATTAAAACGTGCAGCAAATACAATATCGATCGATTAAAACGTGCAGTAAATACAATATCGATCGATTAAAACTTCCAGCAAATACAATATCGATCGATTAAAACGTGCAGCAAATACAATATCGATCGATTAAAACGTGCAGCAAATACAATATCGATCGATTAAAACGTGCAGCAAATACAATATCGATCGATTAAAACGTGCAGCAAATACAATATCGATCGATAAAAACGGAACATTCGGCATAATTAACTCTAGTAAATGCTCGGCTATACGTTGTTTAATTCAATACCACAAGCTAGATTTATACTAACATGAAAACTGAATTAGTAACAGCGAATGAAATATTAAAACAGTATAGAGGTGTGTGTGTTTTACGCTTATTTATCGTCGCTACCGGTTGCCCATATGAGCGACGCCTCCTGAAGAGATTAGTCATTTTAGATTGTGGAGGATAGTGCAATGATACAGACAGACCCATTCCAGAGTCTCCTCTGGTTCTTTTACGGGCACCACCCATCTGAAAGACTGATAATTGTATTAGGGTCAGACGGGGATCGAACATGCGATCCCTGGATTACCAGTCCAACGTGTTACCACTGGACTACAGATCCGTCTGTAGCATAACTATGCATGGTAACTATATAGCAACTTTGTCGTGGAGGCCATCTTGTATTTCGAATTAAATTTATTTGCTATGCTTTCATTTTGCCCATTTGAACGACGGGTAAATGACCTAACAACACCTTCCTGGGCAGGCTACAGCGGTTAGCCAGTACTTGTTGAACCAACCTCCGTAAGAAACTGCCAATGTTTTCATATAAAGAGACGCGAGCTGACCATCAGTAATGATAGGTTACAGTTGCATACAGGTTATTGACCTTAACCAATCGACCACGGAGGCTGTAGGATCAAATATATGTGTGTGTGTGTTTTACATTTATTTATCGTCGCTACCGGTTGCCCATATGAGCGACGCCTCCTGAAGAGATTTTAGGAGAGGAGATGAGAGGAGAGGGGGTGCGGGAAGGAGGGAGGGAGTGAGGGAGAGCAGTTTGTGAACTGAGGTTTGTTTTGAGGAGGGAGGGAGGGAGGGAGGGAGGGAGGGAGGGAGGGAGGGAGGGAGGGAGGGAGAGAGCGAGAGACATATTTCAAAGCGGAATTACTTGCTGGCGTCAACATCGTTTGAAATTTAGATTGCCAATTGAGATTAAATTAAAACAAGTCTAAACTTGGTGATAACAAACTGCACTGAATAAACCATTCCAATGCAGCACTTGGATACTTGTAGTAGCTGCCAAATAACATCGGTGTATAGAATGTGCATGCCGCGACTCGGTGGTGATGTGACATTCACATGCAGTCTCCGTGGCCCAGTGGTTAAGGCGTCCGCCTACGGAGCGGGAGGCCGAAGGTTCGAACCCTCGTCAGGGGTTCATTCTGATATGGCCGGTTGGTGAGCCGCCAGCTAGTTAAATAATGGTTACCGATTGCCAGGCGCCTGACCTTCAAGGATAGGATTCGGGAAGAACTGATGTCCATAAGAGTTGTCTCATAAGTCAGAAATGGCTGGACCTCTCAACACTAAATATTATTTTAACTAGCTGGCGGGTCACCAACCGGCCATATCAGAACGAACCCCTGACGAGGTTCGAACCGTCGACCTCACGTTCCGTAGACGGACGCCTTAACCACTAGGCTACGGTATATGTGACGGAGATGGTATATGTGACACAGATGGTATATGTGACGCAGACGGTGTATGTGAAGCAGACGGTATATGTGACGCAGATGGTATATGTTACGCAGACGGTATATGTGACACAGAGGGTATATGTGACACAGACGGTATATGTGACACAGATGTTATATGGTATATGTGAAGCAGACGGTATATGTGACGCAGATGGTATATGTGACGCAGATGGTATATGTGACGCAGATGTTATATGTGATGCAGATGGTATATGTGACACAGATGTTATATGTGACACAGATGGTATATGGTATATGTGAAGCAGACGGTATATGTGACACAGATGGTATATGTGACGCAGATGGTATATGTGACACAGATGTTATATGTGACACAGATGTTATATGTGACACAGATGGTATATGGTATATGTGAAGCAGACGGTATATGTGACGCAGATGGTATATGTGAAGCAGACGGTATATGTGACACAGATGGTATATGTGAAACAGACGGTATATGTGAAGCAGATGGTATATGTGACGCAGATGGTATATGTGACACAGATGGTATATGTGAAGCAGATGGTATATGTGACACAGATGGTATATGTGAAGCAGACGGTATATGTGACACAGATGGTATATGTGAAGCAGACGGTATATGTGACACAGATGGTATATGTGAAGCAGACGGTATATGTGACACAGATGGTATATGTGAAGCAGATGGTATATGTGACACAGATGGTATATGTGACACAGATGGTATATGTGACGCAGATGGTATATGTGAAGCAGATGGTATATGTGACACAGATGGTATATGTGAAGCAGACGGTATATGTGACACAGATGGTATATGTGACACAGATGGTATATGTGACGCAGATGGTATATGTGAAGCAGACGGTATATGTGACGCAGACGGTATATGTGACACAGATGGTATATGTGACGCAGATGGTATATGTGACACAGATGTTATATGTGACACAGATGGTATATGTGAAGCAGACGGTATATGTGACGCAGACGGTATATGTGACACAGACGGTATATGGTATATGTGAAGCAGACGGTATATGTGACGCAGATGGTATATGTGACGCAGATGGTATATGTGAAGCAGACGGTATATGTGACGCAGACGATCAGTGGAACACTGACGACCAGTGGAACACCGACGACCAGTGGAACACCGACGAGTGGAACACCGACGACCAGTGGAACACCGACGAACGGGAACGTACGATTTCTTAAAGTAAAATTCCTGTTCAAAACAACTAAATTGTTGTATGCGAGTGTGATTTTTGTATGCCAGTAATATTAATAAAACATGCCTACAGAGATGTACGCACATTAATTCCATTTCTGTTCTGATTTGATACGGAGCAAATGAGCTCTGAAAATAGCCGAACGAACCGAATATCGCAGTCAAAATAAGATTATATATTATATAACAATGTTCAAGTACATTAAAAATGTTAGGTGTGTATTTCATCACAGACAGGCGTAACAGTGCGTTGATAGTACAATGGGTGCTGAAGAAAAAATTGATAAAGAAAGGTTTTTGATAGTAAAAAGTAAAAAAAAAGTAAAAAATTGGGCAAAAACATTTTTAAAAATCTTCCAAAAAAATCTTCCAAAAACATATTTAAAAATATTATTGTTTCAGCATATATTATACTACCAAAGCACGGTTACGTCTGCCTGGAGATTTTATTACTGCAAAACATATGTAATAATGATTTTGCAACAAATACAATTGTATGACAGAATCTTTTTTAGAAAACAGTTTGAACAGGAATATGTTTGTTGTTTGTTTGTTTGTTTGTTTGTTTGTTTGTTTGTTTGTTTGTTTGTTTGTTTGTTTGTTTGTTTGTTCGTTCGGGTTTTACGCCTGCACTATTTTGGGCTATATCGACCGCGGGCAGATTACCTAACAAAACATTTCCTGGGCAGCCTCCAGCTGGTAACCAGTACTTGGTGCACCAACCTCCTTTTTCATATACGGAGCGGGAGGTCGAAGGTTCGAATCTCGTCAGGGGGGTTCGTTCTGATATGGCCGGTTGGTGAGCCGCCAGCTAGTTAAATAATGGTTACCGATTGCCTACCAGCCTGGCGCCTGGCATACAAGCATAGGATTCGGGAAGTACTGATGTTCATAAAAAGAGGTGTCTCATAAGTCAGAAATGACTGGCCCTTTAAATAGGGGTGACACTATAATAAACAAACACTTTACTTTTATAAATGCCTGAGCGGGGCTCGAACCCGTGACCATCAGTAATGATATATATGTTACAGTGGTATGCAAGTCAGCGATCTTAACCACTCGACAACGGAGGCGGAGAACAGGACTATGCTTTTAAAACAGGTGACAAAAAAGATAATAAATACCACTCACGTTTATGACCGTGTTCAGTAGATGCCACCTTATACGTTCCTTCCAGGTGTTGGTCATAGTCCGCTTGTGACGACGATGATGACGATGATCGTGATGAGTCAGAGAGTGTTGTCAGCGGCAAAGTCGTTGTTACCCGACAAAACAGCGGATCTGTAATGTATGGATAAAAAACGAATCGATGACATTTACAATAGGGGGGCGGACTGAGGCCCTCCACACCAGGCGACATTGGTATCATACAATAGGGGGGCGGACTGAGGCCCTCCACACCAGGCGACAGTGGTATCATCCTGATGAATTCGAATAATGTTGCCGAAGTATTAACAAAGTAACCTTGTACCACTGCGCATTTACTTCATAGATAATAGCACGCACATTATCTATAACGAATGTAAACAATACTTATTCAAACAACAATCCAATTCGGCAATTGTGCACACTTTTTTTGCTGTTTTTCTATATTATTGTACAGTACTGTAAATCCAGAAAACGATGATGAACATATAGCGTAGTTTTTATTAACACTTTAATATATCTCGTAGAAATATTTACAATTTCATATATATAAAAATAAGCGCAAACTTTTAATAGTAAACAAATGGTTTGATAAATGTATAAACTCCAGACAGACTATTCAAGTACCACTAAGCTAGACAGCTGAGAGAAAATACTACGTGCGTAAAAAATACAAGTCGCAAATAGCAACTCTGAGCTGCAATCTCACTACGTTATGCCTACATCTGTAATTGCCAAAACCGGGCCCTGATTGGTTGGAATTTCTCAAATGTTGTGAGAATCTGGGAATCAGATCTAAAAAAGAATTTCTAACCGATAAACCTTGCGGGGGCAAGTAGGTAGATGCAGCAAACAGTAGACGAAGTCAAAATACTGGCGATCGTACACAGTTGCTTGTCCCGCAGATACTTAAATATGAGATATGACTTAAAGGAGAGCTAGCCATAAATGTCGCGCAATACTTAAATTGTCGTGCACACTTTCCGATCCCCCCCCCACATTCCCACACCTACATACCACACCCCCAAACAAACACATTCAACACATCGGCTTCCTATAACCTGCTAACCCTATAACCCTGATGCCGTTATCTAATGTTAAATCTTGTGGCCCAAACCATTTGCATTTTCATGCTATGTATTGTATCGTTTTGTGTATGACATATTTACTATTGATTTGCAATAACATATGATTAAAGTAAGCCATAACCGGCAGCTCCTCTATATATTGCATAGCACACGCCATCCAACACCTCACCAACGCATTGTTACACCTCCCGGACGCCTTGTTACACCTCACGAACGCATTGTTACACCTCCCGAACGCATTGTTACACCTCCCGAACGCCTTGTTACACCTCCCGAACGCATTGTTACACCTCACGAACGCCTTGTTACACCTCCCGAACGCCTTGTTACACCTCACGAACGCATTGTTACACCTCACGAACGCATTGTTACACCTCACGAACGCCTTGTTACACCTCACCAACGCCTTGTTACACCTCACACCTCACCACGCCTTGTTACACCTCACCAACGCATTGTTACACCCTCACGAACGCCTCACCTCACCAACGCCTTGTTACAACCTCACCAACGCCTTGTTACACCTCACCAACGCATTGTTACACCTCCCGACGCATGTTACACCTCACGAACGCATTGTTTACACCTCCCAACCCGAACGCCTTGTTACACCTCCCCAACGCCTTGTTACACCTCAACGCCTTTTTAACGAACGCATTGTTACACCTCACGAACGCCTTGTTACACCCTCACCAACACCTTGTTACACCTCACCAACGCATTGTACACCTCACCAACGCCTTGTTACACCTCCCGAACGCCTTGTTACACCTCCCGAACGCCTTGTTACACCTCACCAACGCCTTTTTACACCTCCCGAACGCATTGTTACACCTCACAACGCCTTGTTACAAATCACGAACGCCTTGTTACACCTCACCAACGCCTTGTTACACCTCACCAACGCATTATTACACCTCACCAACGCCTTATTACACCTCCCGAACGCCTTGTTACACCTCCGGACGCCTTGTTACACCTCACCAACGCCTTTTTACACCTCGAACCGCCTTGTTACACCTCCCGAACGCCTTGTTACACCTCACCAACGCCTTATTACACCTCCCGAACGCCTTGTTACACCTCCCGAACGCCTTGTTACACCTCACCAACGCCTTTTTACACCTCACCAACGCATTGTTACACCTCCCGAACGCCTTGTTACACCTCCCGAACGCATTGTTACACCTCCCGAACGCCTTGTTACACCTCCCGAACGCCTTGTTACACCTCCCGAACGCCTTGTTACACCTCCCGAACGCCTTGTTACACCTCACCAACGCCTTGTTACACCTCACCAACGCCTTGTTACACCTCACCAACGCCTTGTTACACCTCCCGAACGCCTTGTTACACCTCACCAACGCCTTGTTACACCTCACCAACGCCTTGTTACACCTCACGAACGCCTTGTTACACCTCCCGAACGCCTTGTTACACCTCACCAACGCCTTGTTACACCTCACGAACGCCTTGTTACACCTCCCGAACGCCTTGTTACACCTCCCGAACGCCTTAGTTACACCTCACCAACGCATTGTTACACCTCACGAACGCCTTGTTACACCTCACCGACGCCTTGTTACACCTCCCGAACGCTTGTTACACCTCACCAACGCCTTGTTACACCTCCCGAACGCCTTGTTACACCTCACCAACGCCTTGTTACACCTCACGAACGCATTGTTACACCTCACCAACGCATTGTTACACCTCACCAACGCATTGTTACACCTCACCAACGCCTTGTTACACCTCACGAACGCATTGTTACACCTCACGAACGCCTTGTTACACCTCACCAACGCATTGTTACACCTCCCGAACGCATTGTTACACCTCACCAACGCCTTGTTACACCTCACGAACGCATTGTTACACCTCACACGCCTCACCTCCCGAAACACGCCTTGTTACACCTCACGAACGCCTTGTTACACCTCACGACCTCACCACGCCTTTTACACCTCACGAACGCATTGTTGCACCTCACCAACGCCTTATTACACCTCACCAACGCCTTATTACACCTCCCGAACGCCTTGTTACACCTCACCGAACGCCTTGTTACACCTCACCAACGCCTTGTTACACCTCACCAACGCCTTGTTTACACCTCACGAACGCATTGTTACACCTCCCGGACGCTTGTTACACCTCACCGAACGCCTTGTTACACCTCCCGAACGCATTGTTACACCTCACCAACGCCTTGTTACACCTCCCAACGCCTTATTACACCTCCCGAACGCATTGTTACACCTCCCGAACGCATTGTTACACCTCCCGAACGCATTGTTACACCTACCAACGCATTGTTACACCTCCCGAACGCACACCTCACGACACCTCCCGAACGCATTGTTACACCTCCCGAACGCATTGTTACACCTACGCCTTACCAACGCCTTGTTACACCTCCCGAACGCATTGTTACACCTCCCGAACGCATTGTTACACCTCCAACAACCCATTGTTCCTCCCATACGCACACCTACCTCATAACGGCCTCCAACATCCACAGTTCCCCCCTACACACACCTACCTCATATCGGCCTCCAACAATCCACAGTTCCCCCCTACACACACTACCTCATATCGGCCTCCAACAATCCACAGTTCCCCCCATACACACACCTACTCATATCGGCCTCCAACAATCCACAGTTCCCCCCATACACACACCTACCTCATATCGGCCTCCAACAATCCACAGTTCCCCCCATACACACACCTACCTCATATCGGCCTCCAACAATCCACAGTTCCCCCCATACACACACCTACCTCATATCGGCCTCCAACAATCCACAGTTCCCCCCATACACACACCTACCTCATATCGGCCTCCAACAATCCACAGTTCCTCCCATACACACACCTACCTCATATCGGCCTCCAACAATCCACAGTTCCCCCCATACAAGGCCTCCTTGCACCCAGCTTCTATATCGCCCACAGTGTTATCGCATATATTAGAGCACAGAAACAAACGATTACGTCCGCGCGTCCTGCCAGCAGTTTGGCTGTGCCATTTGCAACCGCAGTGCAAGTCGACAACGATTAAACTCCAAACCACAACATAGATTTAAATTGAATTCTTCACTATGTTTCTATTTTAAATCCTTCGCACATATTAATAGACAACTTTAAGGTATACCTTCTTGCTCGTGTTGATGTGTAATGTACATGACTTATAGTCAACTTATTTACGGTTTGTATACTACTATATCGAGTAGCCTACTAGTGTAAATATGTCCAAATACGATACCTTAAATGTGTGGGTGCTGTATATAAATAGAATTTGGAATTTTCAAATTTTAAACCTAATTTACAATTTTCAACATGAGACGAGGTGGTGTTAATTTGAATGCGATTAGAACGAATCGGAGCGGGATAAACCCGGAACTGGACGGGAACCGGGAAGAGGAAGAAATGCTGACGTAACGCTGGATTGGTTCTTAATGCGTGGGGTATTTTTGAGTTCTTTTCATGACCTGTATTGGAAAATTGATTAAATGAATAAATCGGTAGCCTTTGTTTTACGTTTAAGAATATCGCAGTTAAAACTTTACACAATGCACTCAAACAGTGTTATAATATTATATTAATACAATGCACGTTTCTCGTTTTACTGCCAACACAAAGACGAATGGTCGGCAAATCGTTAATTTTTAAATAATAAGTTTTA
>CM026387.1:5777472-5818438 GCA_014843695.1 Archivesica marissinica | reverse complement strand
GTCTGTCCATTATGCACCTTATCATTACTGCTGGGAGCCTGTCTGTCCACTATACACCTAATCATTACTGCTGGGAGCATGTCTGTCCACTATGCACCTTATCATTACTGCTGGGAGCCTGTCTGTCCATTATACACCGTAGCATTACTGCTGGGAGCCTGTATGTCCATTATGCACCGTATCATTACTGCTGGGAGCCTGTATGTCCATTATACACCATATCATTACTGCTGGGAGCCTGTATGTCCATTATACACATTATCATTACTGTTGGGAGCCTGTATGTCCATTATACACCTTATCATTACTGCTGGGAGCATGTCTGTCCATTATACACCTTATAATTACTGCTGGCGGCCTGTCTGTCCATTATACACATTATCATTACTGCTGGGAGCCTGTCTGTCCATCATATACCTTATCATTACTACTGGGAGCCTGTCTGTCCACTATACATATTATCATTACTGCTGGGAGACTGTCTCTGTCCACTATGCACCTTATCATTACTGCTGGGAGCCTGTCTGTCCATCATATACATTATCATTACTACTGGGAGCATGTATGTCCACTATACACCTTATCATTACTGCTGGGAGCCTGTCTGTCCATCATATACCTTATCATTACTACTGGGAGCCTGTCTGTCCACTATACACATTATCATTACTACTGGGAGCATGTCTGTCCATTATACACCTTATCATTACTTCTGGGAGCATGTCTGTCCATTATGCACCTTATCATTACTTCTGGGAGCTTGTCTGTCCACTATACACCTTATCATTACTGCTGGGAGCCTGTCTGTCCAATATGCATCTTATCATTACTGATGGGAGCCTGTATGTCCACTATACACCTTATCATTACTGCTGGGAGCCTGTCTGTCCAATATGTACCTTATCATTACTGCTGGGAGCCTGTCTGTCCACTATGCACCTTATCATTACTGCTGGAAGCCTGTCTGTCCATTATACACCATATCACTACTCTTGGTTACAAGTGTGTTCATTATACAACTTATCATTACTGCTGGGAGCCTGTCTGTCCACTATACACCTGATCATTACTGCTGGGAGCATCTATGTCCATTATACACCTTATCATTACTACTGGGAGCATGTATGTCCACTATACACCTTACCATTACTACTGGGAGCATGTCTGTCCACTATACACCTTATCATTACTGCTGGGAGCATGTCTGTCCATTATACACCTTATCATTACTACTGGGAGCATGTCTGTCCATTATACACCTTATCATTACTGCTGGGAGCCTGTCTGTCCACTATACACCTTATCATTACTGCTGGGAGCATGTATGTTCATTATACACCTTATCATTACTGCTGGGAGCATGTCTGTCCACTATACACCTTACCATTACTACTGGGAGCATGTATGTCCACTATACACCTTACCATTACTACTGGGAGCATGTCTGTCCACTATACACCTTACCATTACTACTGGGAGCATGTCTGTCCACTATACACCTTACCATTACTACTGGGAGCATGTATGTCCACCATACACCTTATCATTACTGCTGGGAGCGTGTCTGTCCATTATACACCTTATCATTACTACTGGGAGCATGTCTGTCCATTATACACCTTATCATTACTGCTGGGAGCCTGTCTGTCCACTATACACCTTATCATTACTGATGGGAGCATGTCTGTCCATTATACACCTTATCATTACTGCTGGGAGCCAGTATGTCCACTATACACCTTATGATTACTGCTGGGAGCCTGTCTGTCCACTATACACCTTATAATTACTGCTGGGAGCCTGTCTGTCCATTATACACCTTATCATTACTGCTGGGCGCCTGTCTGTCCAGCCTGTCTGTCCACTATACACCTTATCATTACTGCTGGGAGCATGTCTGTCCACTATACACATTACCATTACTACTGGGAGCATGTCTGTCCACTATACACCCTACCATTACTACTGGGAGCATGTATGTCCACTATACACATTACAATTACTACTGGGAGCATGTATGTCCACTATACACCTTACCATTACTACTGGGAGCATGTCTGTCCAATATACACCTTACCATTACTACTGGGAGCATGTCTGTCCACTATACACCTTACCATTACTACTGGGAGCATGTATGTCCACTATACACCTTACCATTACTACTGGGAGCATGTCTGTCCACTATACACCTTATCATTACTGCTGGGAGCATGTATGTCCATTATACACCTTATCATTACTTCTGGGAGCATGTATGTCCATTATACACCTTATCATTACTTCTGGGAGCTTGTTTGTCCACTATACACCTTATCATTACTGCTGGGAGCCTGTCTGTCCAATATGCACCTTATCATTACAGCTGGGAGCCTCTCTGTCCACTGTACACCTTATCATTACTGCTGGAAGCCTGTCTGTCCATTATACACCATATCACTACTCTTGGTTACAAGTTTGTTCATTATACACCTTATCATTACTGCTGGGAACCTGTCTGTCCACTGTACACCTTATCATTACTGCTGGGAGCATCTCTGTCCACTATACACCTTATCATTACTGCTGGGAGCATGTCTGTCCATTATACACCTTATCATTACTACTGGGAGCATGTCCCCAAACAAAAACAACACCAAAAAACCCAACACATGGAGCATGTCTGTCCACTATACACCTTATCATTACTACTGGGAGCATGTCTGTCCACTATACACATTATTACTACTGGGAGCATGTATGTCCACTATACACCTTAACATTACTACTGGGAGCATGTATGTCACTATACACCTTATCATTACTGCTGGGAGCATGACTGTCCACTATACACCTTACCATTACTACTGGGAGCATGTCTGTCCACTAAACACCTTATCATTACTACTGGGAGCATATATGTCCACTATACACCTTAACATTACTAATGGGAGCATATCTGTCCACTATACACCTTATCATTACTGCTGGGAGCATGTCTGTCCACTATACACCTTATCATTACTGCTGGGAGCATGTCTGTCCACTATACACCTTATCATTACTACTGGGAGCATGTCTGTCCATTATACACCTTATCATTACTACTGGGAGCATGTCTGTCCACTATACACCTTACCATTACTACTGGGAGCATGTCTGTCCATTATACACCTTATCATTACATCTGGGAGCATGTCTGTCCATTATACACCTTATCATTACTTCTGAGAGCTTGTCTGTCCACTATACACCTTATCACTACTGCTGGGAGCATGTCTGTCTATTATACACCTTATCATTACTGCTGGGAGCCTGTCTGTCCACTATACACCTTATCATTACTGCTGGGAGCATGTCTGTCCATTATACACCCTATCATTACTGCTGGGAACCTGTCTGTCCATTATACACCTTATCATTACATCTGGGAGCATGTCTGTCCATTATACACCTTATCATTACTTCTGGGAGCTTGTCTGTCCACAATACACCTTATCACTACTGCTGGGAGCATGTCTGTCCATTATACACCTTATCATTACTGCTGGGAGCCTGTCTTTCCAATATGCACCTTATCATTACTGCTGGGAGCCAGTCTGTCCACTATACACCTTATCATTACTGATGGAAGCCTGTCTGTCCATTATACACCATATCACTACTCTTGGTTACAAGTTTGTTCATTATACACCTTATCATTACTGCTGGGAGCCTGTCTGTCCACTATACACCTTATCATTACTGCTGGGAGCATGTATGTTCATTATACACCTTATCATTACTGCTGGGAGCATGTCTGTCCACTATACACCTTACCATTACTACTGGGAGCATGTATGTCCACTATACACATTACCATTACTACTGGGAGCATGTATGTCCACTATACACCTTACCATTACTACTGGGAGCATGTATGTCCACTATACCCCCTACCATTACTACTGGGAGCATGTATGTCCACTATACACCTTACCATTACTACTGGGAGCATGTATGTCCACTATACACCTTACCATTACTACTGGGAGCATGTCTGTCCACTATACACGTTATCATTACTGCTGGGAGCATGTCTGTCCATTATACACCTTATCATTACTGCTGGGAGCATGTCTGTCCATTATACACCTTATCATTACTACTGGGAGCATGTCTGTCCATTATACACCTTATCATTACTGCTGGGAGCCTGTCTGTCCACTATACACCTTATCATTACTGTTGGAAGCATGTATGTTCATTAAACACCTTATCATTACTGCTGGGAGCATGTCTGTCCACTATACACATTACCATTACTACTGTGAGCATGTCTGTCCACTATACACATTACCATTACTACTGTGAGCATGTCTGTCCATTATACACCTTATCATTACTGCTGGGAGCATGTCTGTCCATTATACACCCTATCATTACTGCTGGGAGCCAGCCTGTCTGTCCATTATACACCTTATCATTACTGCTGGGAACCTGTCTGTCCACTATACACTTTACCATTACTGCTGGGAGCATATCTGTCCACTATGTACCTTATAATTACTGCTGGTAGCCTGTCTGTCGATTATGCACCTTATCATTACTGCTGGGAGCCTGTCTGTCCACTATACACCTTATCATTACTGCTGGGAGCATGTCTGTCCGCTATGCACCTTATCATTACTGCTGGGAGCCTGTCTGTCCATTATACACCGTATCATTACTGCTGGGAGCCTGTATGTCCATTATACACCTTATCATTACTGCTGGGAGCCTGTCTGTCCATTATACACCGTATCATTACTGTTGGGAGCCTGTATGTCCATTATACACCTTATCATTACTGCTGGGAGCCTGTATGTCCATTATACACCTTATCATTACAGCTGGGAGCCTGTTTGTCCATTATACACATTATCATTACTGCTGGGAGCATGTCTGTCCACTATACACCTTATCATTACTGCTGGCGGCCTGTCTGTCCATTATACACCTTATCATTACTGCTGGGAGCCTGTCTGTCCATCATATACCTTATCATTACTACCGGGAGCCTGTCTGTCCACTATGCACCTTATCATTACTGCTGGGAGCCAGTCTGTCCACTATGCACCTTATCATTACTGCTGGGAGCCTGTCTGTCCATCATATACATTATCATTACTACTGGGAGCATGTATGTCCACTATACACCTTATCATTACTGCTGGGAGCCTGTCTGTCCATCATATACCTTATCATTACTACTGGGAGCCTGTCTGTCCACTATACACCTTATCATTACTACTGGGAGCATGTCTGTCCATTATACACCTTATCATTACTTCTGGGAGCATGTCTGTCCATTATACACCTTATCATTACTGCTGGGAGCCTGTCTGTCCAATATGCATCTTATCAATACTGCTGGGAGCCTGTCTGTCCAATATACACCTTATCATTATTGCTGGAAGCCTGTCTGTCCAATATGCACCTCATCATTACTGCTGGGAGCCTGTCTGTCCACTATGTACCTTTTAATTACTGCTGGAAGCCTGTCTGTCCATTATACACCTTATCATTACTGCTGGGAGCATGTCTGTCCATTATACACCTTATCATTACTGCTGGGAGCATGTCTGTCCATTATACACCTTATCATTACTGCTGGGAGCCTGTCTGTCCATTATATACCTTATCATTACTGCTGGGAGCCTGTCTGTCCACTATGCACCTTATCATTACTGCTGGAAGCATGTATGTTCATTATAAACCTTATCATTACTGCTGGGAGCATGTCCGTCCACTATACACCTTACCATTACTACTGGGAGCATGTCTGTCCACTATACACCTTACCATTACTACTGGGAGGATGTCTGTCCACTATACACCTTACCATTACTGCTGGGAGCATGTCTGTCCACTATACACCTTATCATTACTGCTAGGAGCCTGTCTGTCCATTATACACCTTACCATTACTGCTGGGAGCATGTCTGTCCATTATACACCTTATCATTACTGCTGGGAGCATGTCTGTCCATTATACACCTTATCATTACTGCTGGGAGCATGTCTGTCCATTATACACCTTATCATTACTGCTGGGAGCATGTCTGTCCATTATACACCTTATCATTACTGCTGGGAGCCTGTCTGTCCATTATATACCTTATCATTACTGCTGGGAGCCTGTCTGTCCACTATACACCTTATCATTACTGCTGGGAGCATGTATGTTCATTATAAACCTTATCATTACTGCTGGGAGAATGTCTGTCCACTATACACCTTACCATTACTACTGGGAGCATGTCTGTCCACTATACACCTTACCATTACTACTGGGAGCATGTCTGTCCACTATACACCTTACCATTACTACTGGGAGCATGTATGTCCACTATACACCGTACCATTACTACTGGGAGCATGTCTGTCCACTATCCACCTTATCATTACTGCTGGGAGCATATATGTCCATTATACACCTTATCATTACTACTGGGAGCATGTCTGTCCATTATACAGCTTATGATTACTGCTGGGAGCCTGTCTGTCCACTATACACCTTATCATTACTGCTGGGAGCATGTATGTTCATTATACACCTTATCATTACTGCTGGGAGCATGTCTGTCCACTATACACCTTACCATTACTACTGGGAGCATATATGTCCACTATACACCTTAACATTACTACTGGGAGCATGTCTGTCCAATATACACCTTACCATTACTACTGGGAGCATGTCTGTCCACTATACACCTTACCATTACTACTGGGAGCATGTATGTCCACTATACACCTTACCATTACTACTGGGAGCATCCACATACACCTTATCATTACCGGGAGCATGTCTGTCCATTATACACCTTATCATTACTACTGGGAGCATGTCTGTCCATTATACACCTTATCATTACTGCTGGGAGCCTGTCTGTCCACTATACACCTTATCATTACTGCTGGGAGCATGTATGTCCATTATACACCCTATCATTACTGCTGGGAGCCTGTCTGTCCATTATACACCCTATCATTACTTCTGGGAGCATGTATGTCCATTATACACCTTATCATTACTTCTGGGAGCTTGTCTGTCCACTATACACCTTATCATTACTGCTGGGAGCCTGTCTGTCCAATATGCACCTTATCATTACTGCTGGGAGCCTGTCTGTCCACTATGCACCTTATCATTACTGCTGGAAGCCTGTCTGTCCATTATACACCATATCACTACTCTTGGTTACAAGTTTGTTCATTATACACCTTATCATTACTGCTGGGAACCTGTCTGTCCACTATACACCTTATCATTACTGCTGGGAGCATGTCTGTCCACTATACACCTTATCATTACTGCTGGGAGCATGTCTGTCCATTATACACCTTATCATTACTACTGGGAGCATGTCTGTCCATTATACACCTTATCATTACTGCTGGGAGCATGTCTGTCCATTATACACCTTATAATTACTACTGGGAGCATGTATGTCCACTATACACCTTAACATTACTACTGGGAGCATGTATGTCCACTATACACCTTATCATTACTGCTGGGAGCATGTCTGTCCATTATACACCTTATCATTACTACTGTGAGCATGTCTGTCCATTATACACCTTATCATTACTGCTGGGAGCCTGTCTGTCCACTATGCACCTTAACATTACTGCTGGGAGCATGTATGTTCATTATACACCTTATCATTACTGCTGGGAGCATGTCTGTCCACTATAAACCTTACCATTACTACTGGGAGCATGTCTGTCCACTATACACCTTACCATTACTACTGGGAGCATGTCTGTCCACTATACACCTTATCATTACTACTGGGAGCATGTCTGTCCATTATACACCTTACCATTACTACTGGGAGCATGTATGTCCACTATACACCTTACCATTACTACTGGGAGCATGTCTGTCCACTATACACCTTATCATTACTGCTGGGAGCATGTCTGTCCATTATATACCGTATCATTACTACTGGGAGCATGTCTATCCATTATACACCTTATCATTACTGCTGGGAGCCTGTCTATCCACTATACACCTTATCATTACTGCTGGGAGCATGTCTGTCCATTATACACCCTATCATTACTGCTGGGAGCCTGTCTGTCCATTATACACCTTATCATTACTGCTGGGCGCCTGTCTGTCCACTATACACCTTATAATTTCTGCTGGGAGCCTGTACGTCCATTATACACCTTATCATTACTGCTGTGCGCCTGTCTGTCCACTATACCCCTTATAAGTACTGCTGGGAGCCTGTCTGTCCATTATACACATTATCATTACTGCTGGGCGCCTGTCTGTCCACTATACACCTTATCATTACTGTTGGGAGCATGTCTGTCCACTATACACCTTATCATTACTGCTGGGAGCGTGTCTGTCCACTATACACCTTACCATTACTGCTGGGAGCATGTCTGTCCATTATACACCTTATCATTACTGCTGGGAGCATGTCTGTCCAATACACCTTACCATTACTGCTGGGAGCATGTTGCCATAGCACCTTATCATTACTGCTGGAGCATGTCTGTCCACTATACACCTTATCATTACTACTGGGAGCATGTCTGTCCACCATACACCTTATCATTACTGCTGGGAGCATGTCTGTCCACTATGCACCTTATCATTACTGATAGGAGCATGTCTGTCCACTATACACCTTATCATTACTGCTGGGAGCATGTCTGTCCACCATACACCTTATCATTACTGCTGGGAGCATGTATGTCCACTATACACCTTATCATTACTGCTAGGAGCCTGTCTGTCCATTATACACCTTATCATTACTGCTGGGAGCATGTCTGTCCACTATACACCTTATCATTACTGCTGGGAGCATGTCTGTCCATTATACACTTTATCATTACTGCTGGGAGCATGTCTGTCCATTATACACCTTATCATTACTGCTGGGAGCATGTCTGTCCATTATACACCTTATCATTACAGCTGGGAGCATGTCTGTCCATTATACACCTTATCATTACTGCTGGGAGCTTGTCTGTCCATTATATACCTTATCATTACTGCTGGGAGCCTGTCTGTCCACTATACACCTTATCATTACTGCTGGGAGCATGTATGTTCATTATACACCTTATCATTACTGCTGGGAGCCTGTCTGTCCATTATACACCTTATCATTACTGCTGGGAGCCTGTCTGTCCATCATACACCTTATCATTACTGCTGGGAGCCTGTCTGTCCACTATACACCTTATCATTACTGCTGGAAGCATGTATGTTCATTATGCACCTTATCATTACTGCTGGAAGCATGTATGTTCATTATACACCTTATCATTACTGCTGGAAGCATGTATGTCCATTATACACCTTATCATTACTGCTGGGAGCATGTATGTCCATTATACACCTTATCATTACTGCTGGAAGCATGTATGTCCATTATACACCTTATCATTACTGCTGGGAGCATGTATGTCCATTATACACCTTATCATTACTGCTGGGAGCATGTATGTCCATTATACACCTTATCATTACTGCTGGAAGCATGTATGTCCATTATACACCTTATCATTACTGCTGGGAGCATGTATGTCCATTATACACCTTATCATTACTGCTGGGAGCATGTATGTCCATTATACACCTTATCATTACTGCTGGAAGCATGTATGTCCACTATACACCTTATCATTACTGCTGGAAACATGTATGTTCATTATACACCTTATCATTACTGCTGGGAGCATGTATGTCCATTATACACCTTATCATTACTGCTGGAAGCATGTATGTCCATTATACACCTTATCATTACTGCTGGAAGCATGTCTGTCCACTATGCACCTTATCATTACTGCTGGGTTACGCTAATTTACCATGAGGCTCTCAACATATATGCAAATTAAATGCAATCAAAAGATAGGATTGTAAGTGAAAACTTAGCCCCAAATCCTGGAACCGCACCTGAACAATATCACTTACCACGATAACGAGGGCCATGCGATATATATCACAGGGATTCGGCACGTGTGGGGGTACTAGTATATATATTTAAGTATGAATCCCTGTGATATATATAGGATCTTATATGAGTTGCGATTTCATAACATATTTTATGAAACGAGTTTTGGAATTTTGCTATTTAGAGAGTTTCAGAAAATATGCTATGAAATCACCACGAGTGTAAGATCCTCTGTATCACATTACCATGGTAACAACAACCATAAAATTGAAGGAAAACGTTTCTGTGTATCAGTATACTGACTATGTCAGATGTATCTGTAGTCTAGTGGTAACACGGTGGACTGGTAATCCAGGGATCGCCGGTTCGATCCCCCGTCTGACTATAATAAAATTAACAGTCTTTCAGATGGAACATTAAACCGAGGTCTCACGTCGGTGCTTTACACCGTGCACGTAAAAGACCCAAAGGAGACTCTGGAATGTGTCTCTGTCTGTATCATTGCACTATCCCCCAAAATCTAAAATGACTAATATCTTCAGGAGGCGTCGCTCATATGGGCAACCGGTAGCGACGATAAATAAACGTAAAACACACAGTATATTTATAGGCCTATCATATTAACGCATCTGTACGGCGTAGTAAATAGTCCCTTTTAATCGAACAACTTTACGCAAATACGTCAATATATCACAACATTGTCACGTCTTTGTTCTCGCGCGGGCACGGAATCCCTATAGCAGAGCGTTCGCACGAGTACTGAAGCAATTAATATCAGGGTTCTGAGATTAACATGGAACTGTCATTTACAGACTTCCACCAAGCCAGCGGCAATGTTTCAATGTTGCCACAAAGGACTGAATACATCCATTTAATCAACAAAAATCAAATTGACTATTACCGATATTGATGTCACGCTAAAAATGAAAGCATTTTATGGTGAGGATTTGTTTCTCTAATTCAGTAATGGGGCACAGTCCCCACGATATATTAGCTTTCACCCCCATGATCATCCACATACACACCATTCGCATCGATATTCGGGTGGGAATACGGGTACGTCAACGTCTTTAGGGTGACATTTATTTGGCTATTAGGGAACTATTTATCCGAATGCCCTTAACCCATTCAACACCAAGTAATTGACATGGACTGGTCCATGATATTTTTAGACCAATAAATTAATAACAAAATTACATTTGGATCAGTTCATTTATCAAAATGGGTAAACAAAATTCTAAAAATAGTTATATTACTTGAAAAAAGTGCAGATCCTGATGAGACGGCTCGTCACGAGCCGGCTCATCTGGATCTACACTTTTGTGTAAGCCAATTTAGAGGTCTGTGGTGTTGAAAGGGTTACAATTGTGTATTTGGATTCAATCAAGTTATATTAAAGCGACATTACATCGCAAAAAGTCAATAAAATGCACGTTTTCACGTATAAATGCATAGCTACTACACATTCGTCTGAATACATTCGAACACTAACATTGAATCAATAAACAGTGTATTTGTGGTTTACAAACTTTCAAAAGTAAAAGTAGGATTTCATATAACGGTCATCCGCGTTCCTGAATTGACGTTTGTTTGTCATTGGAGTCAATACTAAACGCGCGATACTTTCACTTAGAGATAATTTACCTAAGATTAGTCTACAAATAAATATGCATAGGCACACATGTGAGATATAACTGTAAATCTGTACGATGAATCGTGTTATTCAGGGTACACGCATTATATTACGCATGAATGTCGACCTATTTTACATTATTTTGTTATGTCAACAAACCGCGTATACGCTTGTTTATTTATTGAAATACTCAGTTTTTGAGGCAAATATTGGGGGGAAATTATACCATATAATAGGAAATTACATTCTGCAGACATTTGCGTTTTCACCAATGTAGTGTCGCTTTAAGTGAAAATTGTCTGCTTAATCATCTTTAGCATTCATTCTTTTTTGGATATCAGAGTAAGCGTAGATAATTGTAACATTACAGGTAAAAAAACAGTGTAGTGTTCCAGCCCAGGACGTAGACGCCGCCTATATGCCTATATGTTTGTACTTTCTAACAATTCGCTAAGTGTTTCATGTCGCGTATTTTGTTCAAAATAAACTGATGTATCACAATTAAAGCAGCATTACATCGTATGAAATAATATATATTTGAAAAATTCAATTTGTACGTATGGGTAGCAATGCTGTTACACATTCTAACATTATACTTTGTATGCTTATGTTCATTTGGTAAACAGTTTTTTTGGGGATAAAACAAACTCGAAACCGAAAGTAGAACTTTCCGACTCGATCGGTCACGTACGTGTTTACAACCGGAACGCATCGTCCGCACTTGTTTACATTCAGAATGCATCGACCCCATTTGTCCCACGTTGTCTTTTTTAATTAAATTACTTGATATGTTGATTCATACCTCTGTTAGCTAAGTCTTTTAGGGGCATTTCTACATCCCCGCGAGGGGTTCGACATTAGAGGAAGATATATAGATAGTATTTCATGTTCAAAATATGTACGTTGTTTTCTACATCCTCTGTTGTTTCACGCATGCGCGCTGTGCGTGTTTAATTTCGTGTGTTGATAAACAAATTCGCGTATACGACGGTTTAAATTTATTGGAATTTTATCGTTTCTGTGCGACTATGTCTATTTTTGTAAACGCACACACATTAGTATTTATATTTTACCCAAAACATCCTTTATTACGATGTAATTCTGCTTTAAAGGTCTGCAAACTTAAGTTGATGTTGTTTACATGTTGTTGTAAACAGTAATGGTGCTGTATTTCTACAATGTGTGTAATTTGTGTAACCAAAGTACAAGTAAGTACCGAATAAAAGATCTGACTAAAATCTGTCTTTTAAGTTGTTATTATTATTATTATTATTATTATTATTATTATTATTATTATTATTATTATTAACTGAATGAAATAAAACGTGTTAATAGAATTAACATTATTAATGATTGACTGTGTATTTGTAGTTTTCGTTCTTTTTTCGTATTAATTATATAAGCAGCAGCTAACCTGTATTAAGCAGCCAGTTTTCAAAGTTGTTATTTTATCACCCGGCTGACCCTAATAAAATTAACAGTCTTTCATATGGAACTTTAATCGTGTCGGTGCTGTACACCGTGCACGTAAAACAACCAGAGGAGACTCTGGAACGGGTCTGTCTGTATCATTACACTATCCTCCAAACATCTAAAATGACTAATCTTTTCAGGAGGCGTCGCTCATATCGGCAACCGGTAGCGACGATAAATAAACGTAAAACACACACACACCAGCGACCAACAGTGATGATAGGTTACAGTTGTATACAAGTCAGAGTCCTTAACCACTCGACAACGGTACATTAAAATAACATTATTAACGATTGACTGCGTATTAGTAGTTTTTGTTCTGTTTTCATATTGTAACCATCTGAACTGGGACCACAACGCTTCTTCAACGGATCATTGCCCAAGTGAGACGCGTTCAGCAGCCGATGTTGGTATTAATCCAAACATAACGGGACACATAACAATTACGGAGCCATGATCACAACTACCAATCAATAAAGGATGTAGCTTTAATCAAGCGATCAGAATTATAAAAATACATTCAACACTGCCTTTGTTTTCGAGCAATAACTTTCGCACTTCAGCTGTCAGTTTTATGTTAATTGAGAAAACGATAATTGAAATCGATAAACTAGAGGAAGCTTAGAATTGACAGTTATAGACATTTACAGACAGTTAAGAACATCAAGAAAGGATTCACTATAGAACTTTCGGAATATTATGAGACGGAACCAGAATAATCAGCATATTGTAATATGTCAAGGGAATTTCTGTATAATGTTCTAAAATACAACATGTACTATTACATGGCCAGCCAACGTGCTTTGTGGTAGTCGTGATAGCGCAGTGGTAGAGCGTTCGCTTCAGATGCGAAAGACCCAGAGTTCGAGTCCAGCTGGAGCCGTGTACTCTTAGGCAAGGCATTTAAAATCTCTCCTTCGAGGCGATTGATTACAACAGGAATGAGGTCTTGAGAGTGATTAATTAAAGTTGTAAGAACCTGTTTCGCAATCGAGCTAAAATATTTGTTTAAATGTTATGTTATGTTATATTTCGAGTTTTACGCCTGCATCAGCACCATTTCGGGCTATATCGCCGGTGGGCAGTTTACTTAACAACACCTTTCCTGTGCAGGCTCCAGCGGTTAACCAGTACGTGGGTGCACCAACCTCCGTAAGAAATGGCCAACTTGTTAATATAAATGAGACACGGCCTGAGCGGGCGTCGAACCCGTGACCAAATATTTGTTTATAAACTAAGCCAAAGTGCTGTTTATTTAAAAGCAAGGTGTGGCTCTGAGTTAATAGAGATATCTCCTAAATGAAACAAATATTTATAATACTCGAGAGCATGATCTCGTTCTAAGTATTTGCAATAGAGATAGCCTTCCGTGATGGAGAGATGTGAGATATCTTTCAATATTGTATATCTGCTGTACAGTATGCGTTTCTCTTCCCATTTCTGAGATGTACATATCTTAAAGACAGATCTCTTTAATCTAAACATTTTTTTATAGATCTCTGTTACGCAAAGATAGGTTTATCATAGCAAAATATATATCCTCTTTAACGTCAAAACATTTCCATTTGCTATGATATAGATATTGAGATTTATTCTTTATTTCAGTCTCATCGTTGTACAATACATAAAATATACACAACAAATTATCGTGGCAAAGTACAACACCATTCATTATAAAAGAATTATAAGAGACTAATCTAATCACAGATAATCAAACTATCACAGTCTACTGGCATGTTATTATATTTATATATTAAAACCGAGGAACAGTCGTTAATTGAAAATTAAATACTTATTAAAACCAGAAATTTTGAAATACTGAAATGGAAAAAAAAGCACGAATGCGCAATTAAAAAATGTTTTAAAAAATCAGTTATCAACCTCGATCAGATCGCGGTTGAACTAATTAGCAGCTGTTTCTCGGAATGGATAAGAGACACACAATCAATAAATCAAATGGATACATTATTTACATAAATAAAAGGATAGTCTTTGAAGAATATAAAAACAGGTTTTGGCAACAATTCTAATCAGAGGTATAGTAGTAAAAATAATTCTAAGCTGGTCGGATACAGGTTTGTTCCGAAAGTCATTTTCATATAATGAGGCTTTCTCTAAGAGAACAGCTCTCAAATCATCATACAGTGAACATTCTAATAATACATGAAGTTCGTCTTCTAATACAGAGAGGAGTGCTTTGAGAATCATCTTTGCAAAAGGATACAAAACTTTGCTGTGCTAATTTGCCCGGTGTTTCGGCTTTTATTTTGATAATTTGATCAATCTAATAATTAGAATGGTTGTTCCATTATTTGTTATTAATTCATTTCGTCCAAGAGCTCAATGAGATCAATGTTATTTAGGAAGTATTCTGTAGAGATGTCAGAGAGTGGCGATTTTAGTCCGGTGCCGATATTGGCTTTTCGGACAAGAGATTAATGAAGCCAATATAAGACAACATCCAGACATGTACTCACTCACTCACTCACTAGACTGTATGGAATGGTTAGCTGGTGAAATATAAATACGTGCGTGTTGTTGTAGTCCATATCGTGTGATTTGCACAATGCACAGTGAAACTTATTGTTGTGATTTGTTTAATATTACTATTATTATTATTATTATTATTATTATTATAATAATAACAACAACTTTATTTAAGGAGATAACTCATTTGAACAATTATGTCAATCTACGATGAGGCCTTCACAAAATTAAAACAGCAACTAGCACAATGACCGGCATGGGGGGGAATATAAGCTGCAAAACCTAATACTTACATGCTTAGCGCGCTCGCTAAATGCAACCCGGGTTCGATCCTCTGACCGGGAAGCATGTGAGATAGTACGGTGGTCGCCAGATCGGACAGGTGGGTTTTCTCCGGGTACTCCATTTTCCTCCCACACGAATGACACCACATAATTATATACGCTTTCATCCGCGCCAACGAGAGTACAGACGGATATGTAGTCCAGTGGTAACACGCTGGACTGGTAATACAGGGATCGCAGGTTCGATCCCCTGTCTGACCCTAATAAAATTAACAGTCTTTCAGGTGGGACGTTAAACCGAGGTCTCGCGTCGGTACTTTACACCGTGCACGTAAAAGAACCAAAGGAGACTCTGGAATGGGTCTCTGTCTGTATCATTGCACTATCCTCCAAAAATCTAAAACGACTAATCTCTTCAGGAGGCGTCGCTCATATGGGCAACCGGTAGCGACGATAAATAAACGTAAAACACACACAATAAATAACTTGAAGAAATATACATGACTTTATTTTTGTTTGTATTGATTGACATAGGATTCAAATCCCACGATTTATCAACATTTTGAAGATCATTAGCAAGAGGCGTTACTATAGTATATATAGTAAGACAGCCACAGAGTTTTGTGGGGTTTTTATTTAAACTTTATTTATTTTACAACGATTACGAAACAAGCTTTATCTACTTATATTAATCAGTTTTGTGTTGATAATGTCAGGTCATTTATAAATAGTAGAACAACAACGGCCCTAATACAGATCCTTGTGGAACACCGGATATTACTGTACTAGGCTTTGACTGTATACCTGTTATTCAAATTAGATGCAAACCAAGAAAGAGTGAAACTGTCTAGTTTGTAAACTGCTGTTAATGTGCTTTTTATAATTCAAGGAAAATAGATATATCTCTATAATGTTAGAACTCTGTAGCTGTGTTTAGTTTAAACATATTTTATTTCCCAATATAATACATATTGAACAATACATACATCACGCATAATCAGAATACAGAAAGAGGATTAGAATGGAAGACAGAGTATTATACAATTCTTCTCATCAAGCTGTGTTTCAAGAGTGTATGAAATGTTAAACTGTGTGTGTGTTTTACGTTTATTTATCGTCGCTACCGGTTGCCCATATGAGCGACGCCTCCTGAAAAGATTAGTCATTTTAGATTTTTGGAGGATAGTGCAATGATACAGACAGACCCGTTCCAGAGTCTCCTCTGGTTGTTTTACGTGCACGGCGTAAATTTGAAAATTTCTCAAGCGGCGCAGTTCGCGTTGAAACGAGCGTTCTGATTGGATTATGATTATTCTTCATATAAAAAAACAAACATTTTGTTACATTCTAATAATCCAATCAGAACGCTCGTTTTAACGCGAATTGCGCCGCTTTAGAAATGTTCAAAACAAATTGAAAAATTCTACGAAATCTCTTTTTGACGTACATTTTTGCCGAATAAACCTACACGTTAGTGGAAACACATTTTATTGATAATGTTATTCACAGTTAAAACTCTCCCGTCGAAGTTTTTTTTGGTTGCTGACAGAACCCGTGTCCTAGTATGGAAATGTGACCTGCTATGGCCAATGTCTGCGGCAATTGTTTGCAAGCTTAAATGTGTGTTTTATTTAAAGAACAATATAAAGACTCGGGATAGGCGTTATATTTGGCCAGATGTGTACATAATTGTTTCAGATAGGGCCATTTTACTGATCGATGCGAAATCTGACATCCCACAGAGTAGAATCCCTGTACTTATATATATATACTAGTACCCCCAAACGTGCCGAATCCCTGTGCTCCTGAAGAGATTAGTCATTTTAGATTGTGTAAGATAGTGCAATGATACAGAGAGCCATTCCAGAGTCTCCTCTGGTTCATTTACATGCACAATGTAAAGCACCGACACGAGACCTCGGTTTAAAGTCCCATCTGAAAGATTGTTAATTTGGTTAGGGTCAGACAGGGATCGAACCTGCATACGATCCCTGGATAACCAGTCGAGCGTGTTACCACTGGACTACAGATCCGTCTGTGAAAGATAGTTTTAAAATAGGTATAATAAGTACGAGTATAGTGTTTGAAGTCCTTTGATGAACGTATATCTAACAATATAATGTACAAATCAAGAAAGCATGCAAACAAATTATCAATAATACCTGCAAGCGATGATAATCCGTAATTAGCGGGTTGTTTTGAACCAATTAAAACCGGTATCTTTAAACAGATTAAGTGTCTATTAATTCGCTAATTGTCACGAAATTAACAAGTCTTATAATTGAGTGCACGTGTTTTACGTGTGAAATGTTTGTAGCACTGTGTTTGTCTATAAATAATGCAATTCTGGAGGAAACGTGCATTGAATTACATTATAACGGTTATGTTATATGTGTACAGTTTCTAACGACTGACAATAGTGGCTGTGTATATCATTAGTGTGTGTTATTTGTGGATTTTCTTGGATTAACTATATTTACGGAGAAGGTATATATTACAGAACATAGTTGTTTTATTATTAAATCAACGAATATGAGATGTGGGACAGTATAGAGTGACTTCTATAGCTGTACATATATTGGTGCCTGTAGCCTAATCTATGACCGGACTCAGCATTCAAATATTACTATTGCACACACTATAAGCACCTTAGTCTATAAAATATGAGTGCTAACTAAGCGTCTTAGTTTATACACATTTATTTTAGCTCGATTGTGAAACAAATTCTTACATCGGTGCATCCGTCCGTATTCTGTGTTACGGGTAACTCAACCCTTTAGTTCTATTTAAACCTCACTGTGATATGTTATACAAGACTGATTTATGGTCCTAGACTCTGCAGAGAAGAGACGAAGTGGAACATCTATGTCCCTTGGCCACATTTCTAGTTTTGATATAACTACTATAATCGACTATTTTGTTTGTCAGAGAAATAATGTTGTATGTGTTTTATCATGTGATATGTTTCTAGTATTATATTTTAAGTGACTTATAGGCCCATTGGGCCGGGTGTATTTAATTGTATAATTTATATGTAAATAGTGTCTGATATGTACACATGTCACTATAATAAACAAATTACTTACTTACTATATTAATCACTCTCGATACCTCATTCCTGATGGAATCCATCGCCACGAGGGAGAGAGCAACGTGGAATTTAAATGTCTTTGCCTAAGGACACCATCGTAACGGCTCCAGTGGGGCTCGAACTCCGGACCTTTCGCACCCGAAGCGAACGCACTACTACCAGCGCTATCACGACTTCCACTAAGCGTCTTGGTACGCTCGCCCACATGGTACGCCGGCGGCGAGGATGTATAAGCTCAATCATGATGTGGAAGGTGGGGCGGATAGTGACCCAAATAATAGGGCCTACTAGTCTGGGTGCCAGTCTGTCCTTTCACTCCTTTATTTCTCTGCCAAAAATGACGTTGATATTATCAGAAAGTCAATACGGCACAATTAATGATCTCGGTGATAAAAATATGTGTGTGTGTTTTTACGCTTATTTATCGTCGCTACCGGTTGCCCATATGAGCGACGCCTCCTGAAGAGATTAGTCATTTTAGATTTTTGGAGGATAGTGCAATGATACAGAGAGAGACCCATTCCAGAGTCTCCTCTGGTTCTTTTACGTGCACGATGTAAAGTACCGACACGAGACCTCGGTTTAATGTTCCATCTGAAAGACTGTTAATTTTATTAGGGTCAGACGGGGGATCGAACCTGCGATCCCTGGATTACCAGTCCAGCGTGTTACCACTGGACTACAGATCCGTCTGTAAAAATATGTGTATGACTGACCAGGCATAATATATCAACGCCTGTTCCCAGGTTAAGGGCCTACTCTCGTACTCTCGACAATAAACAACTAACACTGACGAAAACATTATTATGGTTAATTAACTAACTTACCCTAAGTACGATGTTTTTTGGAATCAGTAGGCTAAATAAGGAAAGTGTACATTATCTATTATATATAGCATTTGTTGAGTGACTATCTACCAGATATTGTAGATATATAATAATATAATGATTAACACATTGTAAATGTGCATGCAATTAATTTCATTTGTGCATAGTAACAAGTCAAACAATATTATATAACACATTATGTATGCATGTTGCTCAAAGTCCATATATACATCATATATGTATGTATGTATGTTCCTTTAATGTCAAACCCCTCGCGGGGACTTAGACATGTTTTCCTGGGCAGGCTCAGCCGACCTAAGCGATTAACCAGTGCTAAGCAATGTGTGTGAGGTGCCTTGCTCAATGACACTACATACGTGGCCTGACCGAGTATCGAACCCGGGACCGTTCGATTCCAAATCCGAAGCTCTACCACTGGACCACGGACGCCACACATGTATTGCATTCAGTGTACATAGAAACATTTCAAATTAACTCTGTAACCGTCTCCATTGCATCAGTTATTAGCACGTTCTATGTATACAATATTTACTATATTTATGTAGACTCACTGTTCGTCTATATCGTGCAGATATTGTCGTTATGGGCTTTTAGCTAAATTAATTGAAAAAGCCATACTTTCCTATACTCTAATACGAATATCTATCTTACCCTAATGTCAAACCCAATCCAGGGATCGCAGGTTCGATCTCCGTCTGACCGTAATTCTTTCAGATGGATCTTTAAACCGAGGTCTCGTGTCGGTGCTTTACACGGTGCTCAAGAAAATAATCCTTCACACATTGCCCTATTTCGCACATTTTTATACCAAATTTGCCTATGTTTTTTCTAAAGGGATATAAAGTTGACTTCTGCGAACCAACAATAAATGTCAACTGGCGTTCCATTAGTTTATACACATTTTAGCACGATTGCGAAACAAGTTCTTATAACTTATATTAATCATGGCGAGACCTCATTCAAGAGAGACGAGGCATGTGCAATTTAAATGCCTTGCCTAAGGGCACAATCGTAACGGCTCCAACGGGGTTCGAAACTCCGGGCCTTTCGCACATGAAGCGAACGCGCAACCACTGAGCTACCACGAATTCCATTCAGATTCATTACAATTTTCACCCAATCAATCGCCTCAATAGCATAGCAGATTCTGGCCAAAATCATGGTTAGAGGATGTGGACTAGCCTGGGAACAGGCGTCGATATATTTTGCCTGGAAAGTCAAATAAATATATTTTAACACCGAGACTATTAATTGGGTCCTATTTCGAGTTTCTGATCATAGCAACGTCATTTTGCCAGAAGTTAACAAGTGAAATATAGACAGACTGAAACCCAGGCAAGATGTGGACCGATATATATAGTTTATGTACATATTTGCTGAAAGAACAAGCCGCCAAGAAACTCTATGGGTTCATGCTCAGAAAGACAAAATAGATATGTGCGAATGTCTCCTTTTTACCATTAGAAATGTGTATACACATTCATTTCCTAGTTTTGCTATTGTAATTTGTCACGGAGAAACTGAGGGAACCAAACGAATACAAGAATATCTTAGTGTGGCGTCCGTGGTCCAGTGGTAGAGCGTCGGATTTATTTATCGTCGCGACCGGTTGCCCATATGAGCGACGCTTCCTGAAGATAGTAGTCATTTTAGATGTTTGGAGGATAGTGCAGTAATACAAACAGAGACCCATTCCAGAACCTCCTCTGGTTCGTTTACGTACACGGTGTAAAGCACCGACACGAGACCTCGGTTTAAAGTCCCAACTAAAAGACTTATATTAATTTTATTAGTCAGACGGGGGATCGAACCTGCGATCCATGGCTTCCGAGTCCATCGTGTTCACCACTGGACTACGTATCCGTCGGCTCGCTTCGTTTGTCCTTTTCTTTGTATCCATAGCAATGGCATTAACTCAATCAGACTATTTGTTTATGCGCATGGAAATTGTGAGCGCCGGTACACCGGCATGTTGTCATTTACACAGCCTCCTAAGCTCACTCGTTGTTTACTGTGTAGGAAATTATTTAGTTATTTGTAACGTGGCATTACAGTCAAACCTGTGTTAGTGGTTACCTCGATTAAGCAGCCATTCTGCATTAAGCAGCCAGTTTCCAAATTCCCAAATATAATGTATTATTTACACATTTGACTTCATACAGGGTTGACTACATAGTTGCTGATTATGCCAATAAACTTGAAAAACAGACAACGTTTCTGCGATATATCATACATTGGGTGGCAGACAAAGGAAAATAACTGAACACAAATACAATCAAATAATTGTCAATGGTTGTGTCCCTTTATACTAATAAATGAGTAATAATAAATAAATTTATACTGTGGGGTCACAGACGCTTGGGGTCTGGGCAAATCGGGTTCAAAACCAAAAGAACATTATGATACACTATAGACTTGACAGTTCGCTAACTTGTACCACTGTAACCTATAACCACTGGTGGTCACTGGTTCGATCCCCGCTAAGGTCGTGCCTATTTATATGAAAACGTCGGCAGTTTCTTACGGAAAGTTGCTGCACTAAGTACTGGTTAACCACTGGAGCCTGTCCAGGAAATGTGCTGTTAGGTAAACTGCTCGCCGGCGATATAGCCCGAAATGGTGCTGATGCAGGCGTAAAACCCGAAGAAACAATGTCATGGACTTGACTATTGCTACCGTTAAATAAAACTTGCAGTAACTTGTAAATTACTATTTTCTTCTTTTAATCTTCAGATGATGGCCGAGTTGATTCGAACGTCGATGTTCTGTGACAACAAGGATATACTAACCGACGACGAACTGCATTTTCTTGTCAATTATGAACACAGCTGTTCCCATGAATCTGTCGTAGACGACTGCCCTTCGCCATATAACCAAGACAGTTACAACTTCCTAGAATTCGTCGCACGAACCACAGACAATGTTGGTGATAATTTAGCAGGTCTTTCGTCATCAATGAGCAGTGAATCTCATATCGCATCGCCGCCATCACGCCATATGCTTACACCACAGCAGACAGCACATACTCTTCCGTTGCCGCAGCAGACGACAGTCCAGACTTCATTGCCTACCTGTAATGGTACTATTCCAAGTATTGAGACGTGTGAGGAATTTGCTTCACGCATTAAGCAGGCATCCAGGGTTGATTTCAGCACGTTCAACACCGTTAGCCCTGATAACATATTTGGTATGGACTACCTACATCCTATTGTGGAATATGAGCATGCGCTAAAGGAAGTGGTAAATAAGCATGCGCGGAAGGAAATGACAAATGCGCATGGGCAGGAGACAGTATCTGAACCTGACTGTGTGAACTGTGTGCCTATCCGTTCAGTAAGTTCTTACTCTAAAGACCGACCTCCATATACGTATGCAGCCTTGGCTGTTTCCGCCATCTACGTGTCGGGCAAGGACTGTCTTAGTGTGGACGAGGTCATAAATACACTATATATTATGTTTAAAGAATTAAACGACCTTAGTATGAAAAAATTCAGGAAGGCTATTAGCAAAGTGCTAAAAACAAACAAAATGTTTAAGAAAATCAAATCAGAATTGGAGTGTTACAGCGTGTTACCTGGGCGCCAGGGCAACAACGTGTTCACCCGGCAGATGTGCTTCAAGCCTGAAGCAAGAGACAAGTACGCCTTGTTGATACATCATCATATTGGCTTTCCGTCAATGCTTGTCGACTTAGGTATTGAAACCAGTGAGGGTAGCAGTAGACAGTGGATGGGCAGGCCTACAAGTCATCGGAAAAAGCTTCCAGTTGATACGGACTTATTGAAGATTCGTAATTGCGCTATGTCTTTTGAAGGGCGTTCTATATCTGAGAAGCGTAAGTTTAATGAGTACATACATACTAGCAACAAGAGAACGAACTTGGAGCTGCCAATAAGACCGTGTTTCCATGACGACACCGATAATGAGGATGACAAACTATTGAAACCTCTTGATGCACTTCACAACTTGGAGGAGGAAGCTAGTGCACGTTGTTGCAACTCCGCGTGCACGGAGTATGATTCTAGTGTTGCACGTCACAACTCCGTGTGTACGGAGTATGATTCTAGTGCTGCACGTTACAACTCTGCGTGTATGGAGAACGATTCTAGTGCTGCACGTCACAACTCCGCGTGTATGGAGAATATGTCACTGGATGTCAGTTATACGGATTTCAAGAAGGGTCTTGGCAAGGTCCAAGTCGCGAACCCAGTCGTTGTATATTCGTCGTCGTCAGTTATACCCACACATCATTGTACTACACCGGCTCCGGCATTAGTACCATCTTCGTGTCAAAACTACTACATTCCTTGTGTTGGAACGGTTCAGTTAGTTGATGTGTTCCTCAATGGTCAGACTGTCAAAGTTCCTGTACAGAGGGTGTTCATGTAATCAGAACGGGGACAAATGTAATGAAACACAAATGTGATCTACTTATATACATTCCATAACATTTCAACACCCGTCTACATGTATTATGTACATGTAGGCCTACTCAATGACAATAGTTGCTATCATAAACTAGTAACATAATACAATTATTCATGTTCGAGGTATTCAAAGAACACATATTATCCGAATTCTGAATATTGCTCAATATTAGTAATACTTGAAAATGAAATAAAGATATTGGCAGAAATCTGAAAATGTGCAAACATTTTTTTGAAAATTTGGAAAAAACAATAGATGTTTGGAACTAATTGTAGCGGTATGTATTTTAACCCAATATGTGAGGTGATATGTAGGCAGCCCGGTTAGTTCAGTCGGTAGAGCAATCGCCCTGTAAGCGAGAGGTCCCGGGTTCGAGTCCCGTACTGGCTGCATGTTTTTCTCACCTGGGTTACACATTCCCCCCGTTTGAAAACGTTACATTATAAACTCCGAGAAATATTTCACAATGTATCTCTATACCTATGGAAATTCATGGAAGAATTCCAATTTGGTGGGGAAGTATGTAACGGTATGTATATTAACCCAATATGTGAGGTGATATGTATGCAGCCCGGTTAACTCAGTCGGTAGAGCAATCGCCCTGTAAGCGAGAGGTCCTGGGTTCGAGTCCCGGACTGGCTGCATGTTTTTCTCACCTGGGTTACATAATGAAAGCGTTCGAGCGTGGAGTAATTGATACGATACTAAAGTCTTACTGGATGCGCTTCATATGTACAGACGGATCTGTAGTCCAGTGGTAACATGCTGGACTGGTAATCCAGGGATCGCAGGTTCGATCCCCCGTCTGACCCTAACAAAATTAACAGTCTTTCAGATGGGACATTAAGCCGAGGTCTCGTGTCGGTGCTTACACCGTGCACGTAAAAGAATCAGAGGAGACTCTGGAATGGGTCTGTATCATGCACTATCCTCCAAAATCTAAAATGACTAATATCTTCAGGAGGCGTCGCTCATATGAGCAACCGGTAGCGACGATAAATAAACGTAAAGCACACACTTCATATGTAGTAGGCCCTACATGCAAATGTATTTGGATGTCCTATTAGCGCAGTGGTATTGGTATTGGAAAATAAATAAGCTGCACAAACTAATACATCTATGCTTAGCACTCTCGCCTCTCACCAATGCATCCCGGGTTCGAAAATCGGACCGGGAAGTATGTGAGATGGTATGGTGGTCGCCAGATCGGACAGGTGGGTTTTCTCCCACACGAATGACCACATGTACGTTTTCATCCTCGCCAACGAGAGTGATTAATATAAGTTGTCAGAACTTGCTTCGCAATCGCTGTAAAATAAATAAAGTTTAAACTAAATTTAAACTAAAATGTATTTGAAGTATATGATTATTTCACATCTATTATATAGTTAGTAGAACTAATTTATTTCAGTTCGATTGCAAAACAAGTTATTTCAACTTATATTAATCACTCTCGAGACCTCATTCCTGATGGAATCCATCGCCACGAGGGAGAGAGAAGAGGCAATGTGGAATTTAAATGCATTGCCTAAGGGCATAATCGTAACGGCTCCAGCAGGGCTCGAACTCCGGACCATCTGCACCTGAAGCGAACGTGCATCCACTGCGCTATCACGAAATTTCACAGTTGTTCGCTGTTATATACTGACACCATAACAATTTATTTTGAGCGTTACTTTTTTTTCGCTACAAATTTTAGAATTAAGGATTTTCCTATCATGGTGTGAAGAAAACAGTGCTCACTAATTTACCCAATATTTCGCATATTTTGATACTAAATTTGCCTATATTCGGTTCTATAAGGATATATATTTTTACGGCAGGTGTACCGTTTCTTTTTGGTGTTAGTATGTGCTGATTTAATGCTAAATAACAGTACTTGCACATGACGTCAAAACTGACGCCAACAACTGACGTCCACGGATAGATAGGACAATCATACTTTGCTACGACAAACTGTTAGACTGAATGTGTACACTTACCGCTATATAAGTACAGGTTTATTATTTTATTTAGATATTCAGTATTTCATCTCGTCATACACGTGTTTCATTAACCCTTTTTTGCAAATAGCCTGATCGTGCTCTGTATTGTTTGCTATTCGGAACGGGGGCTAAAACACTTGGCTGAATAGCAAACAATATAGATCCTGATCTGGATCTATGTCGTTTGCACATTCCGTCCAATTTATTCGGCGGGTTAAGGGATTAAGCCTATATTTGGTAGAGAGAGAGATAACCAAACGTGGGTACACTATCAGCACATCTTAACCATCATATAGCTTAGTGTATACAAATTTATTTTAGCTCGATTCCGAAATAAGTTCCTACTACAATATATTAATCACTCTTGAGACGTCATTCCTGGTAGAATCCATCGCTACGAGGGAGAGAGAAGATGCAATGTGGAATTTAAATGCCTTGCATAAGGGCACGATCGTAACAGCTACAGCTGGGCTCGATCTCCGGGTGGTTCGCACCTGAAGCGAACGTGCTACCACAGCTTCCACTTAGTATTTAATAGTATTTAAAGTCACATGGCGTGACACTCGTAATGGCACACTTGTATATTTAAACCATTTTAGTTGTTCATCAAGTTTTGAATAGTATGTTGTGATTAATTAATTACGTTCGCTGATAATTTTCTCAATTTCTCCAATGAGTGAATTTTTTGTCAATATGAAATATATTGTGTTTGTCATCCAATGAATGAATCTGTTAGTTTTGCGTGTTATATATACATGTATTAGGTTGTACAATATAGTATGGCCATGCTATGCCATTAAAACAATGTGTGTGTGCTAGTTTAAACATGTATTATTGAGATTATAGTTTTTAAAAATGCTTAGAAATAAATTTTATTAGTCATAGTGTGTCTTCTCCATTCAAGCAACAATACTATTTCTACATTGTTCAATCCCCCATCTGACCCAAATAATATTAACAGTCTTTCCGATGGGATTTTAAACCAAGATCTTGTGTCGGTGCTTTACACCGTGCACGTAAACGAACCAGAGGAGATTCTGGAATGGGTCTCTGTCTGTATCATTGCACTATCCTCCAAAAATCTAAAATGACCAATCTCTTCAGGAGGCGTCGCAGGAATGGGTCTTCGTCTGTATCCTTCTACAGGAGGCGTCCGGTAGCGACGATAAATAACCGTAAAACACACATAGCAATGGTCCAGTGGTTTCCACGTTCATTTTGTAATCCATGGATGATAACTTCAATCTGCCATTATACCACACTAAATTATCATTCTCTTTCGGACGAGACTATAAACCGAGACTATAAACCAAGTTCTCGTTGCTGTGCGTTACAACGTGCACGTAAAAGAACTCGTCATCATTGTCCTTGCACTATCCTCCAAACCATAAAATGAATAATCACTTCAGGAGGCGCTATGGACATGCAGTTCCAGCTAGCTCAATAGTTTCCTCACCTAAACGAATCTGATCCTAGATGTACACACAGAGAAATGTTGAAAAGTCCATTATGCCATATCGTAACAACTCGTGTATACATCAAACACACAGAAAAATGTTGCCGGGATTCTAAGTCCATTATGCCATATCGTAACAACTCGTGCATACATCAAACACACAGAGAAATGTTGCCGGGATTCACAGTCCATTATGCCGTATCGTAACAACTCGTGCATACATCAAACACACAGAGAAATGTTGCCGGGATTCACAGTCCATTATGCCGTATCGTAACAACTCGTGCATACATCAAACACACACAGAAATGTTGCCGGGATTCAGTCCATTATGCCGTATCGTAACAACTCGTGCATACATCAAACACACAGAGAAATGTTGCCGGGATTCACAGTCCATTATGCTATCGTAACAACTCGTGCATACATCAAACACACAGAGAAATGTTGCCGGGATTCTAAGTACATTATGCCATATCGTAACAACTCGTGCATACATCAAACACACAGAGAAATGTTGCCGGGATTCTAAGTCCATTATGCCATATCGTAACAACTCGTGCATACATCAAACACACACAGAAATGTTGCCGGGATTCTAAGTCCATTATGCCATATCGTAACAACTCGTGCATACATCAAACACACAGAGAAATGTTGCCGGGATTCTAAGTCCATTATGCCATATCGTAACAACTCGTGCATACATCAAACACACAGAAATGTTGCCGGGATTCTAAGTCCATTATGCCATATCGTAACAACTCATGCATACATCAAACACACAGAGAAATGTTGCCGGGATTCACAGTCCATTATGCCATATCGTAACAACTCGTGCATACATCAAACACACACAGAAATGTTGCCGGGATTCTAAGTCCATTATGCCATATCGTAACAACTCGTGCATACATCAAACACACAGAGAAATGTTGCCGGGATTCAAAGTCCATTATGCCATATCGTAACAACTCGTGCATACATCAAACACACAGAGAAATGTTGCGGATTCACAGTCCATTATGCCATATCGTAACAACTCGTGCATACATCAAACACACACAGAAATGTTGCCGGGATTCTAAGTCCATTATGCCATATCGTAACAACTCGTGCATACATCAAACACACAGAGAAATGTTGCCGGGATTCACAGTCCATTATGCCATATCGTAACAACTCATGCATACATCAAACACACAGAAATGTTGCCAGGATTCACAGTCCATCACGCCGTATCGTAACAACTCGTGCATACATCAAACACACAGAGAAATGTTGCCGGGATTCACAGTCCATCACGCCGTATCGTTACAACTCATGCATACATCAAACACACAGAAATGATGCCGGGATTCACAGTCTATTATGCTGTATCGTAACAACGTAACATGAAACTAATTCTGAGGTAATCAGTTAAGAAACAACGAAACATGAACTAGTATCAATAATAGCAATTTATTCTCCGATTTTTTAAATGTTTTTCAAAGATATAACAGCAAACTTTACAATTAATCTGGAAAAACAAAGTTTATACATAAACATATACATAACTAAGGCATTTGCATACATAATCCATAACAGCCATTTTCACTAAAACTGAAACTGCCGCATCAGTTCCATATATGATACACCGGGCTAAAGGTGTATCATTTTTATTTATTTCTATCTACAAAAATTAATGATATTGCAAAAATGATAAAAAATATAAATATTTTTTAACATATATTTAAAGGCGAAAAGGCTTCAACCAATAACCATTGTACAAGTACTTCAGTATATGTGCTACGTATACTCGTAAATATTTAATGCCACAAAATGTACTTTAGAATATAATGCATAACATTTGCATCAATTTGTAAAATTTATAATAATATAACGATACAGTTGTAACAATCAGATTCAGAAATGAATAATACGCCAAAAAAACCACCCCACAAAATCTTCAATTTAGAAAACCGTTGGATGCCCCACGAAAATCTTCAATTTAGAAAACCGTTGGATGCCCCACGAAAATCTTCAATTTAGAAAACCGTTGGATGCCCCACGAAAATCTTCAATTTAGAAAACCGTTGGATGCCCCACGAAAATCTTCAATTTAGAAAACCGTTGGATGCCCACGAAAATCTTCAATTTAGAAAATCTTTGGATGCCCCACGAAAATCTTCAATTTAGAAAACCGTTGGATGCCCCACGAAATTGTTCGGAGACAAAAACGTGCACTGTGTTTATGCACAAGTCACAATCGGTTAGAAGTCTGCAAATATATTGCACAACAAAAGCTTGTGGGTTGTAGTTTCACTTATGATCAATATCTTGAATGAATGGTAATTGAGCTCAAGACCCCATAAAACTATTCCTAAAACAATATTTCCAAGTATTTGAAATACACAATATCTACATTTAGAATAGTTTGCAGGTATGCACTCTGTTAATTGAAAATACGCAATATCTACATTTAGAATAGTTTGCAGGTATGCACTCTGTTAACTGAAAATACGCAATATCTACATTTAGAATAGTTTGCAGGTATGAAAATATGCTATACATGTATTTATTTACTTTGAAGGTATGCACTATGCTATAAGATTTCCATTATTTTAATTCTTCTTTGATGGCGATGAGACAGACCTGAACTGTTCTGAACTGGTTGTTTCAGCACATTGTCTAACACACATGACAAGAACGTTAATTACGTGGGAAACATCGACTGATTTGCAGATTGATTACGGTATCATTTATAGAGAATGATATTAAACGTACAAGACACGTTGTATGCATCATTGTCATGTGTATTATATGAAATACACACCCAAAAGATACACAATTTATTGCAAAATACATCATTATGCATAGAAACTCTTTGCATGATGGGTAAAATAAGGCTATAAATACTTCAAATTATTGTAGCAGCTGACAAATCATTTTTCTTATTTGTAGGTGAAAACTCTGGAAATATGTCATGGAATTGCATTAACATTGTGTCGTTACGATAGTTCTAATGAAATTGCATGACATATTTGATTGTTATTTAGCGTCAAAGAGTTATCCCCACTCGCTCTCCCACCCCCACTCGCTCTCCCACCCCCACTCGCTCTCCCATCCCCACTCGCTCTCCCATCCCCACTCGCTCTCCCATCCCCACTCGCTCTCCCATCCCCACTCGCTCTCCCATCCCCACTCGCTCTCCCATCCCCACTCGCTGCTACTTCAGTGGAGTAACAACAGCATGAATGTTAAATATATGTCATTGCGTAGACGGATCGGTAGTCTGGTTAACACGCTGGACTGGTAATCCAGGGATCGCAGGTTCGATCCCCCCGTCTGACCCTAATAAAATTAACAGTCTTTCAGATGGGACTTTAACCTGAGGTCTCGTGTCGGTGCTTTACACCGTGCACGTAAAAGAACCAGAAGAGACTCTGGAATGGGTCTCTATCTGTATCATTGCACTATCCTCCAAAAATATAAAATGACTAATCTCTTCAGGAGGCATCGCTCATATGGGCAACCGGTAGCGACGATAAATAAACGTAAAATACACATACGTCATTGCAATAAAAAGTTATATTTTTGTATGTAGTATTACGAAGATTTGAAAATGAAGCTTTGTGTTATAAAAATGTTCAAATGGCCGAAAATCCGCCAGAAATCATACTAGTACATCATGACAAGCTTGGTACAAAAAAGGCAAAATGGTGGTTGGAGATGAAGCGTGGGCATGTGTTGTGTTATAAAATTGTCCAATTGGCCATAATTCTGCAAAATATTACCCAACCGGAATGGGATTACAATATGCACAACTAGACATCATACCGATGCTTCCTGCCAAGTTTCAAAAGATGAATTGTGGACACGCTTTGTGTTATAAAAATGTTCAACTGGCAGTAACTCCACAGTAAATCGCCCAACTGTAACGGAGTGTAAATATGCTAGAAAACTAGACATCATACTGATACTTCATGTGAAGCATGCAGAAAAAACAACACGACGTCCTACAGATGAATCACCGGGAAGCGGTATGTTATAAAAATGTTCAAATGACCGTAAATCAACTATACGTGATATGAACATATTCGAGGAACATAACACCACGATTAATTATAGTTATATTTTTGTCTGGAACAACAGTTCAACACTGACCATTACATTATTTTAAATATTTTCTCCATTTATAAAATGACAATAGAGCTATATTATTATAGAAGTTAAACATTAAATTGAAATCAATTTGCTGACAAAGCATATAAATAACTGAAATTGATTCACAGTACATTCTGACATGTTTTTCTTTTAGTTGCCATGGAGACCGTATATCACCACTATTACCCACCATGTGACACAGAGAATATTTCTGTTTATTAGTGTAAGATAGGATTTTATTTCATCGAAATTTGTAATTCCACGGTGATCACAAGATAAAATAAGACGACCCCCCCCCCCACTACTTTGGTCCTGAAATCTGTGGGTTTTGGCATGCACTTGTATATAAGACGGGTTGCTCAAATGGACACCAGACCATGTATAAAATTGCATGCTTGGTCAGTACAAGTTGAAGACATTTCCTTTGTCTGGTTTCTTTTCTAATTCATTAAATGGCTGTCCGATTAGCACAGTGGTTAGCGTGCTCGCTTCTGACCAGTGCAACCCGGGTTCCATCCTCGGACCGGGAAGTATGTAAGATGGTAGGTGGTCGCCAGATCAGACAGGTGGGTTTTCTCCGGATACTCCGGTATCTCCCAACACGAATTACCATATTTACGCTTTCATCCGCGCCGAGAGTGATTAAAGTTTAACTTTTTAATAGTGAGTGAACAGTATCTAAGTTAACCCATTCAACCCCAAGTAACTGACATGGACTGGTGCATGATATTTTCAGACCAATAAATTAATAAGAAAATTACCTTTAGACCAGTTCATTTATCAAAATGGGTAATTTTATCTAAAAATAGTAATAATTATTACTGGCAAAAAAGTGCAGATCCTGATGAGACGGCTCGTCACGAGCCGGCTCATCTGGATCTACACTTTTCATAAGCCTATTTAGAGGCCTGTGGGGTTGAAAGGGTTAACAAACAATCATAACACACAGGTAACCAAGAACATCTGTACAGCATAACTCCACACCAATACCTTACTATAAGGAACTGTTGCCTTCATTGGAATTATTAATGCACGTTTATACCCGATGCACACGGACAGACACAGACAATAGAAGGAAACAAGCAACAGTTGAAACAGAAACACAATGTGTAAAGTGAACATGCATCAAAATACACACACACAGTTTTAGCGACATCAATTTTGCAGAACCTTCGATAAACTATTCACAAAACAATATTTGCAAAGCATGACTAGATAGAAACTACGTCGTATTTACCGCTAAATGACCAAGATTTTCTGCTATTTTCACACGTTGTTTAACTAATCTAAAGTCCAATCCTTTGCTTAGAGATAGATATTGAAAGTGTGTGGCACAGTTCCCGTGAGGTTCTGGTCATACATAAGAAGAATATTAAAAATCCCAGTGTTTAAACAAACATATTTGTCCACAAACCGACTTACAGAAATGGATTTATCACAAATATTTGCTTGTATTCAGTGTAATACAGCCGATACATATTTTCATATATCAACATGTGTAATAAAACCAGGACGAATTCTGATTGGTCGCGGCATGACATACCGGTATATAGTCTGAAAAATCAATAAAATGTTAAATATCCACTAGCAGGTTATACAGTAACAGTAGTAAATAAAAGTATTGCATCGATTTTTTTTAATGTGGAGTTGTTTGTTTGATTATTGTGAATTATTTACTACAGCGTACGAATGCACCGATCCCGGATCATCAAACAACGTCAGGAAAATAATAGACACATTATTTTTATTGATTGATTACCGCTAGTTCATTAGCATTTTATTGATCTAAGTAGTTTATCAACAAATAAAGCATGAACACAATCAACATGTATATGTCAAATGTGTATTGCAAGCTGTCAATGTCATACCGCGACCAATCAGAATCCTTCCAGGTGTTATTAAACGTGTGGTCATATAAGAAATTATGTCGTTACTGTATTACACTAAAAAGGTCACTAAAAGTTTGAGTCGGGTCGTTTTTTAGCGGTTCGTTCGGGTAATAGGAAACAAACACCTTTTTCATTTTGGCCTGACAGAGTTTCCTAGACATTCTCGTCCTTCGTCGCCGGCATTCAAATAAAACAAACGTGCTATGTGATAGAAAAATAACTGAGTGAAAGTTACAGTTGTTTAAATAAATGTCTGCGTTTCTCATTGCATCAACTTTTTACAGTGAATAGGATTTGTTGCATATGGGGTTTAGTCGTTAGGCAGTATTCTCTATGTTCCTATTGTTTCGGTACTAATGAAATGTTCGAGGTAAACAAATATCTGAAAACAAATATATCAGATAGTTTATCATTCTTCTTCGTTTTAATGCCTCAGAACAATTAAATATAATAAAAATGTGGAATAGAGGAATTCCTAATTGAAATAAATTGGACACATGTTCCCATGGTTACAAGTATTTAGTAAATATGTGAGTTAAGGCTAATTTCGCGCTAACCTAATAAACTCTTGGAAGTTTCTATTTAGGATTCTTGGAATATCCAAAGATAATTATGCGTAAAGAATTCACATTTATTAATTAGCAAACAATAAAAAGTTATTTCCTCTATTGTATTATTGCTTCTTTAAATACAAAACCTCAACAATGCCATTTTCACTTTACTATATTTTGCATCTTAGGCTGGCTGTTTCTAATAATAGAACACAAGATCACATGACACATAGTTTCAAAATGGTGGCTGCATATAATGAACTTTGGTCATAAACCATCGCATTTTAACAATAATCACGATAGATTACAAAAGTAACGGACATACTGTGACACTGAAATCGACACTAATTGACACTGAAATTGACACTGAAATTGACACTGAAATTGACACGTAATTTGTCACGTAAATAGCAGCAGAGTGTAGGAATACAACAATTTATACTTTACCTACTAATTGAGAAAATAGAGCACAACACATTAAAAATAACATTATCACAATTCAACTTTGTTCTCGGTGTAGTAAGTGCTTGTTTTCGTGATAGCGCAGCGGTAGTGCGTTCGCTTCAGGTGCGAAAGGCTCGAGCCCCGCTGGAGCTGTTACGATTGTGCCCTTAGGCAAGGCATTTAAATTCCACATACCTCTTCTCTTTCCATCGTGATGATGGATTCCATCAGAAATGATGTCTCGAGTGATTCATAAGTTGTAAGAACTTGTTTCGCAATCAAACTCAAATAAATTTGTATAAACTAAGCTTGTTTTCGTTGCACACATTTGTAGTAGGTTAGTTTTTAATAGTTTCAGTCCACAGATCGTAATAATAGATACATGTAAAATAAGCTGTGCATATCGGGTACCGCATATAAGACGAGAATTTTATACCCATATTTTGGTCTTAGAATTGGGGACCCGTCTTATAAGCGAATACTCAACGTACATGTATCGCCAATGCCTGCATATCAGAGCAATATAAATAGGAAAAATCTCGTGGCTAAATAAATCTCAATGCAGCAGATGCAAGTGATATGTCATTGCGAAATGCATGTTGTACATCTTTGTATATCACAAAAGTTCAAAACTCAAAATTAAAGGAAACTGGTTACTTTTATTTAGTTTAAACAAATTTATTTTAGCTTGATTGCGAAACAAGTTCTTACAACTTTAATCACTAACTTAATCACCCTCGAGACCTCATTCCTGATGGAATCCAATACCATAAGGGAGAGAGAAAAGGCAACCTGGAATTTAAATGCACAAAATTTAAAGCGCACAATCGTAACTGCTCCTGCAGGACTCAAATTCCAGAACATGTAAAATGATGGGGCGCCGTTTTGCTATTTATTCGTTATTTATGGATACCGTTTAAAATATATTATTGGATATCCATAATTTGATTTTTTAATATCCATAAATGCTGAATAAATAGCAAAACGGCGCGCCTGGAATTATGGATATCCAAAAGTAGAAAATCGATCTTTGGATATCCATTAATAACTTGGAATTATGGATATCCAATAAATCGAATTACGGATATCCATAAATGCTGAATAAATAGCAAACGGGCGCCCTATATAAAATAGGAAGTACATATCAGGTACATGTATCTTCTATGCCTGATATCAGAGCAATATAACTTGAAAAATCTCATGGCTAAATAAATCTCAATGCAGCAGACGCCCGTGATATGACACTGTGAATTGCATGTTGTACATCTCTGTATATCCCAAAATGTAAATTGAAAGGAAAACTGGTTACTGTTATTTCACATCAAAAGCAATGGTTTAAGCAATGATATAAAATAGGTGCCATTGATGGAAATATGTGACTGTACCATGGCGTACCGGTATTCGGGCGTACCGGTATTCGGTCACTTAAGGCGTGTGAATAACTTCTAGTCAGTCTCTTACTTTTACAGTAGATGAAGTAATATTACTATGTAAAGTGATTATTCGTGCATTTAATACGCTGGACTAAACTCAGATTGCATAACATCTTTTAAAATAAAACCCCAAAACCTCTCAAAAAAGAACATACATTTCGGACACCAATGAAATTTCATGTACCAGAAATGTGTTTTTCGGTATGGTCACATAATTATCACATGACCTTGTAAAGCCAGGCATTAGACGTATCATGTTACAAAAATAATCAAATATTTCTTTGCATATATCTCTGTGTAAGGGATGTTTAAGGTACACATATACGAGACTAATGAAAAACATCAACAAATACATATTTTTGAAATAAAAGGTGAATATTGATCCATTTTTACTCATTTTTCTGTTGGAAGTTTTAACGTCTTCCAAATATTCCATGTTCCATGTACCTGTTACTGACAGCGATGACATCATTTGCAAACAAATTTGAAAACAGGTGGTGTCCGGAAATAGGGCGATTAGTTAATACAAATTTATTTTCGCTCGATTGCGTAACAAGTTCTTACAATTTATATTAATCACTCTCGAGACCTCATTCCTGATGGATTCCATCGCCACGATGGAGAGAGAAGAGGCAACATGGAATTTAAATGCCTTGCGACGATTGACGATACTGATATATAGAAACTAAATTATTGACAATTCTTCAGTAGATCAATTTGATTATTGTATGAGGCACATGTACTTCGAAAAACATATAAATTTTGGGGGAACATGGCCCATATATTTGGTGATTTCGGAATACTTGGAATTGTTGTACTGATTTGATATCAAACTTGTGAAAAATATCAGAGTCATCAACCATCGAGAAAATGAAGTATATTAGTTTGTACGTAATAAACAGTTCATTGATGGTTGACCATTGGTTGTCCAATAATCTAGCCAGTCCGAAAACAATCCCAATTTTATTTTTATCAATATTTGAAAGTGTGTAAAAATATCATATCGGCAAGTCACAATTTACAATTTGGTGATGAGACACAATTTGGTTTCTATCCATGACACCTCTAGTGAAAAATGCATTTAGCATATTTGAATAAATACAATAATTGGACACATAGAAAATCACCACAAAGATTTATTAAAATTGTTCAACAATTTCACTAAAATTTCATGCAACACTATCTGTGACTCTCGACTTACTGACAGTATTTCAACTGGTGAACATTATAGGTATCCAGGATTTTGTCTCATTGTCTGTGATTGGTCGAATTATGACCAATTGATTCACATGTAACAGTTAAGTATAATGAATGACAATATCTGAATCTCTAAATATGGCAGACTTTAATCATTGTTGTTCTTTCAATAACTGTGATTGGTTGAATCTTGACCAATGAAAAGCTTTGATTCTGATCATGTGCTTGGTGTATTTTGTACTGTGGTAGGGTAGGAATCAGGTACATCTAAAACGAAAACAGCATGCATACCAATTAAAAAATAGAGAAATAAACATATTACCAAATGATAACAGGAAAGACAGGTGATATAAGGCTTGCCTGCAAGCCAAATACATAAAATGTGCTAAAATGAACTTCTACTGTGCGAAATATTAAATGCTCAGATTTACCACAAATAAATATATACAGGAATACATATAGCTGAACTATTTGCCCACTAGAAGCGTCCTTTACAAGCAAATTATATATTATTATATATATTTAGTGAACATTAGATGTTTGTTTATACTTGATAGCGTGTTATACATGGATAAATACGGTCAATAGAATTTTGCTTATCACATTTCTTCTGGCAAACATGACGTCAATACGTGCAGAAAATGGTTACTTCCATGCTTAGTTGGAACGTTTCAATTGGAAGTCGTGATAGCGCAAGTGGATGAGCGTTCGCTTCAGGTGCGAAAGGTCCGGAGTTCGAGCCCCACTGGAGCCGTTACGATTGTGCCCTTAGACAAGGCATTTAAATTCCACGTTGCCTCTTCTCTCTCCCTCGTGGCAATGGATTCCATCAGGAATGAGGTCTCGAGAGTGATTTATATAAGTTGAAATAACTTGTTTCGCAATCGAGCTAAAATAAATTTGTATAAACTAATGTTGTGCAAGGTAGCCAAACAAATCGATAAACCCACAGTAAAAGTCGGAATTTTTTTTTAAAAAAAATTAAACTTTCCAAACCATGTAGGTGGAGTAGATATGCTGACAGGATATGAATAGATTAATCATGATGTGGTAAGTGACTGTTGTATGATTGTATGGAGATATCGTAGAACCCTACGGCTCCATGGTGGAACCAGGAAAGGGTTTATGCATCAGTACTTGTTTGTTCCTGACAGTAACATCAATTTTCGGGAAGGGCCGTAACTAATATTGCTAGAACCTGTGGCCCGACCCGTTTGCCTTTTTTAATTTGTGTTTTGTATTCACATGTATATGTAAAATGAATCGAGCAATAAAATAGGATTTAAAAAAATGTCATGAAACTTTACACAGGTAGTTGATAGTCAATAAAGCCACTGTCATTAAACTTTACACACAAGTCAATGATAGTCAATAAAGCCCTTGTCATGAAACTGTACACACAAGTCAATGATAGTCAATAAAGCCCTTGTCATGAAACTTTACACACAAGTCAATGATAGTCAATAAAGCCATTGTCATGAAACTTTACACACAAGTCATATAGTCAATAAAGCCATTGTCATGAAACTTTACACACAAGTCATATAGTCAATAAAGCCATTGTCATGAAACTTTACACACAAGTCAATATAGTCAATAAAGCCATTGTCATGAAACTTTACACACAAGTCATATAGTCAATAAAGCCATTGTCATGAAACTTTACACACAAGTCATATAGTCAATAAAGCCATTGTCATGAAACTTTACACACAAGTCATATAGTCAATAAAGCCATTGTCATGAAACTTTACACACAAGTCATATAGTCAATAAAGCCCTTGTCATGAAACTTTACACACAAGTCATATAGTCAATAAAGCCATTGTCATGAAACTTTACACACAAGTCATATAGTCAATAAAGCCCTTGTCATGAAACTTTACACACAAGTCATATAGTCAATAAAGCCCTTGTCATGAAACTTTACACACAAGTCATATAGTCAATAAAGCCATTGTCATGAAACTTTACACACAAGTCATATAGTCAATAAAGCCATTGTCATGAAACTTTACACACAAGTCATATAGTCAATAAAGCCCTTGTCATGAAACTTTACACACAAGTCATATAGTCAATAAAGCCCTTGTCATGAAACTTTACACACAAGTCATATAGTCAATAAAGCCCTTGTCATGAAACTTTACACACAAGTCATATAGTCAATAAAGCCATTGTCATGAAACTTTACACACAAGTCATATAGTCAATAAAGCCATTGTCATGAAACTTTACACACAAGTCATATAGGCAATAAAGCCATTGTCATGAAACTTTACACACAAGTCATATAGTCAATAAAGCCCTTGTCATGAAACTTTACACACAAGTCATATAGTCAATAAAGCCATTGTCATGAAACTTTACACACAAGTCATATAGTCAATAAAGCCATTGTCATGAAACTTTACACACAAGTCATATAGTCAATAAAGCCATTGTCATGAAACTTTACACACAAGTCATATAGGCAATAAAGCCCTTGTCATGAAACTTTACACACAAGTCATATAGTCAATAAAGCCATTGTCATGAAACTTTACACACAAGTCATATAGTCAATAAAGCCATTGTCATGAAACTTTACACACAAGTCATATAGTCAATAAAGCCATTGTCATGAAACTTTACACACAAGTCATATAGTCAATAAAGCCATTGTCATGAAACTTTACACACAAGTCATATAGTCAATAAAGCCATTGTCATGAAACTTTACACACAAGTCATATAGTCAATAAAGCCATTGTCATGAAACTTTACACACAAGTCATATAGTCAATAAAGCCATTGTCATGAAACTTTACACACAAGTCATATAGGCAATAAAGCCATTGTCATGAAACTTTACACACAAGTCATATAGTCAATAAAGCCATTGTCATGAAACTTTACACACAAGTCATATAGTCAATAAAGCCATTGTCATGAAACTTTACACACAAGTCATATAGTCAATAAAGCCATTGTCATGAAACTTTACACACAAGTCATATAGTCAATAAAGCCATTGTCATGAAACTTTACACACAAGTCATATAGTCAATAAAGCCCTTGTCATGAAACTTTACACACAAGTCATATAGTCAATAAAGCCATTGTCATGAAACTTTACACACAAGTCATATAGTCAATAAAGCCATTGTCATGAAACTTTACACACAAGTCATATAGTCAATAAAGCCCTTGTCATGAAACTTTACACACAAGTCATATAGTCAATAAAGCCATTGTCATGAAACTTTACACACAAGTCATATAGTCAATAAAGCCATTGTCATGAAACTTTACACACAAGTCATATAGGCAATAAAGCCATTGTCATGAAACTTTACACACAAGTCATATAGTCAATAAAGCCATTGTCATGAAACTTTACACACAAGTCATATAGTCAATAAAGCCATTGTCATGAAACTTTACACACAAGTCATATAGTCAATAAAGCCATTGTCATGAAACTTTACACACAAGTCATATAGTCAATAAAGCCATTGTCATGAAACTTTACACACAAGTCATATAGTCAATAAAGCCATTGTCATGAAACTTTACACACAAGTCATATAGTCAATAAAGCCATTGTCATGAAACTTTACACACAAGTCATATAGTCAATAAAGCCATTGTCATGAAACTTTACACACAAGTCATATAGTCAATAAAGCCATTGTCATGAA
>CM026387.1:5683420-5776472 GCA_014843695.1 Archivesica marissinica | reverse complement strand
TCTTATCTACTGTATAGTGGTTTAAATTCTACTGTTTTCTTATCTACTGTATAGTGGTTTAAATTCGCGATAGATTTATTTTGCATATTTCTGAAAGTCAGTATATTGAAAGTTTATTTAATTTGTAAATGCATGAATATTACTGAATATACTATTGTCTGCATTGATTTCATTATTTCCGACTTCTGAACCATGATCTTGCAGTGTTTAATATCTGCAGGTTTTCATTTACGCCTACCAATAAAGTGAAATTACAACCCCCTCCATTATGGGTAATATACTGTTAAATAGAAAATATAAGGTTACTGTCTCATAAATTTTAATTTATTAGGCGAGTTGGAGAAAATATAAATGGCGAGGCTTTGCTGAGCCTTGTATTTTTTCAGACAATTAAAATTTATAAGACAGTAACCTAATATTCTATTTATCCTATTTTCTGATAAAAAAGATGTGTTAGAGAGGCAATATTACCGAATATTCATGAACACCATCATACCAACTGTGAACATATGACGTCATACATGCACGGTATGACGTCACAAGAGGTTTATTAGGCAGGCCAATTTTGACAATTTTTACACATGAATGTAGGATAAATCTTTATACGACCATACGCTACGACGTTTCAATTGACTTATTCAAAAACGCTACGTTTCAATTGACGTATGTGAGTATGCACTGTCACCGCGTCATGACACTATGTGTGAGTATGCACTGTCACCGTGTCATGACACTATGTGTGAGTATGCACTGTCACCGCGTCATGACACTATGTGTGAGTATGCACTGTCACCGTGTCATGACACTATGTGTGAGTATGAACTGTCACCGCGTTATGACACTATGCATGAGTATGCAATGTCACCGCGTCATGACACTATACGTGAGTATGCTACAGTAGAAAATCTCATGAATAAAAGTGAAAATGTGGACGACATGACGTCAGTGATCATGGCAGTAACAGAGATCAGAGTGTACGTGGACGTGGGGAACACTACCTCGTGGACTGACGGGCGACGACACCGTGACGCTCATACGTGGCATCTCACAACACTCGCACTTATTCAGAGCAGGATGGTTGAGAAAGGTGCAAGCGGAACAACTCCACTGCTCTCCGTCTGTATCCGAATCTCCGGAGCCCACGATCTGCTGGTGAGATGGCGGCGGGGGAACCTGGTTTGCCGCTATGCGTGGAGGCAATGGCGGAGGCACTGAAGATACAAAGCATACAGTCAGATTGGTCAGTTCATTCTTGCAAGAAATGTAAAAACAATAGGTAATAACAAATGCAATGATAAATTATATTAAAATACAGTCAAACCTGTCTTAAGCAGCCAGCCAAGGGAATCACCAAAAGTGGCTGCTTAGCACAGGTGGCTACTTAATAGAGGTCAAATGTATAATAAAACAACATATTGGGAATATGGAAACTGGCTGCTTAATGCAGGTTGGCTGCTTAATAGAGGAGACCACCAACACAGGTTTGACTGTATAATAGAGGAGACCACCAACACAGGTTTGACTGTATAATAGAGGAGACCACCAACACAGGTTTGACTGTATAATAGAGGAGACCACTAACACAGGTTTGACTGTATAATAGAGGAGACCACCAACACAGGTTTGACTGTATAATAAAGGAGACCACCAACACAGGTTTGACTGTATAATAGAGGAGACCACCAACACAGGTTTGACTGTATAATAGAGGAGACCACCAACACAGGTTTGACTGTATAATAGAGGAGACCACCAACACAGGTTTGACTGTATAATAGAGGAGACCACCAACACAGGTTTGACTGTATAATAGAGGAGACCACCAACACAGGTTTGACTGTATAATAGAGGAGACCACCAACACAGGTTTGACTGTATAATAGAGGAGACCACCAACACAGGTTTGACTGTATAATAGAGGAGACCACCAACACAGGTTTGACTGTATAATAGAGGAGACCACCAACACAGGTTTGACTGTATAATAGAGGAGACCACCAACACAGGTTTGACTGTATAATAGAGGAGACCACCAACACAGGTTTGACTGTATAATAGAGGAGACCACCAACACAGGTTTGACTGTATAATAGAGGAGACCACCAACACAGGTTTGACTGTATAATAGAGGAGACCACCAACACAGGTTTGACTGTATAATAGAGGAGACCACCAACACAGGTTTGACTGTATAATAGAGGAGACCACCAACACAGGTTTGACTGTATAATAGAGGAGACCACCACACAGGTTGACTGTTAATAGAGGAGACCACAACACAGGTGACTGTATAATAGAGGTGACCACCAACACAGGTTTGACTGTATAATAGAGGTGACCACCAACACAGGTTTGACTGTATAATAGAGGTGACCACCAACACAGGTTTGACTGTATAATAGAGGAGACCACCAACACAGGTTTGACTGTATAATAGAGGAGACCACCAACACAGGTTTGACTGTATAATAGAGGAGACCACCAACACAGGTTTGACTGTATAATAGAGGTGACCACCAACACAGGTTTGACTGTATAATAGAGGAGACCACCAACACAGGTTTGACTGTATAATAGAGGAGACCACCAACACAGGTTTGACTGTATAATAGAGGAGACCACCAACACAGGTTTGACTGTATAATAGAGGTGACCACCAACACAGGTTTGACTGTATAATAGAGGTGACCACCAACACAGGTTTGACTGTATAATAGAGGTGACCACCAACACAGGTTTGACTGTATAATAGAGGTGACCACCAACACAGGTTTGACTGTATAATAGAGGAGACCACCAACACAGGTTTGACTGTATAATAGAGGAGACCACCAACACAGGTTTGACTGTATAATAGAGGTGACCATTAACACAGGTTTGACTGTATAATAGAGGAGACCACCAACACAGGTTTGACTGTATAATAGAGGAGACCACCAACACAGGTTTGACTGTATAATAGAGGAGACCACCAACACAGGTTTGACTGTATAATAGAGGAGACCACCAACACAGGTTTGACTGTATAATAGAGGAGACCACCAACACAGGTTTGACTGTATAATAGAGGAGACCACCAACACAGGTTTGACTGTAACTCATAGTTTACAGAATTGCTATCTGACATATAGTTTGTGTACTGAATACAATTTTGTGACATGAAGTACTGTAGAACACTTATTTATTCGTGAGCATTTATATTTGGCTAATTTTCGCTCTTTAAGTCGATTGCAAATTCATGATCCTCGTGAATAATAATGTGTCCGAATGTAGAGCTATATCCGTAAATATGTACAGTTTATCAACTTTTTTAAAGTCAATATAATTAGCAACGATATATATAATCAGTGACATTTATTTTTCGTGATACATCAAATTTTCTTATCTCTCACACAATTTAAATCTAAATATCTAAGTAACGTTTGTGAGGTCGTTGTGGCAGGGGTCAGTGGTTATTCCACATGAAAACATGGTCATACCCTGCTGATAATGCTCCCCATTCAAACATAGAAATACAGTCTACATCCGTTATGTCGAATTCCGTCGGACTCAACAAAATATTTCGACATAACCACAGTTCAATATACACAGATCCAGTTATATGTAAAATGATGTGTCTGAAACAGGACTTTCATGCCACTTCGAGATAACCGGAGAAATCGACATAACCGATTTTGACATAACGGACGTAGACTGTATATTTCATAACAAACATTGTAGCATGTGCTAATTTAAAATCCATTGAAACATTTCTATTTAGTTTAAAAACACTAAAATTATTTACATGTTTTGAATGAAGGTAATATGTTACTTATGTGTTATTTGGTATTGTGTCAATACTATTTTCGCACGATATAAGATATATAACATTACAGGGTTCATTCTAGGTCAGAATGTTTGGGAGAAGTGAGAAAGCACGTGATCGCTTCCTTAAATGGTGTTCTTTAATATACTTCTGCAAAATAGGGTTAAAATGCACAGTACAACCATTAAATACAACATTTGAATAGGAGGAGTGCTTTATTAATGGGCCAGTGTATCTTACTAGACAAAATTTTGTTTGAGTCGTAAAACCTTTTTTTTTTTTAGAGAGAAGGCGAAATCAGGGTCCCTAGGGCGACAATTTCGCCCACATCGCCCTCTAGAATGATCCCTGCATTATATACAATGTACTATATGAGAGCAATCTTGCACTTAGAAGGGCATGTAATTCTATTGTATGTCACTAATCATCAACAGAATAGCAAATATAAATATATTTACTAGGGATGGCAACAAATATTCAAATATTCGCTCGGATGTCCGAATATCCAAATACTACCGGTATTCCAGTATATTCGAATATTCGGAAAAAAATTATAATATTTTCAAAAATGAAATAAACTGTCATAAATCCGATACGTTGCTTTCTTTTACAATTTGAAGCCATCATAAAACCTTCCAATACAAAAAAAAGTGGCCCAGGATGTGTGAATAAACAATGTTGTGGTCACATCCATGGCAATTTAATTGACACTCTGCCATGTAATTGGACAATTACAGTAGGTGTTAAGGTAGGTAGTGCTTAACTATGATGTCAAAACTGTTTAGACGAGAAATATTACAGACAGTTTACAACAACATCCACCCCCATGTATCTTACATTTTTAATTAACTGCTCAATATTACCTAAAGGTACTTTAAAGTACGATTTTTATTATATTGTCCTCAAAAATGGCAATTTGTGTGACTGAGTTTTTGATATCGAATATTCGAATACCTTCCCGACCAAATATTCGAAAAGTAAAATCACTATTCGTTGCCATCACTAAAATATATTTACATTTAAATTATAATTTTCAAATATAAAATACAGTTAAAACTGTGTTAGCAGTAACATCTACTGTGCATAGCTACATAATACAAATAACAGTTGTCATTAACTTTCAATCGCCGTTCTATAAGCAGCTACTTAGCTAAGCAAATTCGATTATTTCTACAGGTTATGCTTAAACAGGTCTAACTGTATCTGTACTAGGCAATCACTGTACCAATTTCTACAGTGAAACCCCTCAAAAACTGAACTGCCACCGGACCAAATTACTAAATAGACTGGTCCAGAAGGGTTTTCGGTTTTACAAGGTTTTCATTAGTGGGATATTTCTCCAAAATTCAGTTCAACTTTGTAATACTCGACAGGAAGCGTAGACATGTTTAAAAATTGGAAATTAATAATCGGTTAAACATCGATTCATTTGTAATATTTAAGAAATAATAAGTATCAACCGTGGTATATCGCAGAATAACCCTTCGGCCATCGTGATATATTTCTACACATAAGAACGACAAACTCGGGTTATTCTGCAATATACCATGTTGATACTTATTATTACGATTCTAACACGACTTACTTCTAATAATTTTAGACGAGAATCAAAGGAGTATTTTCTTCAAACGCTGTGCATTTGGCTTTCGAAATTGACGTTTTATGGAAAATATCAATGAAAATATGCATAAATGAACAAAAGTTGTAACTGATCAATAATTTTATTTATTTTGTCAAATAAAACTGTACAGAAACTGAAACGTTACTTAACAGAAAAACAAGACGGACAAGAGATTATCCGATTCTAAAAATAGCTCACTTCCGCGAATGCCCATGGTAGTATTTACAAACATCACGTGACTTTCATTCATAAAACTTTACACGCATTGTATAAATGGAATAGCCAAAACACGGTGCGCGCAGCAGCATAGTTCAAGGTAGGTATATCGCAGAATAACCCGAGATAGATTTTACTCTACAAGTATGTATGTTATTAGCTGGGTCGTGTTAGAATTAAAGATAGAAGCTGAAACCGTTTCTTTAAAGGATTATGCAGTTTGTATTTCATCTGTAACTTATCAAGCCAGTCAGTGCTCATGGAAAATATTTTTAACAGACAGGTCCAGGGCTTGTCCCCTCTGAAAATGGACAAGCCCTGATTTAAAGTGGACAGGCCCTGATTAAAAGTGGACAGGATCATTCATTATATGCACGTTATATCAACATGGGTGACTTTCTAGTATACAGTCCTGGTCTGTGAACTTATATCATCTTCCTGATGAAAGTACTTAGTGGCACAAGCTTTGTGTGAGCTGCTTGCCTGGTGTGCCATTATTGGATCTAACCGGAACTGATCCATACCTGTAGTAAACACATTCTTGTCTGCCAGAATAGGAGATCGCTCACAGTACATGCAAAAAACTGTTAACGATTGAGGCAGTAACGAAATATACAATTACCAGGAATATTGGGGCAATTGGCAGTAATCTTGACATTATACTTAGGGTTAAATTTGATCTGCAATCACAAGTGGATGTTCGGCATACAGGGTAAACTGGAGTTGAAACATGCGCAGGTTGTTCAGAAAATGAGTTTGATTTCCGGAATAAAGGGTTTTTTCCAGTTTACAGAATTTCTTACTATGAACAAATAATGAGAACAAGAAGATAGTTTGTTTTGGACGGGATTCCAATATCGAGGGGTTATTCATACATGTACAAGACAATTTTCAGCAATCATATCCCAATATATTGTAAACCTAGCTCAGCAAGGAACCTCAAAAGGATGGTTGGTTTTTACTACTATATATTCACGACGTGGAAATGACTATTTTCATGAAAATATGAGCCAGCGTAAATACCACAATTTCCCAGTGATATTAATGACACAAAGTCCCAGCAGTTAATGGACACAGCCCTTCTCTGGTACAGGGAGTGCTGGGGTCACAGATGATTGGTGCATAACTAGCAGAAGCCAAAAAGTATGAGAGTATAATTAGAAAATAATAGGGACTGTTAGTAGGGAATGGAAGAGGGGCTGTTGGTAAGGGGCTGTTGGTAGGGAATGGAAGAGGGGCTGTTGGTATGGGGTTGTTGGTAGGGAATGGAAGAGGGGCTGTTGGTACGGGGCTGTTGGTAGGGCATCGAAGAGGGGATATTGGTAGGGCATGGAAGAGGGGATGTTGGTAGGGCATGGAAGAGGGGCTGTTGGTAGGGCATGGAAGAGGGGTTGTTGGTAGGGCATGGAAGAGGGGCTGTTGGTAGGGTATGGAAGAGGGGCTGCTGGTAGGGCATGGAAGAGGGGCTGTTGGTAGGGCATGGAAGAGGGGCTGTTGGTAGGGCATGGAAGAGGGGCTGTTGGTAGGGTATGGAAGAGGGATGTTGGTAGGGTATGGAAGAGGGGCTGTTGGTAGGGCATGGAAGAGGGGCTGTTGGTAGGGTATGGAAGAGGGGATGTTGGTAGGGTATGGAAGAGGGGCTGTTGGTAGGGTATGGAAGAGGGGCTGTTGGTAGGGCATGGAGAAGGGGCTGTTGGTAGGGTATGGAAGAGAGGCTGTTGGTAGGGTATGGAAGAGGGGCTGTTGGTAGGGTATGGAAGAAGGGATGTTGTAGGGTATGGAAGAGGGGCTGTTGGTAGGGTATGGAAGAGGGGATGTTGGTATGGCATGGAAGAGGGGATGTTGGTAGGGTATGGAAGAGGGGCTGTTGGTAGGGTATGGAAGAGGGGCTGTTGGTAGGGTATGGAAGAGGGGCTGTTGGTAGGGTATGGAAGAGGGGCTGTTGGTAGGGTATGGAAGAGGGGATGAAGTATAATACTAGTATATGAAAGAGCAATAGAGAGAACGTGGATAGGATACTCAGGGATTGAAAATTCCAAAAATATCTCCACGCAATACGACTTATATTGCAGCTTAACGGAGGAAATGGAGACGTAGTTAAACATTTGTACTCGCCCTAAACGCATTTAAACTGGCAATTGAGAGCGAGCATGTGGAATTTTCAATCCCTGAAACCACAGGTTATTATAAAAACATTACCATAATGATACCCTGATAAAACACGAGTGAGTCATGAGTCAATGTATGCAATGTGTTATCTGATTCCATCCACGCCCCGCCGGAGCCATTACGATTGTGCACTTATATTCAATAACAAATTCCCCAAGCATAGAAATTGCCGATAATTTTATTGTTAGAACCGAAAAATAGTCCACTTGTAACATGTTCAACAAGAAAGTCTAGAGTCCCTAACACGCTCACCCGACATCCGAACCCAGTGTCCATAACGCTCTCACCCGACTTCCGAACTCAGTGTCCATAAAGCGCTCACATGACTTCCGAACTCAGTGTCCCTAACTCGCTCACCCGACTTCCGAACTCAGTGTCCCTAACTTGCTCACCCGACTTCCGAACCCAATGTCCCTAACTTGCTCACCCGACTTCCGAACCCAGTGTCCCTAACTCGCTCGCCCAACTTCCGAACACAGTGTCCCTAATTCGCTCACCCGACTTCCGAACCCAGTGTCCAGATTACAACAAATTATTCGAGATTGTTTGGGTTTTACGCCTGCATCAGCACCATTTTGGGCTATATCGTCGGCGGGCAGTTTACCTAACAACACCTTTCCTGGGCAGGCTCCAGATGTTAACAAGTTCTCGGTGCACCAATCTCTGTAAGAAACTGCCAACTTATTCATATAAAGAGACACGGTTTGAGCGTGGCTCGAACCCGTGATGATCAGTGATCAGGGGTTACAATGGTATACAAGTCAGCGACCTGCCAACTTTTTCATATAAACAGACACGGAAATGAAAGATTATTGCATGGATACTACCGATAGAAACATTGCTACTATTGGTTTATGAGAAGAAGCCATTGGTATCCAATTGGTGCCGGACACCGTATGGGCCTTTGGGTCCATGTGAGCTAAAACAGTTGCAGTCGGCCAAATTTTCACTCGCTTATCTGTACATTATATTCAGATCTATAAGCCTATATTTCTGTGCAGATGAATTCTGTGGAAAACCATGGCTGATATTCAGTCTCCCATAATTGGATTCTGACCTCGAAAATACCCGTCAAAACTACAACGTTTGTCTATCTATCTATCTTCCTCCAATGTCGAACCCCTCGCGGGGATGTAGACATGTATGTCCATGTTGTCTATGTTCAAAGAAGCTTCCAATCTCTTCCCGTTACTTATTTCACTATTAAACTTATATTTTTATATACCGGTAATTATCTGCAAATGAGATAGACATCTTGTGAATTAAATATTTGTATTTCAGGGTTCCCGCTGTCGGTCGCCAATTGCGACAAAAAACGAATAATGGCTGTTATCAACTAAATTTTGTGTATTGGCGCAATTTGTTTGGCCCAACATGTTTTATCAAATACATGGCTTCAAATATTTATCTGTGAACTATATGGCTCTTAGTTGGCTCCAAGTTTTTCAAATTGGCTCCATTTTTTTTTTACAATTGGCGACAGAAGTGGCGCAGACAAATTCAAACAGAGAGAACCCTGTGTTCATTCTTACATTACCAGACTACTGATTATTTTCATTACTGCAGGGTTCATTCTAGGTCAGAATTTCTGGGAGAAGTGAGAAAGCGCGTGATCGCTTCCTTAAATGGTGTTCTTTAATATACTTCTGCAAAATAGGGTTAAAATGCACAGTACAACCATTAAATACAACATTTGAATAGAGGGAGTGCTTTATAATGGGCCAGAGTATCTTACTAGACAACATTTTGTTTGAAAATCATATAAAAACCCAAAAATATATAGGCCCTATATATATATATATTTTTTTTTTTTTAGGGAGGTCAGGGAAGTCAGGGTCCCTACTAGGGCGACAATTTCGCCCACATCGCCCTCTAGAATGATCCCTGTACTGTGGTGAATGTTTATCAAGGAGCTATTTAACTGTGCTCACCGTCTCTTGGCTGCGGATCTCTTGGCTGCGGATCTCTTGGCTGCGGATCTCTTGGCGGGAGCTCAGGGGGGACTTCTGGCGGAGGTCGAATTGGTGTGGTAACTGTTGTTACATCAGTCGTCACCGTTGATGTGAACGTTTTAGGTGGTGTGAGTGAAGCACTAGCGTATATAGACCCTCGCTGCCCTGTGTTCATGTTTTTATAAAAGTTCTGCTGCTCCAATGGATCCAGTACACCTAAGGGAGCTACGATAAAACAAGAATTCAAATACAGTACAAATGGGAAATGAATTCAAATACAGTAAAAATGGGAAATTAATTCAAACACAGTAAAAATGGGAAATGAATTCAAATACTGTAAAAATGGGAAATTAATTCAAATACAGTAAAAATGGGAAATTAATTCAAATACAGTAAAAATGGGAAATTAATTCAAATAAGTCTATGAAGTCTATCCCGGCCCTAAGTCTATCTCGGTCATATGTCGATCTCGGCCATAAGTCGATCTCGGCCATAAGTCGAGGGTCAACTTTTGGCTTGAAAATGCTGATTTTAAGCCGGATCCTTCCATAAGTCGAGGGTACTTTGTGGACTTGTGAAATGGCAATGCTTTGTTCTCTCATTAACAAGTTATCTCTCTCTTTTGTGAATGAATCTACGCTCAATTAGAGATGCTAGGTTGACATTATTATGTCATTACAAATCATACAAAATGCACCGATGTACAACAATAATTTATGAAGTTTGTTTTCGCAGCTTTTCTACGGTTTATAATGTAAATAATTTTCTAAGCAAATTGTAATAACGAATCAAATAAAACAAACAAACAGACATTAATTGAAGTTCCAACAACAAAAAGGTCAACAGTGTTTGGTTCAAAATAATGTTTGCTTGTTTCTCATCCATAAGTCAACCTAGTACGTTCCTCACATTTCTGGACGAGAGAAAGTTGGACTTATGACCGGGAATAGACGGTTACTGTGTGACATATGTAAGTGTATGTACATTAACTATAGAACATATTACTGTGTGACATATGTAAGTGTATGTACATTAACTATAGAACATATTACTGTGTGACATATGTAAGTGTATGTACATTAACTATAGAACATATTACTGTGTGACATATGTAAGTGTATGTACATTAACTATAGAACATATTACTGTGTGACATATGTAAGTGTATGTACATTAACTATAGAACATATTACTGTGTGACATATGTAAGTGTATGTACATTAACTATAGAACATATTACTGTGTGACATATGTAAGTGTATGTACATTAACTATAGAACATATTCTGTGTGACATATGTAAGTGTATGTACATTAACTATAGAACATATTGTTTGTGACATATGTAAGTGTATGTACATTAACTATAGAACATATTGTTTGTGACATATGTAAGTGTATGTACATTAACTATAGAACATATTACTGTGTGACATATGTAAGTGTATGTACATTAACTATAGAACATATTGTTTGTGACATATGTAAGTGTATGTACATTAACTATAGAACATATTGTTTGTGACATATGTAAGTGTATGTACATTAACTATAGAACATATTGTTTGTGACATATGTAAGTGTATGTACATTAACTATAGAACATATTGTTTGTGACATATGTAAGTGTATGTACATTAACTATAGAACATATTGTTTGTGACATATGTAAGTGTATGTACATTAACAATAGAACATATTGTTTGTGACATATGTAAGTGTATGTACATTAACTATAGAACATATTGTTTGTGACATATGTAAGTGTATGTACATTAACTATAGAACATATTGTTTGTGACATATGTAAGTGTATGTACATTAACTATAGAACATATTGTTTGTGACATATGTAAGTGTATGTACATTAACTATAGAACATATTGTTTGTGACATATGTAAGTGTATGTACATTAACTATAGAACATATTGTTTGTGACATATGTAAGTGTTTGTACATTAACTATAGAACATATTGTTTGTGACATATGTAAGTGTATGTACATTAACTATAGAACATGTTGTATGTACATTAACTATAGAACATATTGTTTGTGACATATGTAAGTGTATGTACATTAACTATAGAACATGTTGTTTGTGACATATGTAAGTGTATGTACATTAACTATAGAACATGTTGTATGTACATTAACTATAGAACATATTGTTTGTGACATATGTAAGTGTAAGTACATTAACTATAGAACATATTGTTTGTGACATATGTAAGTGTATGTACATTAACTATAGAACATATTGTTTGTGACATATGTAAGTGTATGTACATTAACTATAGAACATATTGTTTGTGACATATGTAAGTGTATGTACATTAACTATAGAACATGTTGTATGTACATTAACTATAGAACATATTGTTTGTGACATATGTAAGTGTATGTACATTAACTATAGAACATATTGTTTGTGACATATGTAAGTGTATGTACATTAACTATAGAACATATTGTTTGTGACATATGTAAGTGTATGTACATTAACTATAGAACATATTGTTTGTGACATATGTAAGTGTATGTACATTAACTATAGAACATATTGTTTGTGACATATGTAAGTGTATGTACATTAACTATAGAACATATTGTTTGTGACATGTGTAAGTGTATGTACATTAACTATAGCACATATTGTTTGTGACATGTGTAAGTGTATGTACATAACTATAGAACATATTGTTTGTGACATGTGTAAGTGTATGTACATTAACTATAGAACATATTGTTTGTGACATATGTAAGTGTATGTACATTAACTATAGAACATATTGTTTGTGACATGTGGTGTATGTACATTAACTATAGCACATATTGTTTGTGACATATGTAAGTGTATGTACATTAACTATAGAACATGTTGTATGTACATTAACTATAGAACATATTGTTTGTGACATATGTAAGTGTATGTACATTAACTATAGAACATATTGTTTGTGACATATGTAAGTGTATGTACATTAACTATAGAACATATTGTTTGTGACATATGTAAGTGTATGTACATTAACTATAGAACATGTTGTATGTACATTAACTATAGAACATATTGTTGTGACATATGTAAGTGTAAGTACATTAAATATAGAACATATTGTTTGTGACATATGTAAGTGTATGTACAGTAACTATAGAACATATTGTTTGTGACATATGTAAGTGTATGTACATTAACTATAGAACATATTGTTTGTGACATATGTAAGTGTATGTACATTAACTATAGAACATATTGTTTGTGACATATGTAAGTGTATGTACATTAACTATAGAACATATTGTTTGTGACATGTGTAAGTGTATGTACATTAACTATAGCACATATTGTTTGTGACATGTGTAAGTGTATGTACATAACTATAGAACATATTGTTTGTGACATGTGTAAGTGTATGTACATTAACTATAGAACATATTGTTTGTGACATATGTAAGTGTATGTACATTAACTATAGAACATATTGTTTGTGACATGTGGTGTATGTACATTAACTATAGCACATATTGTTTGTGACATATGTAAGTGTATGTACATTAACTATAGAACATGTTGTATGTACATTAACTATAGAACATATTGTTTGTGACATATGTAAGTGTATGTACATTAACTATAGAACATATTGTTTGTGACATATCGTCGGCCTAATATCAAAACCTCGTATAGACCATTTTTTCAGAAAACAACTTTTTGACATCGCGGGAATCATTGCGGCATAGCGCAGATTCTGTCAAAACGACGTACTCCTACTCCAATTGTAAGTGCTGTAAACAGTCATATGACAAAATATCGTATACTGATTGGTGCATAATCCTTAAGATCAAAACCTCGTACTTCGTTTAGAACAGTGTCAGCTATGATAAGCAGTCTTCAACAGAAGGATGCCAAATAGTAGGAGATGAAAACACTGACCATGTGCGAGCTAGTATTGGAAGTGTGTTAGCCCAGGCAACGATGGTTTGTGAAGATGGACACAATGATAACATTAATAAGGAAGAACATCATGCAGTTGACAAGAGCGATTGTGAAATTAGGAAAAATGGTGATGAAGAATTATCTGTTTTAAAGTCACCAGAAGTTGGAGGGGATAACCAGACTCTCGAGAGGAGTCATACATGTACAGGAGGAGATGACATTTCTGAGGACGCAGAGGAGCTAGACCTAGATGATTATGTAAGAGATCCAGATTACTTCCCCGAAAAAAGAGATAAGAGTTATGAGTCTTCTGATGAATTAGAAAAATTTCCAACATATATAAACGAAGCCAGTGTAGATCATGAAGAGGTCGTACAAGATCAACCAACTGTAAAGAGAAGAAAACGCAGGTCGGAACATGAATGGAACAGACAAAAGCAAATGGTGGCCAGAATGGCAGGAAGGTCATACAAAGGTTGGAAGAAAAATGAAGAAGGAAAGTGGCTGTTAACTGAAGCGAGAAAAGAGAGGGTTTTGAAACCACCAGGTTGTTCAAAACAGTGTCGGAATTCAAAAATTAAGTGTTGTGATCAGATTTCTGAGAACCTTTATTCAATCAGTTCTGGACGCAGTATGATTGGAATGAGAAGAAACTGTATGTCTCTACCTCAGTTCTAGAATCCGACGTTAAGTCGACATCAGCCGATAGCTCTGGTAGAAAGGGCAAGACCTACAAATATTACATGACAGTCAGAGAAAAGAGAATATGTGTCTGCAAACACATGTTTTTGAACACTCTATGCATCGGTGAGAAAGCAGTATATGGGTGGAAGCAGACTAATTTTCAAGAAAGTCAAGAAGCGACAGAATATGCAGAGGCCTCTGACGATAACACACGTACAGGAGGTAGACAGCGTGTGCAACCCCATAAAGAAAAGCCAAAGTCAGAAGTTAGACAGAGTGCACAAGAATATCTAGAAAAACTACCCAAAATGGAATCACACTACTGTAGGGCAACTAGTAAAAAGCTTTATATTGAACCAGTTTTCACAACAAAAGCTGAACTGTACGTATGTCGAGAATTGTAAGGAGAATGGTCATAATGCAGCATCAAACTGTAACTTTAGGACAGTATTCGACAAACTGAATCTTTCACTGTACACACCTAAGAAGGATCAATGTGACAAGTGCTGTGAGTATGAATGTGGAAATATCACAGAGGATGTATACCGCCAAACACATGCAAAGAAAAGAAGATGCTAGACAAGCAAAGGCAGAAGACAAAGAAGTGTCTTAGTGACAACTCATACAAAGTGCTGACAATGGATTTACAGGCTGTTATGCTTTGTCCAAAACTTCAAGCCAACTTTATATTACAAGACGAAGTTTGCATGTCATAACTTCACAATTATGGACCTGGGAAGCAAAGATAACACGTGCTATTTTTGGAATGAATCAGACGGTGACCTGTCAGCAAGTTCGTTTGCTGCTACATGCATAACACATTACATAGAGCACTTGTTGGCAACCGAACCAGGAGTTAAAGAAATTGTTCTGTATAGTGACGGCTGCAATTATCAGAATCGAAATGCGGTGTTGGCAAATGCCCTTTTGAAGACAGCCGTCGACAAACAGATTACCATTGTCCAAAAGTTCCTAGAGCGTGGACATACCAATATGGAGGTAGATGCAATGCACATTCTCATAGAAAGGAATCTGAAAAAAAGCCCATCTACGTGCCTCAGAATTATGGAGACATAATTTCGTCAGCAAGGCCGAAACAGAAATGCATGGTACACTATGTACCATACACATTCTTCAAAGACATGACAAATCTGTCATACTACAGCTCAATAAGGCCAGGAAATAAAGTTGGGAACCCAACTGTGACAGAAATTCGTGTATTCAGGTACAGTACAAATGGGACCATCTATTACAAACTTGGATTCCAAGAGGACTACTAGGACCTTCCACGGAGGGCAAAGCAACAGACCGGAGTTGGAGCAATTACAAGCCTTCATCAGAACAAACTTCCAATCAAACAGTCTAAATATAAGCACCTGCAGGAACTGAAACGAGTTATACCTCAAGACTACCATACATTCTATGACTGCTTGCCTTTTCATTAAGTACACAAGAGTGAAAACTCTGCTATCTGTGCTATAATGTAGATAGCTGTTATTTTGAACTACTTACTGTAGGAATTGAGAGCTGCCTTAAGTCATAATGTTCATTAGTGGAGGTTACAGGAGTGTCTAGTGAGTTTCCTTCCATTACAAAACAATTCAAAACATTGAAACTTTACTGCTCATTATGAGCAGTTATTTTCGGCATTGTTTTTGTATAACCCTATTGTGCGTTTTACGCATTGTTTTTGTTCACATTTGCAGATTTCTCTTTCCTTTCAACTTATAGCATCATTGGCATTTACAGTCAAACATGTTTTATACGACCATATGACATACAACATAGTGGTTGTTCTGGACAGGTGGTAGTATAATACAGGTCAAATGTATTGCAGGAAGCTCCAACTGCCACCTGCCTGAAAGGTATTATTGTCTATGGCCGATTGATACAGGTTTCACAGTAGATCTAGTTATAGTTCTATATTACAGGAAGTAAATAATTATAGTTAGTATTTCAACGTTATTTCTTCTTTGAAATTATCTGTTATAAATGTTGTTCTTATAAGCCAGAGTGTTTTTAATCTATTGATACCATACTTCAAACCTGTCCTAAGCGACACTATAAGAGACGTTAATATCTTGGGATTACATTCAACCTAAATTTAGCGACCATCTTGCAATAGTAATCACCAAATTCCTGGTGTGACGGTCGATGAATACAATTTTTACTGTAGGTGGAGTTGTCCCCGAGAACTTGATTTTTTCCTATGAAGAATATGGTTTACATTTGTTTGCTACAATGTCAATATTTTGATATAAATACCATCTATTCATAATTGTATATTGCATTATTGAGTACCACAATACAAAAAGTCGTATATGTATTAAAAATTTAAAACTGGTGCCAAACGATCGTATACGAGATTACTCATCTATTTTGTTTACAAATGCAAAAATCAGATTGCTAAGCAATTTGTTATGACATCTTAATGGTACATTCGAAATTTAGAAAGATTCCAACAAAATTTGAAACAATGAGAAACAAAAATGTCTCTCCTGTAAAATATAGAAAACTGGCTATACGAGGTATTGATATTAGGCCGACGATATGTAAGTGTATGTACATTAACTATAGAACATGTTGTATGTACATTAACTATAGAACATATTGTTTGTGACATATGTAAGTGTATGTACATTAACTATAGAACATATTGTTTGTGACATATGTAAGTGTATGTACATTAACTATAGAACATATTGTTTGAACATATTGTATACTGTATATGAATACCATTGAAAAATAAATACTGTTTAAACCAACTTTCCGCAATGGACACATTTTTACAATGCATAATGAATGATCTATGTAATATGACAATACCAACTGTGCACTTTTGCAACAGTAATTGTAGAGAACATGTTTTACTGCCATGTTTGCAATTATAAAACTATATTCAAATATATATATATGGTCCTCTCTACATCCGAATTTTCGGCTTAAAAAGCCGTTTAAAGAAAACACAAATCATCCGGCTAATGCAGGTGTCCAGGTTTTTTCCAGTAAAAATATAAATCCAGTCCAATTCCTGATTTGGCTTCTACCCGTTTTGTGCTGTCTGATCTGGTTCTATGTTGTTTGCAAAAGACATACAATACAGTACAAAAATACACATGGATTGTTATTTTCTGTAGTAAGCACTAGCGGATTCACGATTTGCAGCAAAGGGGACAGACAATACCTGACTTATTTTGAGAGATTCGATTTAAGGTTACAATTTTTGGACGACACTGTTAGTGCGATTTTATGCATTCTTGAAAAGACGGCGTCAGGTTCACATTTTCGGTTTTTTGGGTCATCATAGGGGAGGGAGGGGGTTGGTAGGACGACTTATGCCAGGCGTGTCACCCGTCCCGTAAACCGCCAGAGGTAAAGCAACTTACTTTGACCATTATTGAACAGGTCAATCTCCCGTGTCATTAACTGGATATCAGCTTGCATCTGAAGGTTGTCTCCCCGCAACTTCGCTAAATCTACAGACTGTAAATACAGAAAGCTTGTGCAATAAAATATTATGGCAATTCCATTGCAACAGTTAGTTTATACAAATTTATGTTAGCTTGATTGCGAAACAAGTTCTTTCAACTTATATTAATCACTCTCGAGACCTCATTCCTGATGGAATACATCGCCACAAGAGAGAGAAGAGGCAATGTGGAATTTAAATGCCTTGCCTAATGGCTCCAGTGGGGCTCAAACTCCGGACCATTTGCACCTGAAGCGAACGCGCATCCACTGCGCTATAACGACTTCCACTGCAACAGATATATACTGGTACTAGGCTTACACGTGGTAACACACAAATGTAACTTTTATTATACAGCCAAACCTGTGTTAGTGGTCACATGTATTAATTAAGCAGTCAGTTTCCAGATTCCCAATATGTTGCTTTATTATACATTTGACCTCTATTAAGCAGCCCCCTGTGCTAAGCAGCCACTTTCTGTGATTCCCTTAACTGGCTATTTAAGACAGGTTTGACTGTATATCACTTCTAACAGGCTGATCTGTAGTCCAGTGGTAACACGCTGGACTGGTAATCCAGGGATCGCAGGTTCGATCCCCCGTCTGACCCTAATAAAATTAACAGTCTTTCAGATGGGACGTTAAACCGAGGTCTCGCGTCAGTGCTTTACACCGTGCACGTAAAACAAGAAGAGGAAACTCTGGAATGGGTCTCTGTATGTATCATGGACTATCCTCCAAAATCTAAAATTACTAATCTCTTCAGGAGGCGTCGCTCATATGGGCAACCGGTAGCGACGATAAATAAACGTAAAACACATATCACACACAACCGTCTTTATGTCGCAGTTTATAGGAAATACAACAAGGAGATAATGCATTCTGGCTAGATTCATTTCCCAGGTGTTACAACATTGGTTAACGAGGCACACACAACCAACTTCAAATAATTGCTGTCAATGTACAGCAGCTGTGTCCACTAACAGGGTTCTTCAAACTTGACAAAGCAGTATCGCGTATAAAATATATATGTTGGTGTCAGACGCAGATCAGAAGTCACAATTTTTCTGCAACTTTTCATAAGATAGCCAGCCTCATGGCAGCCATTTTAAATATCAGATCAGATTGTAGCTGATTTTGATCTACTGGCTGCTATGTGATAGCGCAGTGGTAGGGAGTATGGCTCAAGCGCAGTGGTAGGGAGTATGGTTCAAGCGCAGTGGTAGGGAGTATGGCTCAAGTGCAGTGGTAGGGAGTATGGTTCAAGCGCAGTGGTAGCAAGTATGGTTCAAGCGCAGTGGTAGCGAGAATGGCTCAAGCGCAGTGGTAGGGAGTATGGTTCAAGCGCAGTGGTAGGGAGTATGGTTCAAGTACAGTGGTAGTGAGTATGGTTCAAGTATAGTGGTAGGGAGTATGGTTCAAGTACAGTGGTAGGGAGTATGGTTCAAGCGCAGTGGTAGGGAGTATGGCTCAAGCACAGTGGTAGTGAGTATGGTTCAAGTGCAGTGGTAGTGAGTATGGCTCAAGCGCAGTGGTAGGGAGTATGGTTCAAGCGCAGTGGTAGGGAGTATGGTTCAAGCGCAGTGGTATGGAGTATGGTTCAAGTGCAGTGGTATGGAGTATGATTCAAGCACAGTGGTAGGGAGTATGGCTCAAGTGCAGTGGTAGTGAGTATGGCTCAAGTGCAGTGGTAGTGAGTATGGCTAAAGCGCATTGGTAGTGAGTATGGGTCAAGCGCAGTGGTAGTGAGTATGGCTCAAGTGCAGTGGTAGTGAGTATGGCTCAAGCGCAGTGGTAGGGAGTATGGTTCAAGTGCAGTGGTAGAGTATGGCTCAAGCGCAGTGGTGGAGTATGGCTCAAGCGCAGTGGTAGGGAGTATGGTTCAAGCGCAGTGGTAGAGTATGGCTCAAGCGCAGTGGTAGGGAGTATGGCTCAAGCGCAGTGGTAGGGAGTATGGTTCAAGCGCATTGGTAGGGAGTATGGTTCAAGCGCAGTGGGAGAGTATGGCTCAAGCGCAGTGGTAGAGAGTATGGTTCAAGTGCAGTGGTAGGGAGTATGGCTCAAGCGCAGTGGTAGGGAGTATGGTTCAAGTGCAGTGGTAGAGAGTATGGCTCAAGCGCAGTGGTAGGGAGTATGGTTCAAGTGCAGTGGTAGGGAGTATGGTTCAAGCGCAGTGGTAGGGAGTATGGTTCAAGCGCAGTGGTAGTGAGTATGGCTCAAGCGCAGTGGTAGGGAGTATGGTTCAAGCGCAGTGGTAGGGAGTATGGTTCAAGTGCAGTGGTAGGGAGTATGGTTCAAGCACAGTGGTAGGGAGTATGGTTCAAGCGCAGTGGTAGGGAGTATGGTTCAAGCGCAGTGGTAGGGAGTATGGTTCAAGCGCATTGGTAGTGAGTATGGCTCAAGCGCAGGGAGTATGGTTCAAGTCAGTGGTAGTGAGTATGGCTCAAGCGCATTGGTAGGAGTATGGTTCAAGTGCAGTGGTAGGGAGTATGGTTCAAGTGCAGTGGTAGTGAGTATGGTTCAAGTGCAGTGGTAGAGTATGGCTCAAGCACAGTGGTAGGGAGTATGGCTCAAGCGCAGTGGTAAGGAGTATGGTTCAAGTGCAGTGGTAGTGAGTATGGTTCAAGTGCAGTGGTAGAGTATGGCTCAAGCGCAGTGGTAGGGAGTATGGCTCAAGCGCAGTGGTAGGGAGTATGGTTCAAGTGCAGTGGTAGTGAGTATGGTTCAAGTGCAGTGGTAGAGTATGGCTCAAGCGCAGTGGTAGGGAGTATGGCTCAAGCGCAGTGGTAGGGAGTATGGTTCAAGCGCATTGGTAGGGAGTATGGTTCAAGCGCATTGGTAGTGAGTATGGCTCAAGCGCAGTGGTAGCATGGCTCAAGCGCATTGGTAGCGAGAATGGCTCAAACGCAGTGGTAGAGAGTGTGACTCAAGCGCAGTGGTAGAGTATGGCTCAAGCGCAGTGGTAGGGAGTATGGTTCAAGTGCAGTGGTAGGGAGTATGGCTCAAGCGCAGTGGTAGGGAGTATGGTTCAAGCGCAGTGGTAGCGAGTATGGTTCAAGCGCAGTGGTAGCGAGTATGGCTCAAGCGCAGTGGTAGGGAGTATGGTTCAAGCGCAGTGGTAGGGAGTATGGTTCAAGTACAGTGGTAGTGAATATGGTTCAAGTGCAGTGGTAGTGAGTATGGCCCAAGTGCAGTGGTAGGGAGTATGGTTCAAGCGCAGTGGTAGGGAGTATGGTTCAAGTGCAGAGGTAGGGAGCATGGTCAAGCGCAGTGGTAGGGAGTATGGTTCAAGCGCAGTGGTATGGAGTATGGTTCAAGCGCAGTGGTATGGAGTATGGTTCAAGTGCAGTGGTATGGAGTATGGTTCAAGCACAGTGGTAGGGAGTATGGTTCAAGTGCAGTGGTAGTGAGTATGGCTAAAGCGCAGTGGTATGGAGTATGGTTCAAGCGCAGTGGTAGTGAGTATGGCTCAAGTGCAGTGGTAGTGAGTATGGCTCAAGCGCAGTGGTAGGGAGTATGGTTCAAGTGCAGTGGTAGAGTATGGCTCAAGCGCAGTGGTAGGGAGTATGGCTAAAGCGCATTGGTAGTGAGTATGGTTCAAGCGCAGTGGTAGTGAGTATGGCTCAAGTGCAGTGGTAGTGAGTATGGCTCAAGAGCAGTGGTAGGGAGTATGGTTCAAGTGCAGTGGTAGAGTATGGCTCAAGCGCAGTGGTTGGGAGTATGGCTCAAGCGCAGTGGTAGGGAGTATGGTTCAAGCGCATTGGTAGTGAGTATGGCTCAAGCGCAGTGGTAGAGCATGGCTCAAGCGCATTGGTAGCGAGAATGGCTCAAGCGCAGTGGTAGAGAGTGTGGCTCAAGCGCAGTGGTAGAGTATGGCTCAAGCGCAGTGGTAGGGAGTATGGTTCAAGTGCATTGGTTGGGAGTGTGGTTCAAGCGCAGTGGTAGGGAGTATGGTTCAAGCGCAGTGGTAGGGAGTATGGTTCAAGTGCAGTGGTAGGGAGTATGGCTCAAGCGCAGTGGTAGAGTATGGCTCAAGCGCAGTGGTAGGGAGTATGGTTCAAGCGCATTGGTTGGGAGTATGTTCAAGCGCAGTGGTAGAGAGTATGGTTCAAGTGCATTGGTAGTGAGTATGGTTCAAGCGCAGTGGTAGAGTATGGCTCAAGCGCAGTGGTAGGGAGTATGGCTCAAGCGCAGTGGTAGGGAGTATGGTTCAAGCGCATTGGTAGGGAGTATGGTTCAAGCGCAGTGGTAGGGAGTATGGTTCAAGTGCAGTGGTAGGGAGTATGGTTCAAGCTCAGTGGTAGGGTATGGTTCAAGCGCAGTGGTAGAGTATGGCTCAAGCGCAGTGGTAGGGAGTATGGCTCAAGCACAGTGGTAGGGAGTATGGTTCAAGCGCATTGGTAGGGAGTATGGTTCAAGCGCAGTGGTAGGGAGTATGGTTCAAGCGCAGTGGTAGGAGTATGGTTCAAGTGCAGTGGTAGAGTATGGCTCAAGCGCAGTGGTAGGGAGTATGGTTCAAGCGCAGTGGTAGAGTATGGCTCAAGCGCAGTGGTAGAGTATGGTTCAAGCGCAGTGGTAGGGAGTATGGTTCAAGCGCAGTGGTAGAGTATGGCTCAAGCGCAGTGGTAGGGAGTATGGCTCAAGCGCAGTGGTAGGGAGTATGGTTCAAGCGCATTGGTAGGGAGTATGGTTCAAGCGCAGTGGTAGGGAGTATGGCTCAAGCGCAGTGGTAGAGAGTATGGTTCAAGTGCAGTGGTAGGGAGTATGGCTCAAGCGCAGTGGTAGGGAGTATGGTTCAAGTGCAGTGGTAGAGAGTATGGCTCAAGCGCAGTGGTAGGGAGTATGGTTCAAGCGCATTGGTAGGGAGTATGGTTCAAGTGCAGTGGTAGGAGTATGGTTCAAGCGCATTGGTTGGGAGTATGGTTCAAGTGCAGTGGTAGTGTATGGTTCAAGTGCAGTGGTAGGGAGTATGGTTCAAGCACAGTGGTAGGGAGTATGGTTCAAGTGCAGTGGTAGGGAGTATGGTTCAAGCACAGTGGTAGGGAGTATGGTTCAAGCACAGTGGTAGGGAGTATGGTTCAAGTGCAGTGGTAGTGTATGGTTCAAGTGCAGTGGTAGGGAGTATGGTTCAAGCACAGTGGTAGGGAGTATGGTTCAAGTGCAGTGGTAGAGAGTATGGTTCAAGTGCAGTGGTAGGGAGTATGGTTCAAGCGCAGTGGTAGTGTATGGTTCAAGTGCAGTGGTAGGGAGTATGGTTCAAGCACAGTGGTAGGGAGTATGGTTCAAGTGCAGTGGTAGTGTATGGTTCAAGTGCAGTGGTAGGGAGTATGGCTCAAGCGCAGTGGTTTAGAGTATGGTTCAAGTGCAGTGGTAGAGAGTATGGTTCAAGTGCAGTGGTAGGGAGTATGGTTCAAGCGCAGTGGTAGAGTATGGCTCAAGCGCAGTGGTAGTGTATGGTTCAAGCGCAGTGGTAGGGAGTATGGTTCAAGCGCAGTGGTAGAGTATGGCTCAAGCGCAGTGGTAGGGAGTATGGTTCAAGCGCAGTGGTAGAGTATGGCTCAAGCGCAGTGGTAGGGAGTATGGTTCAAGCGCAGTGGTAGAGTATGGCTCAAGCGCAGTGGTAGAGTATGGCTCAAGCGCAGTCTGACCCACCTGACCCACCCTGCTCCTATTCTGACCCACCCTGCTCCTTTTCTGACCCACCTGACCCACCCTGCTCCTTTTCTGACCCACCTGACCCATCCTGCTCCTTTTCTGACCCACCTGACCCACCCTGCTCCTTTTCTGACCCACCCTGCTCCTTTTCTGACACACCTTCCCCACCCTGCTCCTTTTCTGACCCACCCTGCTCCTTTTCTGACCCACCCTGTTTTGACACACGCTGCTCCTTTTCTGACCCACCCTGCTCCTGCTCCTTTTCTGACCCACCCTGCTCCTTTTCTGACCAACCTTGGCATTTTTTTCCACTCTATAATAAATCCTACACCAATCAACTACAAGACAAACGATCAAACAAGCTCCAAGAGAGAAGGATGCCCTGTGATAAACTATGATATTTTTATTGTAGAGTGCAAATATCACCAGGCTGAGGGTGGGTGAGAAGACGGGCAGGGTGCATTTTGAGCAGCGATGAGTTGCAAAGAGGCAGTATATATTGGTGAAACGGGTGGATGAGTCACAAGTTATATAGTTCTGCCCGCTACCTGTTGAGGCTTATAAAAAATAAAATATTTAAAAAAATAAAATAAATAAAATATTTAAAAAAATAAAATATTTAAAAAAGTTTTAAAAAATTTTAAAAGGCAAAAGGGCGTGGCTTAAAGGGCAGGATTATAAATGGCAGGGCGGGGCACACTGCTATTCCACTCTAGACACCAAAATCCTATATAACTCAATATTTATTATGCATATAACTGGCATGTTGACCCATATTACCTACCGAAGGAAAGACCGATGACTTTTGTCGTTTCCGTTCTATCACATGACTTTCTAATCCCGTAACTTCGTTTTTCAGTTGAGCCAATCTGTTTTCTGCCATACCAAGATCCTCAGTTAGTTTATCCATCCGTGACTTTTGATGAGACAATAGTGCTAAAACAGACCAGACAACAAAGATTACACACAGCAAGACAATATGCAAATATAGATAATTATAAATAATACATTTTGCACCATGAACGCTGTTGAAAGCGAATACCACTTTTTACTTGATTGCCCTAATTATAAAGAAAGAAATATTTTAATCAGTACTTTTGCCATTGGCCAACAACTTTAGAGCCTTAATGTCTTCTACTTCAAGATATGTTATTAATAATGTGTCAAGATATATTTACTTTGCATACCAAATCCGTACTCAGAAAACATTTAATTTATGTTCCATAGTAAGTAAGCTCTATTGATAATAATTATGCAAATTGTCTATGTTGTACTCATTATGTATATGGCTATAAACATTGTGTTATGTTTTATGCTTACCCATTCAACCCCAAGTTTATCAAAATGGGTAATTTTATCTAAAAATAGTAATAATTATTACTGGCAAAAAAGTGCAGATCCTGATGAGACGGCTCGTCATGAGCCGGCTCATCTGGATCTACACTTTTCATAAGCCTATTTAGAGGCCTGTGGGGTTGAAAGGGTTAATAAACGATTGTATATATATATTGCACAACGAGAGTACCACCAACCGGTGCCAATGAATGGCGGCTGAAAAGTGTGTACATCTATCTAATAGCTTCAGGTCGAGACTTATGTGCAGGGCTCGACAAATCCTATTGCCCGACGCCCGGGGCAAGTCAAAAGAACGTTTGGGCAAGTGTCCGTCAATCAGAGTTTAGTCCCGGGCAAGTCAAAATGCTATGGATGTGATTATCGGACAAGTGTCAAATAAACATATCAATTAACAGATAAATTAAATAAACAAACTAATCAACTGTTTATTGACTTGATTGGACCTATTAACGATTGTAAACCCTGCCCACTACATGCTATGAATGACGGGTATCACCCCAAACATTTGACCAATCGAGGCTCTTGCTACGTTTCAATTGTTTTATTTGCACTATCAAATTAGTCCTATTAAATATACTAAGGCGCTTTTAACATCCGGGCGCTTTCTTAATTTCTACAATTTGCAGTCGCCGGCGAAATATCAAAGAATCTGTCAATGCCATGCTTATATACTTGTTAATTACACATTACTCGCAGCAAGGACATTATCCACGAGTACATACACGGTAAATACATGTTTTCTACACCTATGGTGTTGATTAATCTCGGAAGACAGGCCGATTTCATTGATGTATTGTAAATTTGTAAGTTATAATTGACAAAATTAAACAAATCCCCTGTTATCATTCAAATGCATGTTCAATTACAATACGTTTGCTAAAATTCTTTAACTCCAATGAATATGAAAGTGAAAGTATAGTAAAAAACGGAAACTAGATCAAATGTGTGCCTACTTCCAAGAAAGTGAAACTCACTGAGGGTAAAAAGGATATTAAATATGATTCAAAACGCGAAAGGACTTTTCATTATATACTATGATGATGTTATTCATAGACTTAACTAGTGTAAGCCATCATTGGACATTTAGCATAATAATTGGGGCAAGTCAAATTCACATTGGGGCAAGTCACTTTGCCAGTGTCACTTGTCTCGGGCAAGTCAGTTTGAAAAGAATTTGTCGAGCTCTGATGTGGAGCACTTAGTCTACTGTCTCTTATCCAGGCCTGTAGCTAGGACACACCGAGGCAATTGCCTCTGTTAAAATTTCCAAGCCAAATAACAAACATGAAAAATTAAATAAATAAAATACAAAAAATATCCCTTTGCCGTATAAAATGTTGCGAGAGAGCTGAATGGTCAGTACATAATTATACGTCTAAACTCATTAAATCAGAAATGCAGGAAATCGCTTCTATACCCAAATAATTTTAAGGGGATCATGCCCCGAGACCCCCATAGATTGCCTCAGTTGAAATTTGCCTCTGTGTATGAATAATAAGAGATGAAGTTGACCTAGAAAAATGTCACGGTCAACTTTAGTAAATGTATGTCACCGTTGGATCCCCCCGTCTGACTCTAATAAAACAGTCTTTCACATGGGACGTTAAACCGAGGTCTCGTGTCAGTGCTGTACACCGTGCACGTAAAAGAACAAGGAGACTTTGGAATGGTTCTCTGTCTGTATCATGCACTATCCTCCAAAAATCTAAAATGAATAATCTCTTCAGGAGGCATCGCTCACATGGGCAACCGGTAGCGACGATAAATAAATGTAAAACACAAACAATAGGCATGAAAGGTGAGGATGAAAGTAAATATTTCTACATGTACCGGTATATTTAAAATGGGTGTAAATATTTCTACATGTATATTAAAATCAGCTGCTTAATATGTCAATCATGACATTATGGTGTTATTTGTATGTTTTTGACCTTCAAAGTAGAACTTTCTTAAATAAAATATTTAAATATTTAACCCTTTCAACCCCACAGGCCTCTAAATAGGCTTATGAAAAGTGTAGATCCAGATGAGCCGTTTCATCAGGATCTGCACTTTTTTGCCAGTAATAATTATTACTATTTTTAGATAAAATTACCCATTTTGATAAATGAACTAGTCCAAAAGTAATTTTCTTATTAATTTATTGGTCTGAAAATATCACGCACCAGTCCATGTCAGTTACTTGGGGTTGAATGGGTTAACCCAAATTAATTCGGGGAAAAATCGCTCACATTTTGCTAGATTTATTTGTAAAATATTCACAATTGATTAACTACATGTATTTTAGATGGTTTTGACATCATTTTTTAGAGAACAAATATGTAACTTTTTACGTGGTATATACATGTAATAAGAATATATACATGTATCAGATGCTTATATCTGTCTTTTCATTATTTATTAGTACATTCAAACTGCGTGTCTACGAGTGATAGAGTGATTTCGGTTTCACACCCAACATTTCTATTTTCATTTGGGATGGCCACTAATATTCGAATATTCGCTCGGACGGCCGCATACTATTCAAGTATTCGAATATTCGGGGGGGGGGGGGGGGGGGGGAAATTATATTGGCAAAAATGAATAAACTGTCATAAATCAGATACGTTGTTTTCTTTTGAAATAATCAGAAAACCTACCAATACAAATGAAATTGACTAGTCGCTGCCTGTCAATCAAACTAATCAAGAATCCAATCATATATCGTTATTTCACACACCCCCAGACAACACATCTCCCTCCAACAAGCTACCATGAAAACTACATTGTAATAACGGGAAAACTGCCTGTTCATTTGGTAAACATGTTTTTTTTGCGATAAAACAAACTCAAAAAGCGAAAGTAGGACTTTCCGAGTCGATCAGTCACGCACTTGTTTACAACAGGAACGCATAGTCCGCACTTGTTTACATTTGGAATGCATCGTCCCCATTTGTCCCACGTTATCTTTTTTAATTAAATTACTTGATATGTTGATTTATACCTCTGTTAGCTAAGTCTTTTAGGGACATTTCTACATCCCCGCGAGGGGTTCGACATTAGAGGAAGATAGATAGATAGTCTTTCATGTTCAAAATATATACATTGTTTTCTACATCCTCTGTTGTTTCACGCATGCGCGCTGCGCGTGTTTACATTTCGTGTGTTGATAAACAAATTCGCGTATACGACGGTTTAAATTTATTGGAATTTTATCGTTTCTGACTGACTATTTAGATTTTTGTAAACAAACACACATTAGTATTTATATTTTACCCAAAACATCCTTTATTACGATGTAATGCTGCTTCAAAGATAAATCGGTACAACGATTAACGATATTCATGCTTGTTGAGCAAACATAGAAATATTGATTTCACTGTTATTGGCAATGTTTGTATTTATAAACACCATCATTCTTTTGTTGAATTTTAATTGGTGATGATATTTTACTAATTTGAATGCTCCAGGCTATGTAATGCACCATATTTGAAGTGTTTAATCACCTTGTGTGTGTGTTTTACGTTTATTTATCGTCGCTACTGGTTGCCCATATGAGCGACGCCTCCTGAAAAGATTAGTTATTTTAGATTTAGGAGGATAGTGCATGATACAGACAGGGCCCAATTCCAGAATCTCCTCTGGTTCTTTTACGTGCACGGTGTAAAGCACAGACACAAGACCTCGGTTTAACGTCCCATCTGAAAGACTGTTAATTTTATTAGGGTCAGACGGGGGATCGAACCTGCGATCCCTGGATTACCAGTCCAGCGGATCACCTTGTGTATTATACAATATACAATTATACTGATTGGGGACACTCAAACTGATTGTATGTTTAGACAACTGTCGTCGACCATACTTATAAATATCTCCATATATAGTTTAAATTTTACATTTGTTTTAATTATTAGGAAATCATAAACAGAATTATTAATCATTACAACGGTATATGGATCATTCTCAGTAAATGTCTTGGTAGTTATATAAGTTGTAGATGAACCTTGCCAGTGACATATATGTGTGTGGGACCTATATGGACATTACACTAGAGTCGTAGATAGTTTGAATTGTAACACGATCATTTTGTATGGTCTATTAACAAGTAGATTGTTCTTATACTGGAATTCTTCTTATACTGCAGCGTAACATTGTAATTTTACATTGTTCAAACCAGGGTTCATTCTAGGTCAGAATTTTTGGGAGAAGTGAGAAAACGAGTGATCGCTTCCTTAAATGGTGTTCTTTAATATACTTCTGCAAAGTAGGGTTAAAATGCACAGTACAACCATTAAATATAACATTTGAATAGAAGGAGTGGTTTATAATGGGCCAGTGTATCTTACTAGACAAAATTTTGTTTGAAAATCATATAAAAACCCAAAAATATATAGGCCCTATTTTTTTTTTTTTTTTAGGTAGAAGTGGGGCCACCAGAGGGCGAAGTCAGGGTCCCTAGGACGACTACTTCGCCCACATCGCCCTCTAGAATGATCCCTGTAGATATTACTGAACTTCAAACAAACAATTTATATTATAGCCAGGCATTGTTTAAATTTCATATATGTAAAGTTATGTTCCTCGTTCCCACTCTTTGTGCCACACAATATCTACGTACTATAATCCTGACCATCCATCAGCAATAGTTACTGCTTTATCTGCCACTGACACCCATCTTATTAGTTTAGTGTAGTACTAGTATAACATAAATAGTTAGTGTATTTCTGGCAAATTCTAAATTTAATATGTTCAATCAGGAACTGTTTTATCTATCTATAGTCCTGGTTCAATCCATATAGTTCTATATATCATATAGCCATATTGTATTTGTTTGTCGGAGGTTACGCGTTACTGTTTTATCTATCTATAGTCCTGGTTCAATCCATATAGTTCTATATATCATATAGCCATATTGTATTTGTTTGTCGGAGGTTCGCGTTACTGTTTTATCTATCTATAGTCCTGGTTCAATCCATATAGTTCTATATATCATATAGCCATATTGTATTTGTTTGTCGGAGGTTACTGTTTTATCTATCTATAGTCCTGGTTCAATCCATATAGTTCTATATATCATATAGCCATATTGTATTTGTTTGTCGGAGGTTTCGCGTTACTGTTTTATCTATCTATAGTCCTGGTTCAATCCATATAGTTCTATATATCATATAGCCATATTGTATTTGTTTGTCGGAGGTTTCGCGTTACTGTTTTATCTATCTATAGTCCTGGTTCAATCCATATAGTTCTATATATCATATAGCCATATTGTATTTGTTTGTCGGAGGTTTCGCGTTACTGTTTTATCTATCTATAGTCCTGGTTCAATCCATATAGTTCTATATATCATATAGCCATATTGTATTTGTTTGTCGGAGGTTTCGCGTTACTGTTTTATCTATCTATAGTCCTGGTTCAATCCATATAGTTCTATATATCATATAGCCATATTGTATTTGTTTGTCGGAGGTTACGCGTTACTGTTTTATCTATCTATAGTCCTGGTTCAATCCATATAGTTCTATATATCATATAGCCATATTGTATTTGTTTGTCGGAGGTTTCGCGTTACTGTTTTATCTATCTATAGTCCTGGTTCAATCCATATAGTTCTATATATCATATAGCCATATTGTATTTGTTTGTCGGAGGTTTCGCGTTACTGTTTTATCTATCTATAGTCCTGGTTCAATCCATATAGTTCTATATATCATATAGCCATATTGTATTTGTTTGTCGGAGGTTTCGCGTTACTGTTTTATCTATCTATAGTCCTGGTTCAATCCATATAGTTCTATATATCATATAGCCATATTGTATTTGTTTGTCGGAGGTTTCGCGTTACTGTTTTATCTATCTATAGTCCTGGTTCAATCCATATAGTTCTATATATCATATAGCCATATTGTATTTGTTTGTCGGAGGTTCCGTTACTGTTTTATCTATCTAGTCCTGGTTCAATCCATATAGTTCTATATATCATATAGCCATATTGTATTTGTTTGTCGGAGGTTTCGCGTTACTGTTTTATCTATCTATAGTCCTGGTTCAATCCATATAGTTCTATATATCATATAGCCATATTGTATTTGTTTGTCGGAGGTTACGCGTTACTGTTTTATCTATTGTCCTGGTTCAATCCATATAGTTCTATATATCATATAGCCATATTGTATTTGTTTGTCGGAGGTTACGCGTTACTGTTTTATCTATCTATAGTCCTGGTTCAATCCATATAGTTCTATATATCATATAGCCATATTGTATTTGTTTGTCGGAGGTTTCGCGTTACTGTTTTATCTATCTATAGTCCTGGTTCAATCCATATAGTTCTATATATCATATAGCCATATTGTATTTGTTTGTCGGAGGTTACGCGTTACTGTTTTATCTATCTATAGTCCTGGTTCAATCCATATAGTTCTATATATCATATAGCCATATTGTATTTGTTTGTCGGAGGTTTCGCGTTACTGTTTTATCTAAAGTCCTGGTTCAATCCATATAGTTCTATATATCATATAGCCATATTGTATTTGTTTGTCGGAGGTTACGCGTTACTGTTTTATCTATCTATAGTCCTGGTTCAATCCATATAGTTCTATATATCATATAGCCATATTGTATTTGTTTGTCGGAGGTTTCGCGTTACTGTTTTATCTATCTATAGTCCTGGTTCAATCCATATAGTTCTATATATCATATAGCCATATTGTATGTGTTTGTCGGAGGTTTCGCGTTACTGTTTTATCTATCTATAGTCCTGGTTCAATCCATATAGTTCTATATATCATATAGCCATATTGTATGTGTTTGTCGGAGGTTTCGCGTTACTGTTTTATCTATCTATAGTCCTGGTTCAATCCATATAGTTCTATATATCATATAGCCATATTGTATTTGTTTGTCGGAGGTTACGCGTTACTGTTTTATCTATTGTCCTGGTTCAATCCATATAGTTCTATATATCACATAGCCATATTGTATTTGTTTGTCGGAGGTTACGCGTTACTGTTTTATCTATTGTCCTGGTTCAATCCATATAGTTCTATATATCATATAGCCATATTGTATGTGTTTGTCGGAGGTTTCGCGTTACTGTTTTATCTATCTATAGTCCTGGTTCAATCCATATAGTTCTATATATCATATAGCCATATTGTATTTGTTTGTCGGAGGTTACGCGTTACTGTTTTATCTATATCTATCTATAGTCCTGGTTCAATCCATATAGTTCTATATATCATATAGCCATATTGTATTTGTTTGTCGGAGGTTACGCGTTACTGTTTTATCTATCTATAGTCCTGGTTCAATCCATATAGTTCTATATATCATATAGCCATATTGTATTTGTTTGTCGAGGATTCGCGTTACTGTTTTATCTATCTATAGTCCTGGTTCAATCCATATAGTTCTATATATCATATAGCCATATTGTATTTGTTTGTCGGAGGTTTCGCGTTACTGTTTTATCTATCTATAGTCCTGGTTCAATCCATATAGTTCTATATATCATATAGCCATATTGTATTTGTTTGTCGGAGGTTTCGCGTTACTGTTTTATCTATCTATAGTCCTGGTTCAATCCATATAGTTCTATATATCATATAGCCATATTGTATTTGTTTGTCGGAGGTTTCGCGTTACTGTTTATCTATCTATAGTCCTGGTTCAATCCATATGTCTATATATCAATAGCCATATTGTATTTGTTTGTCGGAGGTTACGCGTTACTGTTTTATCTATCTATAGTCCTGGTTCAATCCATATAGTTCTATATATCATATAGCCATATTGTATTTGTTTGTCGGAGGTTTCGCGTTACTGTTTTATCTATCTATAGTCCTGGTTCAATCCATATAGTTCTATATATCATATAGCCATATTGTATTTGTTTGTCGGAGGTTTCGCGTTACTGTTTTATCTATCTATAGTCCTGGTTCAATCCATATAGTTCTATATATCATATAGCCATATTGTATTTGTTTGTCGGAGGTTACGCGTTACTGTTTATCTATCTATAGTCCTGGTTCAATCCATATAGTTCTATATATCATATAGCCATATTGTATTTGTTTGTCGGAGGTTTCGCGTTACTGTTTTATCTATCTATAGTCCTGGTTCAATCCATATAGTTCTATATATCATATAGCCATATTGTATTTGTTTGTCGGAGGTTTCGCGTTACTGTTTTATCTATCTATAGTCCTGGTTCAATCCATATAGTTCTATATATCATATAGCCATATTGTATTTGTTTGTCGGAGGTTTCGCGTTACTGTTTTATCTACTATAGTCCTGGTTCAATCCATATAGTTCTATATATCATATAGCCATATTGTATTTGTTTGTCGGAGGTTTCGCGTTACTGTTTTATCTATCTATAGTCCTGGTTCAATCCATATAGTTCTATATATCATATAGCCATATTGTATTTGTTTGTCGGAGGTTACGCGTTACTGTTTTATCTATCTATAGTCCTGGTTCAATCCATATAGTTCTATATATCATATAGCCATATTGTATTTGTTTGTCGGAGGTTTCGCGTTACTGTTTTATCTATCTATAGTCCTGGTTCAATCCATATAGTTCTATATATCATATAGCCATATTGTATTTGTTTGTCGGAGGTTCGCGTTACTGTTTTATCTATCTATAGTCCTGGTTCAATCCATATAGTTCTATATATCATATAGCCATATTGTATTTGTTTGTCGGAGGTTTCGCGTTACTGTTTTATCTATCTATAGTCCTGGTTCAATCCATATAGTTCTATATATCATATAGCCATATTGTATTTGTTTGTCGGAGGTTTCGCGTTACTGTTTTATCTATCTATAGTCCTGGTTCAATCCATATAGTTCTATATATCATATAGCCATATTGTATTTGTTTGTCGGAGGTTTCGCGTTACTGTTTTATCTATCTATAGTCCTGGTTCAATCCATATAGTTCTATATATCATATAGCCATATTGTATTTGTTTGTCGGAGGTTACGCGTTACTGTTTTATCTATCTATAGTCCTGGTTCAATCCATATAGTTCTATATATCATATAGCCATATTGTATTTGTTTGTCGGAGGTTTCGCGTTACTGTTTTATCTATCTATAGTCCTGGTTCAATCCATATAGTTCTATATATCATATAGCCATATTGTATTTGTTTGTCGGAGGTTTCGCGTTACTGTTTTATCTAATAGTCCTGGTTCAATCCATATAGTTCTATATATCATATAGCCATATTGTATTTGTTTGTCGGAGGTTTCGCGTTACTGTTTTATCTATCTATAGTCCTGGTTCAATCCATATAGTTCTATATATCATATAGCCATATTGTATTTGTTTGTCGGAGGTTACGCGTTACTGTTTTATCTATTGTCCTGGTTCAATCCATATAGTTCTATATATCATATAGCCATATTGTATTTGTTTGTCGGAGGTTACGCGTTACTGTTTTATCTATCTATAGTCCTGGTTCAATCCATATAGTTCTATATATCATATAGCCATATTGTATTTGTTTGTCGGAGGTTTCGCGTTACTGTTTTATCTATCTATAGTCCTGGTTCAATCCATATAGTTCTATATATCATATAGCCATATTGTATTTGTTTGTCGGAGGTTTCGCGTTACTGTTTTATCTAATAGTCCTGGTTCAATCCATATAGTTCTATATATCATATAGCCATATTGTATTTGTTTGTCGGAGGTTTCGCGTTACTGTTTTATCTATCTATAGTCCTGGTTCAATCCATATAGTTCTATATATCATATAGCCATATTGTATTTGTTTGTCGGAGGTTTCGCGTTACTGTTTTATCTATCTATAGTCCTGGTTCAATCCATATAGTTCTATATATCATATAGCCATATTGTATTTGTTTGTCGGAGGTTACGCGTTACTGTTTTATCTATCTATAGTCCTGGTTCAATCCATATAGTTCTATATATCATATAGCCATATTGTATTTGTTTGTCGGAGGTTTCGCGTTACTGTTTTATCTATCTATAGTCCTGGTTCAATCCATATAGTTCTATATATCATATAGCCATATTGTATTTGTTTGTCGGAGGTTTCGCGTTACTGTTTTATCTATCTATAGTCCTGGTTCAATCCATATAGTTCTATATATCATATAGCCATATTGTATTTGTTTGTCGGAGGTTTCGCGTTACTGTTTTATCTATCTATAGTCCTGGTTCAATCCATATAGTTCTATATATCATATAGCCATATTGTATTTGTTTGTCGGAGGTTACTGTTTTATCTATCTATAGTCCTGGTTCAATCCATATAGTTCTATATAGCCATATTGTATTTGTTTGTCGGAGGTTACTGTTTTATCTATCTATAGTCCTGGTTCAATCCATATAGTTCTATATATCATATAGCCATATTGTATTTGTTTGTCGGAGGTTACTGTTTTATCTATCTATAGTCCTGGTTCAATCCATATAGTTCTATATATCATATAGCCATATTGTATTTGTTTGTCGGAGGTTACTGTTTTATCTATCTATAGTCCTGGTTCAATCCATATAGTTCTATATATCATATAGCCATATTGTATTTGTTTGTCGGAGGTTACTGTTTTATCTATCTATAGTCCTGGTTCAATCCATATAGTTCTATATATCATATAGCCATATTGTATTTGTTTGTCGGAGGTTACTGTTTTATCTATCTATAGTCCTGGTTCAATCCATATAGTTCTATATATCATATAGCCATATTGTATTTGTTTGTCGGAGGTTACTGTTTTATCTATCTATAGTCCTGGTTCAATCCATATAGTTCTATATATCATATAGCCATATTGTATTTGTTTGTCGGAGGTTTCGCGTTACTGTTTTATCTATCTATAGTCCTGGTTCAATCCATATAGTTCTATATATCATATAGCCATATTGTATTTGTTTGTCGGAGGTTACTGTTTTATCTATCTATAGTCCTGGTTCAATCCATATAGTTCTATATATCATATAGCCATATTGTATTTGTTTGTCGGAGGTTCCGTTACTGTTTTATCTATCTATAGTCCTGGTTCAATCCATATAGTTCTATATATCATATAGCCATATTGTATTTGTTTGTCGGAGGTTACTGTTTTATCTATCTATAGTCCTGGTTCAATCCATATAGTTCTATATATCATATAGCCATATTGTATTTGTTTGTCGGAGGTTTCGCGTTACTGTTTTATCTATCTATAGTCCTGGTTCAATCCATATAGTTCTATATATCATATAGCCATATTGTATTTGTTTGTCGGAGGTTACTGTTTTATCTATCTATAGTCCTGGTTCAATCCATATAGTTCTATATATCATATAGCCATATTGTATTTGTTTGTCGGAGGTTACGCGTTACTGTTTTATCTATCTATAGTCCTGGTTCAATCCATATAGTTCTATATATCATATAGCCATATTATATTTGTTTGTCGGAGATTTCGCGTTACTGGGTCACGTGATCTTAGGGGCGGAGCGATAGAGCATTTTCCGACTGGTTAATTGCCTCAGGATGTGTGAATAAACCATGTTGTGGTCGCACGTTTGGAAATGCTTGAACGCTCTGAGAATAAGAAAGCTGCTAGGTGTAATCTATGCAAATTGGATTTAACATATTCGGGTACAACATCAATCTGAATAATAATTTGAAAAACAAACACCCTTCGACGGAAAGCAGTTCAAGTGACAACGGCTTCTTTTGTGAAAATGCCCATGAATGTACAGTGGCCGATAACAATAACTGAATGAGTCGTCGTCATATTTGCATAGCCTTACAGAAAAACAGAAAGTAGCTTAATTTGGCAATTTTTATAAGAGTTTGAGTATTTGTATTATATCGAATATTCGAATACTTTCCCGACTGAATTTTTGAATAGTAAAATCGGTATTCGTTGCCATCCCTATTTGTCATTATTTCTATACACAATAATTTTGAAAATGTTTACATTTATATTAACCCTACCAACAGCCTGAACAAGCAGGTTATTTATAGAACTCCAGAGGAGTTAATATGGGTCACTGTACTTACCTTGTAGATAGGCGGGGTCATCTTGTAGACTCCCGGATCGTGGTCGTTCTCGAACTGCGGAGGACTCGGAGCTAAGGCTACTGTGACTAGATGCCGGCGACATGAATGGCTGCGTGGGTATGTGACGAAACTCTAGATCCGAAACAAACACAGGATTACTCTCTACACTAGAACTTTTTTGCATGGGGCCATGGGGATGACCCGGAACTCGACACTCATTTGGCATTGGTGGAAATTTCAAAAACCCACCATCATCACGACTAGGGCCAATCCCTTGAATGTTTATCACAGCCGGACGCTCTGGTGTATAGTGTCTGTTTATTTCATTGGGCCCCATGTCACCCAGCATAACATTTTGTGGAATTGTTTGTGGGCTTATGCCACTCCCTTGATTGGAATTTGGAGTTCCAGCTATTTTATTGAAGTACTGTATATGGGATTGCACACCTAAACCACCTCGTTGAGGGGTCTTTATTATTTCAAATAAAACGGGTCCACTGTTTCCTTGCGGGCTAGGTTGGGAATTGTTCACTGAAGGACTACGGATGACATTCGGTGACAACCCAGGATCACTAACTGAACCATGCATATTTGATGCGTTATATTGTCCGGGCGAAAGCGCCGGCCGCTCAACATGCGACAATTGTGAACTAGGACTTGCTGTAGGATTTTGAAGATAAATTGTCGCCTGAGAAGAATGTTGTGATTCGTACTGCTGTTGTCCGTATTCTCCGTAACCTACGAAGCTACGCTGCTCCTCTGCAGGCGGTTTGTACGGAGAGATCGTAACTGTGGAGGGGTCGACATTATACGGCTGTTGTTGCGAAATAGGCAAGGAACGGAGATCAGATGGAATTGTTGTGTTCTGATTGGTTGAATACACCACATTATGATATGGGTTATTATAATGCACAGGATGTTGCACCCATCTATTTGGAGTCACTGGTTGTGATTGGTTATTATGTGTCACATGACTGCCCATACCACTGTGATTGGTTGGTATTCTAATTTGAAAATAATTTGGCTGCTGAGCGACTATGCTAGTTTCTCTATTAGTCTGAATATGCTGCACTTCAATTGGACGTAAATTCTGTTGTGTAGAACTACCACTCGGGTTCCCTGAGGGGTTTTGCCCATAGCTTGCACCATATTGAATTGTTCTATTTCCATATGCTTGAACACCAGGTATATTGTTACAATTTATATTTGGAATTTCCGCAGTACTTTGTTCGTTCCTATACAAGTCCATAAACTGGTTGAAGTCATTCGGTAAAACTGGAGCAGTGGAGGCCTGGTTCTCGTCAGTACCGATGATAGGACCACGGTAACCCGGAACATTCATTAAACTGTGACTTGTATTGAATGGAGGCCGCGACGTGGCACTGCTCGAGCTGGCATTGCTCATGTTGCTCCCCGAGGAGTCGCTGCGAGGCCTCGGGTCACCAAGATTCAGCTCGCTCAGTCGATCACTTGCCTGGCAGTTTTGGTTGCCAAACAAGTATTTCGGGCTCTCATTTGTAAGCATCTCTATGCATCGCTCTCTATCATTACCAAACTGAAACAATACAATCAATATGTAACGTATCTATGCATCTTTATTTATCATTACCAAACTGAAACAATACAATCAATATGTAACGTATCTATGCATCATTCTCTATCATTACCAAGCTGAAACAATACAATCAATATGTAACGTATCTATGCATCTTTATTTATCATTACCAAACTGAAACAATACAATCAATATGTAACGTATCTATGCATCTTTATTTATCATTACCAAACTGAAACAATACAATCAATATGTAACGTATCTATGCATCTTTATTTATCATTACCAAACTGAAACAATACAATCAATATGTAACGTATCTATGCATCATTCTCTATCATTACCAAGCTGAAACAATACAATCAATATGTAACGTATCTATGCATCGCAATGTCACGAGGATCCATACAGATATGACAGGAATGTCAATAAGATCATAGATACAGCTACATTAAAAGAATTATAGAAATGACAGCTACATGTACATTAAATATATATATATACATATAATAAATCGAGTGTTTACATCACATACATATAATAAATCGAGTATTTACACCACATACATATAATAAATCGAGTATTTACACCACATACATATAATAAATCGAGTATTTACACAACATACATAATAAAATAATAAATCGAGTATTTACACAACATACATAATAAAATAATAAATCGAGTATTTACACCACATACATATAATAAATTGAGTATTTACACCACATACATATAATAAATCGAGTATTTACACCACATACATATAATAAATCGAGTATTTACACCACATACATATAATAAATCGAGTATTTACACCACATACATATAATAAATCGAGTATTTACACCACATACATATAATAAATCGAGTATTTACACCACATACATATAATAAATCTAGTATTTACACACATACATATAATAAATCGAGTATTTACACCACATACATATAATAAATCGAGTATTTACACCACATACATATAATAAATCGAGTATTTACACCACATACATATAATAAATCGAGTATTTACACCACATACATATAATAAATCGAGTATTACACAACATACATATAATAAATCGAGTATTTACACCACATACATATAATAAATCGAGTATTTACACCACATACATATAATAAATCGAGTATTTACACAACATACATATAATAAATTGAGTATTTACACCACATACATATAATAAATCGAGTATTTACACCACATACATATAATAAATCGAGTATTTACACCACATACATATAATAAATCGAGTATTTACACCACATATAACCAACACTAGATAGAGTATGAGTTCTGAACAAATATCCTATAAACACCTTGTGGCCAGACGGCCTAATCCGCCACAGAATAAGTTTAGACCCCTGGGATAGAATAGAGACCTCATTCCTGATGGAATCCATCGCCATGAGGGAGGGAGAAGAGGCAATGTGGAACTTAAATGCCTTGCCTAAGGGCACAATCGGAATGGCTCCAGCGGACCTTTCACACATGAATCAATGTGGTAGGGTTAAAATGAACAGTACAACCATTAAATATAACATTTGAATAGAAGGAGTGAATTATAATGGTATAATGGGTCAGTGTATCTTAGTTCTTACTAGACCAAATTTTGTTTGAAAATCGTAAAAACCCATTTTTTTTTTAGGGAGAAGTCAGGGTCCCTAGGGCGACAATTTCGCCCACATCGCCCTCTAGAATGATCCCTGTATAGAGAACCTCTTATCTGCATCATGTATTTTGTCATGACAATATAGAGAACCTCTTACATGCATCATGTATTTTGTCATGACAATATAGAGAACCTCTTACATGCATCATGTATTTTGTCATGACAATATAGAGAACCTCTTACCTGCATCATGTATTTTGTCATGACAATATAGAGAACCTCTTACCTGCATCATGTATTTTGTCATGACAATATAGAGAACCTCTTACATGCATCATGTATTTTGTGCTGACAATATAGAGAACCTCTTACCTGCATCATGTATTTTGTCATGACAATATAGAGAACCTCTTACCTGCATCATGTATTTTGTGCTGACAATATAGAGAACCTCTTACATGCATCATGTATTTTGTGCTGACAATATAGAGAACCTCTTACCTGCATCATGTATTTTGTCATGACAATATAGAGAACCTCTTACATGCATCATGTATTTTGTCATGACAATATAGAGAACCTCTTACATGCATCATGTATTTTGTCATGACAATATAGAGAACCTCTTACCTGCATCATGTATTTTGTCATGACAATATAGAGAACCTCTTACCTGCATCATGTATTTTGTGCTGACAATATAGAGAACCTCTTACATGCATCATGTATTTTGTGCTGACAATATAGAGAACCTCTTACCTGCATCATGTATTTTGTCATGACAATATAGAGAACCTCTTACATGCATCATGTATTTTGTCATGACAATATAGAGAACCTCTTACATGCATCATGTATTTTGTGCTGACAATATAGAGAACCTCTTACCTGCATCATGTATTTTGTGCTGACAATATAGAGAACCTCTTACATGCATCATGTATTTTGTCATGACAATATAGAGAACCTCTTACCTGCATCATGTATTTTGTGCTGACAATATAGAGAACCTCTTACCTGCATCATGTATTTTGTGCTGACAATATAGAGAACCTCTTACATGCATCATGTATTTTGTGCTGACAATATAGAGAACCTCTTAGGCCATAATAAAATAAATCCTAATTTTCATCAAATTTTTTTGAAAATGGGGTGAAATTTTATTTTTTATTTTATATTTTCAGGATATCGATATTTATGCTGATAAAATGGTGTTTTGACAAGATTCAACTTGACAAGATTTTTTTTTTTCCAAATAGTAATAAAAAAAATCGGGGCGGGCATGAAAATCTAGGAAATATTTTATTATGGCCTTACATGCATCATTTATTTTGTCATGACAATATAGAGAACCTCTTACATGCATCATGTATTTTGGTATTTAATTTTTGGGCCGAGAGTACAGTGGACCTCTTACCTGCGTCATATATTTTGTGAGGACAATATCAGGCACCTCAGGGTAGCGTTTCTTTAACTCCCAAAATAGACTTTGATCTGTCATGTTTAACGAAATTCATCTTTTCTAAAACTGAAAACAGAAACAAAGAAAACTGTAAGTCATCAACAAGCCACATGTATGATATGAATCCCTGCTGTAGCCGTTTCGATTATGCCCTTACTTAGGTAAGTATTTAAATTCCACATTGTCTCTTCTCTCTCCTTCGTGGCGATGGAATCCATCAGGAATGAGAGTGATTAATATAAGTTGTAGGAAATTGTTTAGTAATTGAGCTAAAATAATTTTGTATAAAAAAATGTATTAGGAACAAGCTATATCCGGTTACAAGACAGTATTAGGAACAAGCTACATTGTATATCAGGATACAAGACAGTATTAGGAACAAGCTACATTTTATATCCGGATACAAGACAGTATTAGGAACAAGCTACATTGTATATCAGGATACAAGACAGTATTAGGAACAAGCTACATTGTATATCAGGATACAAGACAGTATTAGGAACAAGCTACATTGTATATCCGGATACAAGACAGTATTAGGAACAATCTACATTGTATATCCGGATACAAGACAGTATTAGGAACAAGCTACATTGTATATCCGGTTACAAGACAGTATTAGGAACAAGCTACATTGTATATCAGGATACAAGACAGTATTAGGAACAAGCTACATTGTATATCCGGTTACAAGACAGTATTAGGAACAAGCTACATTGTATATCAGGATACAAGACAGTATTAGGAACAAGCTACATTGTATATCAGGATACAAGACAGTATTAGGAACAAGCTACATTGTATATCAGGATACAAGACAGTATTAGGAACAAGCTACATTGTATATCAGGATACAAGACAGTATTAGGAACAAGCTACATTGTATATCTGGTTACAAGACAGTATTAGGAACAAGCTACATTGTATATCAGGTTACAAGACAGTATTAGGAACAAGCTACATTGTATATCTGGATACAAGACAGTATTAGGAACAAGCTACATTGTATATCCGGTTACAAGACAGTATTAGGAACAAGCTACATTGTATATCCGGATACAAGACAGTATTAGGAACAAGCTACATTGTATATCCGGTTATCAGACCTGTATTAGGAACAAGCTACATTGTATATCAGGATACAAGACAGTATTAGGAACAAGCTACATTGTATATCCGGTTATCAGACCTGTATTAGGAACAAACTACATTGTATATCCGGTTACAAGACAGTATTAGGAACAAGCTACATTGTATATCTGGATACAAGACAGTATTAGGAACAAGCTACATTGTATATCCGGTTACAAGACAGTATTAGGAACAAGCTACATTGTATATATCAGGTTACAAGACAGTATTAGGAACAAGCTACATTGTATATCAGGATACAAGACAGTATTAGGAACAAGCTACATTGTATATCAGGATACAAGACAGTATTAGGAACAAGCTACATTGTATATCATGATACAAGACAGTATTAGGAACAAGCTACATTGTATATCAGGATACAAGACAGTATTAGGAACAAGCTACATTGTATATCAGGATACAAGACAGTATTAGGAACAAGCTACATTGTATATCAGGATACAAGACAGTATTAGGAACAAGCTACATTGTATATCATGATACAAGACAGTATTAGGAACAAGCTACATTGTATATCAGGATACAAGACAGTATTAGGAACAAGCTACATTGTATATCCGGTTACAAGACAGTATTAGGAACAAGCTACATTGTATATCCGGTTATCAGACCTGTATTAGGAACAAGCTACATTGTATATCCGGTTACAAGACAGTATTAGGAACAAGCTACATTGTATATCCGGATACAAGACAGTATTAGGAACAAGCTACATTGTATATCCGGTTATCAGACCTGTATTAGGAACAAGCTACATTGTATATCCGGTTATCAGACAGTATTAGGAACAAGCTACATTGTATATCCGGTTACAAGACAGTATTAGGAACAAGCTACATTGTATATATCAGGTTACAAGACAGTATTAGGAACAAGCTACATTGTATATCAGGTTACAAGACAGTATTAGGAACAAGCTACATTGTATATCCGGTTACAAGACAGTATTAGGAACAAGCTACATTGTATATCAGGATACAAGACAGTATTAGGAACAAGCTACATTGTATATCCGGTTACAAGACAGTATTAGGAACAAGCTACATTGTATATCCGGTTACAAGACAGTATTAGGAACAAGCTACATTGTATATCAGGATACAAGACAATATTAGGAACAAGCTACATTGTATATCAGGTTACAAGACAGTATTAGGAACAAGCTACATTGTATATCCGGTTACAAGACCTGTATTAGGAACAAGCTACATTGTATATCCGGTTACAAGACCTGTATTAGGAACAAGCTACATTGTATATCAGGATACAAGACAGTATTAGGAACAAGCTACATTGTATATCATGATACAAGACAGTATTAGGAACAAGCTACATTGTATATCAGGATACAAGACAGTATTAGGAACAAGCTACATTGTATATCCGGTTATCAGACCAGTATTAGGAACAAGCTACATTGTATATCCGGTTACAAGACAGTATTAGGAACAAGCTACATTGTATATCAGGTTACAAGACAGTATTAGGAACAAGCTACATTGTATATCCGGTTATCAGACCAGTATTAGGAACAAGCTACATTGTATATCCGGTTACAAGACAGTATTAGGAACAAGCTACATTGTATATCCGGTTACAAGACAGTATTAGGAACAAGCTACATTGTATATCAGGATACAAGACAGTATTAGGAACAAGCTACATTGTATATCATGATACAAGACAGTATTAGGAACAAGCTACATTGTATATCAGGATACAAGACAGTATTAGGAACAAGCTACATTGTATATCAGGATACAAGACAGTATTAGGAACAAGCTACATTGTATATCAGGATACAAGACAGTATTAGGAACAAGCTACATTGTATATCCGGTTACAAGACAGTATTAGGAACAAGCTACATTGTATATCAGGTTACAAGACAGTATTAGGAACAAGCTACATTGTATATCAGGTTACAAGACAGTATTAGGAACAAGCTACATTGTATATCCGGTTACAAGACAGTATTAGGAACAAGCTACATTGTATATCAGGATACAAGACAGTATTAGGAACAAGCTACATTGTATATCCGGTTACAAGACAGTATTAGGAACAAGCTACATTGTATATCCGGTTACAAGACAGTATTAGGAACAAGCTACATTGTATATCAGGTTACAAGACAGTATTAGGAACAAGCTACATTGTATATCCGGTTATCAGACAGTATTAGGAACAAGCTACATTGTATATCCGGATACAAGACAGTATTAGGAACAAGCTACATTGTATATCATGATACAAGACAGTATTAGGAACAAGCTACATTGTATATCAGGATACAAGACAGTATTAGGAACAAGCTACATTGTATATCATGATACAAGACAGTATTAGGAACAAGCTACATTGTATATCCGGCTACAAGACCAGTATTGGGAACAAGTTATATCCGGTGTCATATAGAATATTGACCCCTCCACAAAATAATGACCCACAGGTCATTATACGGCCATAAAATATTGATATTAGGAACAAGCTATCCCCAGTTACAAGACCAGTTTACCATAACAAGTATACAGTCAAACTTGTGTTAAGCAGTCAGCATAGGGAATCTCAGAAAGTGGCTGATTAGCACAGGTGGCTGCTTAATCAAATGTATAGTAAAACACCATATTGGGAATCTGAAAACTGGCTGCTTAATACAGGTTGGCTGCTTAATAGAGGTGGCCACTAACAGGTTTGAGTGTACTTAATAGAGGTGACCACTAACACAGGTTTGACTGTACTTAATAGAGGTGACCACTAACACAGGTTTGACTGTACTTAATAGAGGTGACCACTAAAACAGGTTTGACTGTACTTAATAGAGGTGACCACTAACACAGGTTTGACTGTACTTAATAGAGGTGACCACTAACACAGGTTTGACTGTACTTAATAGGTGACCACTAGCACAGGTTTGACTGTATAATAGAGGTGACAACTAACACAGGTTTGACTGTATAATAGAGGTGACCACTAGCACAGGTTTGACTGTATAATAGAGGTGAAAACTAACACAGGTTTGACTGTATAATAGAGGTGACCACTAGCACAAGTTTGACTGTATAATAGGGGTGACCACTAGCACAGGTTTGACTGTATAATAGAGGTGACCACTAGCACAAGTTTGACTGTACTTAATAGGTGACCACTAGCACAGGTTTGACTGTATAATAGAGGTGACCACTAGCACAGGTTTGACTGTATATGCCAATACATATAAAATAGAGGTAGCAAATAAAAAAATTATTATGCATTTATAGCATTAACTTGTACAACATACATGTATCCAAGTTAAGCAGGGCAATAATAAGTAACAATAACTTCCTCTTTCAACCTAGAAGGAAGTTAATAGTGTAAAGAAAAAATATACATACAGGATCATACAGGACTCTAAATAAGCTTACAAAAAGTGTAGATACAGATGAGCTAGCTTGTGAAGAGCCGTCTCAACAAGATTTTGATAAATGAACTGGTCCAAATTTAATATTCTTATTAATTTATTGGTCTAAAAATATGATGCACCACCAGTCCATGTCAGTTACTTGGTGTTGAATGGGTTAATAGCAAAATTCAAAAACTAGTCTCATAAAATATGGTATGAAATCATCAAATGTGTAAGATCCTTTTACATTGCCATAGTGATCATTTTAATAAATAACTTTGCTACTTTCATTTTGGCGGCCATTGTTGGCGCAAATTGACATGCCGAAAAAAGTGGAAGGAATGAGCAAACACAAATTGCGTAGTGCAGTGTCTGATCATGATCTATGTTGTTTGCTATTCAACAAAGTGTTTTAGTTCCACTATCTGAATAGCAAACAGCATAGAGCCGGATCAGACGGTCTGATTTGGCTCTATGCTGTTTGCAAAAGTTATTTTAGTTGTGATTGGCAGGCTAACTTAGTAAGGAGTAAAGATTGTAAAAATAGAGCCAGAGGAGACTGTGGAATATGTCTGTATCAGTGTAGTCTGGGAACAGGTGTTGATATATTTTGCCTGTGGTCAGTCATATAAATATATTTTAATACTGAGATCATTAAATGTGCCGGGCCGTATTGAGTTTCTGATAATATCAACGTCATTTTTGCCAGAAGTAAATGAGTGAAAAAACCGAGAGACTGGAACCCAGGCTAGTATCATTGCACTATCCTCCAAAATATACAATGACTAATCTCTTCAGTGCAACAGGTAGCGACAATAAATAAACGCCAACAAATAAGTATGATAGCTACTGACAGGCTGAGAAGACAAGGACCCTGTCACAACAGCTTGCCATGACCGGATGACCTTTAGCAGCGGCGGCACTAGTGGATTGGGGGGGGGTACAAGTCTGTGCTCCAGGGATCCTCTTTTGGGAGAAGTGAGAAAGCGCACAAGTGTGTCTTTAACCGTTTCCTTTATAGAGATTTAGGTTAATATACTATTATATCTCCATACAAACGATGTGCCATTTAGCTATCATGCAGTGGATAAGTAGTCGCCATATCTATTCCACCTCCATAGTACTGTGACTGTATGAGATTTAGGTTAATATACTATTATATCTCCATACAAATGACAGCCATTTAGCCATCATGCAGTGGATAAGTAGTCGCCATATCTCAGGGTTGGCCGGGAAATATACCGGTATTTCCCGCCCCGGGAAATAAGCCCAGAAGTGGGAAATACCGGGAAATACCGGGAAATAAGATTATGTGTCTTCCAAACACGTTTTTTGCTCATTTTTATGCATTGCTACCACTCTATAAGTGCTTAAACTATTTCGTCCCTGCCAGGGGTACTCATCAGGTGGTGTCATTGGCAACCACAACAGTTTTTTTTGGGTTTTATTGTTTTTTTTTTCATTTATTTTTTCGTTTTTCTTGTTGGAATGTTTCTTCAGCCAGTAGTCTGTCTTCACCAGTCGATTTCCTCGCTACCTCTCAGGAAGCAGTAGCATAGCACCAGCTTCGCTGCTTTCTCAACGCCCAGTCTGTTGCGTAGTTTCGTCTGTATGATGCCGAAGTTGGAGAACACACGTTCAATGGCGGCTGAACTTGCTGGCAGTACCATCAATTTCCTGGCGAGCTGACTGAAGTCTTTGGTGATCACGCCCGACCTCTCCACACATGACCACCATACAGCTGGCTTCGAGTTGTTGATGGAGGATTCCTGTTGTAGCACCTTAGGAATTGGCAGTGTCTCGGACATGTAGTTGAGGAGTTCGGGTACAAGTTCCGGCTTGGTCTCATGAAGAAGCTCCTGGGCACTGGTGACGTGTTGAAATTGTGTACAAACAAACAGTGTGGGTCATCTCAAATTATGATTCTGACTTCTTTAATAACTAATTGATTATTTTAATAATACAGCTATATTATGAACACATTTCAGGGATAATCCTAAAAACATTTGCATTTTGCCTACTACATTAAACATTTAAAATACCTCCAATAAATGTATGTATAAACTCCTTAAACTGTGTTTGTATACAATGTATATTAGAGTAATAATGAACAGTCTCAATAATGTTAGATCTCTAACATTTATATAAAGATTATAAGCAATGCGTAAATGCCACTATGAATGCCTGTATTTTTCGTCATATTCTTCAAAAGCAGTTCATTTTCATCCTGCACACATGATACTACAATCAGTACACCGGGTAATAGAAATTGTATGGTATATATACCTGTATTTACCACCAAAATCATCCAAATTCTTATTTCCCGGTATCCAAATTCTTATTTCCCGGTATTTCCCGGTATTTCCCGCCGTCCCGGGAAATACTCTTATTTCCCGGGAAATTGCCAACCCTGCCATATCTATCCCACCTCCATAGATATTACTGGGACTACATGAGATTTAGGTTAATATACTACTATATCTCCATACAAACTACAGCCATTTAGCTATCATGCAGTGGATAAGTAGTCGCCATATCTATCCCACCTCCATAGATATTACTGGGACTACATGAGATTTAGGTTAATATACTACTATATCTCCATACAAACTACAGCCATTTAGCTATCATGCAGTGGATAAGTAGTCGCCATATCTATCCCACCTCCATAGATATTACTGGGACTACATGAGATTTAGGTTAATATACTACTATATCTCCATACAAACGACAGCCATTTAGCTATCATGCAGTGGATAAGTAGTTGCCATATCTATCCCACCTCCATAGATATTACTGGGACTATATGAGATTCTGGCCTTTATTATGAACATTGGTTTGGTTACTACATTGTTAATGTATGTCGTATTGGTAATGGCGCCAAGAGGAGCTTCTATGAGGGAACAGTGCTATTTAATAAATACATGTATCAACAAATTATAGTTAAAATACACAGTATGACCATTAAGTACAACATTTGAATAGAATGAGTGCTTTATAAATGGTACAGTGTATCTTTTTGGACAAAATATGGTATGAAAATTGAAATGTTTAGGGAGGAGCCGGGTCCCCTAGGGTGTCTATTAACTCTATTTTGTCCAAGTTGAACAAGCCCTGTGCCCCAACTAAAATAATGGGTGATACAATATTGCTAGAAACACCCCGATAATGTACGAAGAATTCACCAAATGCAATGATCCCCAATTATAATGTACACAAGAATTCACCAAATGCAATGATCCCCAATTATAATGTACACAAGAATTCACCAAATGCAATGATCCCCAATTATAATGTACACAAGAATTCACCAAATGCAATGATCCCCAATTATAATTCAGGGTTCATTCTAGGTCAGAATTTTGGGGAGAAGTGACAAAGCGCGTGATCGCTTCCTTAAATGGTGTTCTTTAATATGTCTGCAAAATACGGTTAAAATGCACAGTACAACCATTAAATACAACATTTGAATAGAAGGAGTGCTTTATAATGGGCCAGTGTATCTTACTAGACAAAATTTTGTTTGAAAATCGTAAAAACCAAATTTCTTTTTTAGGAAGAAGTCAGATGGCGAAGTCAGGGTCCCTAGGGCGACAATTTCGCCCACATCGCCCTCTAGAATGATCCCTGATAATTTCATGGGGAACATGCCCTCAGACAACTTGTATACACATTCACAAAATCCCCCATAATACAAACATCCTGTACACCCCCCCCCCCCAGTTTGTGTCAGGTGAGCTAATAAGGTATTTTAAATAGTAACTGTGTACCTCTCAAATATCCATCATAAACATGTATTAGATAATATGATTATAACATGAACAATTACACCATTTTTAACATTGATATACAATGTCAAAATATCATCATCTTCAGTTGTTTGGGGAAATTCCCTGTTACTATAAATAGCTCACACAAGCATGCAATAGGATCTGAATCAGTAGTTTATATAGTATGTCAATATTGTGAAAACGATGTGGCTATCATAGTGTCATTCCTATCTCTATATAACCAGATGGTACCAGCCAATGTGCCGGCTTTATCTCCTATGTAAACAAATACACTTTCTGACAGAATAATCTCACGTGTTTTTTTAACTTTGCTTTAACCCTTTACTGCATAACAGATGAGGTCAATTACCATACATACTCACCTATAAGACGACCCCCTTACTTTGGTCCAGGATTCTGTTCAGTTTGGTATGCACTGGTGCATAGGACGGGTTGATAAATGGACACCAGACCATGTATAAATTGCATGGTTGGCCAGTGTATTTTTCAGTGTCAGGGTGCTGTGTGTGTGTTTACGTTTATTTATCGTCGCTACCGGTTGCCCATATGGTGGGCGACGCCTCCTGAAGAGATTAGTCATTTTAGATTTTTGGAGGATAGTGCAATGATACAGACAGCGACCCATTCCAGAGTCTCCTCTGGTTCCACAGTGTACGTGCTACACAAGACCTTGGTTTAATGTCCCATCTGAAAGACTGTTAATTTTATTAGGGTCAGACGGGGGATCGATTGACCAGGGTGCTTTATTTTCTAAAACGTAGTTATGGATACTAGTTAACACGTTTTAAAAAATTTTTATATTTAGCACTCCATGCAGGCCATATAATTCTATGAACAAATACATGTACGTGTGTGTGTTAATTTGTCAGGAGCAAAATTCAACAGCCATGAAATAGACAAGTTGTTAACGTTGTTTATTGCAGATTTAACGGTACATTAACTGTTGTTCTTTGTTTAATGTTGAGGTTTCAACATGCAACGGCTAGGTACCACCACTTGCAAAAATTTTTTTATTATTTTTCAATGATTGCGAAACAAGTTTTAACAACTTACATTAATCACTCTCGTTGGTGCGGATGAAAGCGTATATGTGGTCATTCATGTGGGAGGAAACCGGAGTACCTGGAGAAAACCCACCTGTCCGATCTGGCGACCACCGTACCATCTAGAATCCAGGTGGCATTGGTGAGAAGCGAGCGCACTAACCACTACGCTAATCGCACATTTCAATCAGTGGAATAACAAATTTCATTTTCGGTAGGACATGACAGAGGATAGCAGGTAGGACATGACAGAGGACAGCAGGTAGGACCTGACAGAGGATAGCAGGTAGGACATGGCAGAGGATAGCAGGTAGGACATGACAGAGGATAGCAGGTAGGATATGACAGAGGATAGCAGGTAGGATATGACAGAGGACAGCAGGTAGGACATGGTAGAGGATAGCAGGTAGGATATGGCAGAGGACAGCAGGTAGGACATGGCAGAGGACAGCAGGTAGGATATGACAGAGGATAGCAGGTAGGATATGACAGAGGATAGCAGGTAGGATATGGCAGAGGATAGCAGGTAGGATATGACAGAGGATAGCAGGTAGGAAAAAACAAACAAAAACAAACAAAACAAAAAAAACAGGACATGACAGAACAGGTAGGACATGACAGAGGACAGCAGGTAGGACAGGACATGACAGCAGGTAGGACATGACAGAGGACAGCAGGTAGGACAGGACATGACAGCAGGTAGGACATGACAGAGGACAGCAGGTAGGACATGACAGAGGACAGCAGGTAGGACATGACATGACAGCAGGTAGGACATGACAGAGGACAGCAGGTAGGACAGGACATGACAGCAGGTAGGACATGACAGAGGACAGCAGGTAGGACAGGACATGACAGCAGGTAGGACATGACAGAGGACAGCAGGTAGGACATGACAGAGGACAGCAGGTAGGACATGACAGAGGATAGCAGGTAGGACATGACAGAGGATAGCAGGTAGGACATGACAGAGGACAGCAGGTAGAACATGACAGAGGAAAGCAGGTAGAATATGACAGCAGGTAGAATATGACAGAGAACAGCAGGTAGGACATGACAGAGGAAAGCAGGTAGAACATGACAGAGGACAGCAGGTAGGACATGGCAGAGGACAGCAGGTAGGACATGGCAGCAGGTAGGACATGACAGAGGACAGCAGGTAGGACATGGCAGCAGGTAGGACATGACAGAGGACAGCAGGTAGGACATGACAGAGGACAGCAGGTAGGACATGACAGCAGGTAGGACATGACAGAGGACAGCAGGTAGGACAGGACAGCAGGTAGGACAGGACAGCAGGGGTAGGACATGACAGAGGACAGCAGGGGTAGGACATGACAGAGGACAGCAGGTAGGACATGACAGAGGATAGCAGGTATGATATGACAGAGGATAGCAGGTAAGACATGGCAGAGAACAGCAGGTAGGACATGACAGAGGACAACAGGTAGGACATGTTTAAGGACAGTAGGTAGGACATGGTAGAGGATAGCAGCTAGGACATGGTCACGGATAGCAGGTAGGACGAGGTGAAGGACAGCAGGTAGGACATGGCAGAGGACATGACAGAGGACAACAGGTAGGACATGTTTAAGGACAGTAGGTAGGACATGGTAGAGGATAGCAGCTAGGACATGGTCACGGATAGCAGGTAGGACGAGGTGAAGGACAGCAGGTAGGACATGGCAGAGGACAGCAGGTAGGACATGGCAGAGGATAGCAGCTAGGACATGGTCACGGATAGCAGGTAGGACGAGGTGAAGGACAGCAGGTAGGACATGGCAGAGGACAGCAGGTAGGACATGGTAGAGGATAGCAGCTAGGACATGGTCACGGATAGCAGGTAGGACGAGGTGAAGGACAGCAGATAGGACATGGCAGAGGATAGGTGGGTCAAAGCATTTCTTTCATCACGGTTGTTTCTACAATGCATCGAAAGAGTTGGTGTTTTGCTTCATGAAGTTACTTATTGTGGCTATTAACAACAAGGCGGTCTGATCAGGCTCTATTCTGTTTGCTATTCATATAGTGGAGCAAAAACACTTGACTGAATGGCAAACAACATAGATCAGACGGGGCGCTACGCAGTGGCCGATCTGGATCTACATGTATGTTGTTTGCAAAAGTGATTTTATTTACTCAGCAGACAAAGAGTTAATACAACTATTATACTCTATGTAATGACCCCAGACAGGTCCAGGGTGTTCACTAGACTTTGAAACTCAAGAGTCAATGACCCTTGAGGTCAAAATCTCAAGAGTCAACAGGAATTTTCAAGAGTCAAGCTGGAATTTTCAAGAGTCAAATATATGCATGTTGGTACTTTACGTACATGTAATTGGTTGTAGGTTCGTGCTACCACTGTTAGCGAAGGGATTTTTCTTTTTAGCATCTCTACACCAAGTACAATACAACAGAATCTGATCATCAGTTTGTTTCATTTCCAGCCACCCAAATTCATTAAGCCACTCAGACCTGAATTTTCTTTTCACTTTAGACTTAGGAGTGTCACAGTCTACTTTATGGCGTGTAGGTGTCCCAGGTTCACTAACACTATCACTCAGCTTACGTTTGGTGGGTGTGCCAATTCCGAAGTGACTAAGGCTTTTCTGAACCATATTAAGATTTAATTTCTAAAACTGATACTCTAATTTTTTATCTCCGATCTGATTGAAAATATAACTAAGAATGATTTAGGAATATTCTCCAGAAAATGAAGGGATAATGTAGAAACAATGAAATGATTAATGGGTGGTGCACACAATGAATACCCCATAGAAATCTGTAACAAACAATAACAAAAGTACTTTTACTCACCGACATCATCAAACGATTCCGGCGTATAATTTCTATATCAGTGGCCCACTATAAGCTTCTCAAATAGCAGACAACTTATTATTGACAATACACGTGTTACAAAAACACCGTTTTATCTATGCCGATTGTACATTGACAATACACATAATGTCAACACCTACTTAAACTTCTCAGTTCTCATGATGGCAAACAACACAAACGGTAATTGGTTGTTTGCAAAACTTGCTAAAGGTGTTTATTATGACAATCAATAATAATTGTCTTTTGATAAAAACTAATTTTTACCGGAAAAATACCGAGCCGTACAGGTATTAGAGAAACGTTATTAAAGATTTATTTCCCTTTGATACTAAAGTTTGGGTAAGCCTTTTTTCTCAACCACCCAACTGAATAATGACATCAACCACGCGTTTTGAACCTAACCCTGGGCAGCGCAAGTGATGAAGGCGCTTTATGCGTGGTTGATACTATATTCTGATCGGCTGGTTGAGATAAAGATGTTACGTAAAGTTTGCCTAGACGCAATTTGTCCGATTGTGAGTCCCTCGTAAATCACGATCGTGTTCATAACGAAATGCAGCAGACTTTTGATGACAATAACTGTGTTTTATATATGAATGATTACGGTCTTCGACCTCGTAGACAGACATATTTTGATAATTACTCCGCTGAGAAAATATTTGATGACGCATGACCGATCAACGCCCCGGGTCAAGTTGACTCTCGGGGCATTTTCACCAAGAGTCAAACATGCATCTTTATCAATTTTTGTGCGTCAAAACCCGGGAGCTCGGGTCAAATGAACGCCCTGCAAGTCGGCCCTAAATTACATTGACACTAAGTCATAATATTAAAGTGACACTACATCGGTGAAAACTCAAATGTATGCAGAATGTAATTTGCTATTATATTTAATAATTTTCCCCCAAATATGTACATCAAAAACTGAGTATTTCAACAAATAAGCATATGTCGTATACGCGGTTTGTTGACATAACAAAATAATGTAAATATGATTGACATTCATGCGTAATACAATGCGTTTATCCTGATCACGAGGTATGGTACATATTTACCGTGATATGTCACATGTGTGCCTATGCATATTTATTTGTAGGCTGATCTTAATCGAAAGTATAGCGTGCCTAGTATTGACTCCAATGGCAAACACACGGAGCGCGGATGACCGTTATATATGAAATCCTACTGCCACATTTGAAAATTTGTATACCTCAAAAACACTGTTTATTGATTCAATGTTAGTGTTCGAATGTATTCAGAATAATGTGTAGTCGATATGTATTTATACGTGGAAAATTGCATTTTATTTGCTTTTCGCAGTGTAATGTCGCTTTAAAATTATATATTTGGAAAGACAATTCTATTCTCTTTTATAATATATAACACTTGTTAGAAACGAATATAAATAATAAAAATTAATAAACTGCGCTACGGTTCTCGAGTTTTACCAATTATCTATCTAGCTACCAGTTGAGGTTACTAACAAATTTAGTTTTGCTTTTTATCGATTTCTATGGGGTATTCATTGCATACACCACCCATTAATCATTTTCAAAAATGTGCGTTCATTTTCTTGAGAATATTCCCAATTCATTCTTAGTTAACAAATTATCATACTTCTGGAATTTTGACTTGTCAATGGTAAATTCTGGTTGACGACCACAGAATATGGGAGGAGCTACCAGCACACTGGGATTTTACGATATACAAGATCTTAATTGACCACAAGGCTATAAACACGACAGGTCAACTCAGATGCACGGCTATTGTATATTAAGTCAAAGCGGATTTTCACGGGAGCTCAGGTCAAACGAAAACACTGCTTGTTGCCACTGCTGCCAATATCACTGTGAACAGAAAACATGGTGGCCCAGTGTCAGATTTAGACTTGAACAGTCCTGGGTTCGATACTCAGTCAGGCCATGTATGTAGTGTCAGTGAGCAAGACACCTCACACACATTTCTTATTACTGGTTAACCGCTTAGGCTGACTAAGCCAGTCTGGGTTTCAAGGCTCATTCTAGGTCATAATTTTTGGGAGAAGTGACGAAGCACGCAATTACGTAATTAAATTGTGTTAATAAAGTGATTTATAATGGGCCAGTGTAGCTTGTTTAGGGAGAAGTGGGGTCCCAATACAGGGTCCCTATGGCACCAAAGTCGCCATCTATAATGAGCTCTGAGTTTGACATTAATGGAACATACCCCGGCGTTACCAGTAATACAGTACATAACAGACTGCTATAGATTTTATAAATGTTCATACACTACATGTCCATTTTAAGTGATTGAATAAATAACACTTTAAATACCTTTCATTCATAAAATTGATTTTTTATGAGAAAAGTCGATAAAAATGGAGGCATCTTGCTCCCAGTAACCCGGAATGACGTCACTAGTTTTCGACTAACTGGAAATTGCCTAAAGTGTACGTGGTCCAATGGTAGAGCGTCGGATTTGAATCGAACAGTCTGGGTTCAATACTCAGTCAGGCCACGTATGTAGTGTCATTGAGCAAGATACCTCACACACATTGCTTAGTATTGGTTAACCGCTATGGTCGGCTAAGTATGCCCAGGAAAACATGTCTAGGTCATCGCAAGGGGTTTGACATTAATGGAACATACATATATACAGCACAAAGATGTATTCTCTATCTTCCTGTAGTGTCAAACCTCTCACTGGGATGTAGACATGATGCGCGTCAAAATCTCGCTGTGTGTAATAACAGTGAGACTATGATGACATTATTTATTTGTAAATATATTGGTGTTTCATCGTTTATTTACATGTGTGATCTCCGTTATCAGCTAGAATCGACTTTGGCTGTAAAACGCAGTTTTTAAAAAACTTGAGTGTGAAATCTCGGGCGATCTCTTGCGACTTGCTATTCTCAGTTAGGCGAAAACACGTTCTCACTGATAACTTCTGACGGAATACATACATACGAATATACATGCAAATGCTTTCCATTTTTATTGTCTCAAACAGGAACTATGTGCATGGTATTTGCATAACTTGGCCTTGTTTTGACTTTTGTTTTCACTTAGAACATAAAAAACAAAGACATATTACGGCAAATACATATGGTGATCGTCAAATGTTAGTAGTTAGATAGCAAGATAACAGAACGGTAAAATTCCTGCGACATACCAGATGTTCAATAAATTGGAAGATAACGGAGAAAGTTCGCAATATTTTTGACGTTTTCTATCCTGACTTTTGCTTCACTGGATATGGCGGACGTGAATGCGCATGCGTTCTTTTAGTTTCCTGAATCTGATTTCCGGCCAAAATATTATGTTTTTGTGTAATTCTCAAAATTAATAGAATTTATTATCTAATCAATATCTTTTATTAGAAATAGAAACCAATGAAGCATTTACATACGAAAAATAGTGCTATGTGAAAAAACAATATTGTAAGTTTGATTACATATTTTTTGTGAATCATATTCTTAGTGGTACACCATCCTTGACAAGCATCTCCCAATCTTCTTCTTCTGATGTATAGTATCAATCTGGTGAATACTAGTACCGGCGTGGTGTCGTGCAATACAGTATATCACATGTAGCTAAAGAGTATATGCATAGTGCAGTTTAAAACGAGTATATCTGAGAGTAACTGGCTTCTTCTTCCTAATATAGTACTGATATCAATATGTAGTCTGGGTTCCAGTCTGTCGATTTTTCCTTTGTAGCTTATGGCAAAATGACACGATATGATCTGAAACTCAACACGGCTCAATTACGGATTTGTGTGTGTGTTTTACATTTATTTATCGTCGCTACCGGTTGCCCATATGAGCGACGCCTCCTGAAGAGATCTTTATTAGTCATTTTAGATATTTGGAGGAGAGTGCAATGATACAGACAGAGGCCCATTCCAGAGTCTCCTCTGGGTTTTTTACGTGCACGATGTACAGCACCGACACGAGACCTCGGTTTAATGTCCTATCTGAAAAACAGTTAATTTTATTAGGATCAGACGGGTGGTCGAACCTGCAATCCCTGGATTACCAGTTCAAGCATATTACCACGTACTGGACTACAGATCCGTCTGTAAGTGCAATAAAGTATATTCACATACGCTTGGTTATAAAGAGTATATGCATAGTGCAGCTAAAAACGTCCAATATGAGTCTATCGGAGAGTAACTGGCTTCTTCTCCTTCATCTTCTTCTTCCGAATATAGTACTGATATCAATCTGTAGCTAGCCTGGGATCCAGTCTGTCGATTTTTCACTTTGTAGCTTCTGGCAAAATGACATATGACCAGAAATTCAACACGCTGGAGCCGTTACGAGTGTGCCCTAAGACAAGGCATTTAAATTCCACATGCCTCTGCTCTCTCCTTCGTGGCGATGGATTCCATCGTGAATGAGGTCTCGAGAGTGATTAATATAAGTTGAAAGAACTTGTTTCGCAATCGAGCTAAAATAAATGTGCATAAAACTACCAGTTTTGGTGTTAAATGAATATATTTATATAACTGACCAAGCAAAATATATCAACGCCTGTTCCCAGGCTAACCAATCTGTTTCTCGTGCGGGCCGTTGTCTAATGTTGTTAAAACTTGTGGCCCAAACCATTTGTATTCTTTTTTTGCTATGTATTGTATCTTGGTGTGTATGACATATGATGTACTATTGATTTGCAATAAAATATGATTTTAAAAAAACAATCTGGTGCGAGGTGGCTGTGCAATACAGTCGATTTACATGTGGTTTAAAAGTGTATATGTATAATGCGGTAAAAAAAAACACCCCGCCCAATACGAGTATATAGGAGAGTAACTGGCTGCACTTCCATCTTCAAACTATCGATGGTTGGGCAGCTGGTGTTGGTTTCGGTGAAAGGATCACACATGACAGTGGCGTATTCCATCAGAGGTTTACCAAGGTTGTGTAGCATAGCTCTTTGATCTTCCTGGGGCACTGATGGATGTTGCGTTGTAGGAATGGTCGGGTGTGATTCGCTTTCTTGCTGATATTGTTAATGTGAGGGTTCCAGTTGAGAATGTTGCGGATGGCGAGGCCTAAATACATTTGTTGTGCTTAGCTGATTCTAATTCTTCTAAATCGATGCTATAAATATTGTATGGGATGGGGAAATGTTACCTCTTGTTAGTGATGTGTAAGATCTGACATTTCTGGGGATGAAATTCATCAACCAGTCCTTATCCCAGCATTTTAAATTGACCATGTAGTTTTGCATGAACATCGTTCTCTGGTGTTGAAAGTTCGATAGAGCACATCATCGTCTGTAAATAAAAGGCGATGGATTCTGAAGATATATAATTGGAGAGGTGCGGGCCGTTGTCTAATGTTGTTAAAACTTGTGGCCCAAACAATTTGTATTTTCATGCTATATTGCTTTTATGTATGTGACATATTTACTACTGTTTTGCAACAACATGTGATTAAACGAATTGGGGGTCATTTATGTAAAGTAGGAACAGCAGTGGCCCTAAGGCGTTGCCCTGTGGAACGCATGACTGTACCGGTGCTATGTATGATGAAGTGCCGTCCAGGTTCATTTGCTGTGTGCGGTCCTCAATGAAGCTGCTGATCCAGCAGTGTGTCAAAATAAGGCATATTCTAAGACTTAGTTTACACAAATTTATTTTAGCTCGATTGCGAAACAAGTTATTCAACTTATATAAATCACTCTCGAGACCTCATTCCTGATGGAATCCATCGCCACGAGGGACACCACATGACACCACCGTTGATAATAGAACATGTTGAGGAGGCGAATTTGAGGGCTGATTTACGGTCAGTATCCATTTTAGTAACGTGTATGGTGCATTAGTAACTGTTTGTTGATAAAGTTGTGAACAATGATAGATAATTATTGGTGGCATGTAATAATAGTATCCAACATAGGTCAAGGAAAAATTAAATTACGAACACACAGGTTATATAAACCTAATTATTGTGTAGAGCCGTTTTGCAATGCCATTATGTCTTGCGAACATAGATCTATCAGATTGTGCTAGGGTTCGCTGTGGTACAGCACATATTTGCATAGAAACTGGAAGAATCGGAAAGGCTGTGCCTATTTTGTGTAAGTTTAGAAAAATGAAAAACATGTAATTATATGTTGCTCAGTGAATTAACTGTACAAACGTATTACACAATAATCATTTAATCACTCTATCTGAAGATGAGAACTTTATATTTTTCTTTTCCAACCAGTATGCATACTTGATTAGGTATATTGCAAGAGTCTGCTTTGATATTTTACAAAGAAGGGCTAACTTTGTTTATAGATAAAATGGATAAAATACCACTAATTGTATGTGTAAGGGGTTTAATTACAACGTCAATGTATATAGGATCATAGCCATTTATATATTAGCATGTATATAATGCATTTTATTTTATCTAGGAGAATGGTCTATGTGCATCTATGCTAATGTTGCAAATCAGTTTAGCATAATTTATCATTGTATAAATATGTCTATATAGTCTCTTATAATTATATAGAGAATGACTATGCACACTGCTGTATGATGTTGTATCTATGCTTCTATAAATAGGATACACATTGATGAGACTTAATAAATAAATATATAATATTGTTTCTTATAATAGTACAAATAAAATGCATTAAATCATAATATGAAATAATTGATATCGTATTGTAACGAAGCAAGCCGTTTCGCTATTGAATACAACACGACTCTGCTACTTAACAATGCAGTCCTCACACACAACACATACTGCTACAAAAACTCAACCACCTCAAATAATACAACGCGATAGTATGGTGGGTAAGGAGCAATCCATGGATGGACATATTAAACAGGACTTGTAAGCACTTGACTGAAGTGCGGGAATCAGACCTTCACCCTAGCACTCAGTCCTTCGAAATACACCAAATACCAATTTCGCTACAGTATGATTATCAGTTGGCTCCAAATATCATAAAACACCAGGTGACCGTTTAGAAATTTGTTAGTAGTACCTAGATCGTTTATTTATTATAGTGTCAACCCTATTGACTTGGCCAGTTATTCTTATGAATGAGTCTCAACTCGCATTAGCTATTGTTATGATAAAAGTATCAAATACGACCATATTACATTCTTATGAGACATCTATATGAACATCAGTACTTCCCTAATCATATCCCTTAAACACAGGTGACAGGCGGCTGATATACAATCTATAACCAATATTTAGCTAACTGACGGTTCACTCCTGACGAGGTTCGAACTGTTCACACCTCCAGTTCCGTAAGCAGACCCGTTAACAATTAGGCCTCGGAGACGATATGGGCGGGCATTTATATTGCGCAAGGACCAATTGTGATGCCACAAGTTCTAAGTATATCAGGACCGAATCTGTAAATCACGTGACCTACTCATGCTAAGGTTGTACCGCGTTGTCCATATGTGTCCACAGTTGGACAGCAAGATGCAGTCTTTTAAAACCTAATTAGTGTAAGTCGTGATTGCACAGTGGTTTCACAATCGAGCTTAAATAAATTTATATATAAACATAATTAAACGATCTAAGATATACCAAATATCGAGCCAAAATAAATATATTCAAAATAAACAGCCCAATCACGTCCTACACGTTCTGCTTTATTAAATTACTTACAGTATTGTGTTCTTATTCCATTTTGGTAAGTACACATGAACAACGAGGAATGTTCTTAAGACCGAAAATATATTTCACACGAGAAATCAAGTGTAACTTGAAAATGGCGGTCAGTTTCAAAACAAACATTTGATACGTATAATCGTATTGACATATATTACAAGAAAGAATTGATGCAAGTATTCAAAGTGGCCGGATTATGTTTATTAACATTTAATAATCTTGTCTATAGAAACTTTAACAACTATACAATCATATAAACAGTCAACTCATTATTCAGTGAGTATTTAATTTTGACAACGACTAACGAACGTATCCGAATAGAGTGATGGAACCTATGCTCCGCGTAAATCCCACATATAATGACCAGTACATAATGTTAATTGCACTTGTTGTATATTATTATTTTCTTCAGTCGTGAAAATAACTTTCAAAAAACTTGTTGACAGTTTAGTTTCATCACGTCAATTCAGCTATCGCAAAATAATACACCAAATAGTAGCTGTAAACATTCACATAAACCTTTTAATACCCGTAGACAACATAACCAGACACACAAACCCATATTGTTATAAACACATCCCTGTCAACAAAGATTCATACAAATTCTCTTTTTATCCAAGAACCGTCATCCAATGGAACTTGTTACCACTTGCCGCACATGAAGCAATAACAGTTGATGGCTTTAAAGCACTCATCCCTGTTTCTGCCCTCCCAACCATGATCTAAAGCATTCATTCTATGTACAAAATCTTAAACAAGCACTGTAGTATATTTGTCTTTGGACATTCACTTATTTGTTAATTAATCATTGTAAATATCATCATCTCAAAATTCACCAGCGACGACACATAATCCTCAATATTGAGGGAGTGCCGAAATCACCAAGAAGAAGAAGAAGGTGTTGGGTCGTCACCCGTTTATATAAATATGGGGGAACGCAAGACTTCAGGGCACCTATGCACGGCGTACTTGTTATTTTTATCCACCATAACTTGTTGAATTTCTTATTTTGATATAGTACATCACTGAATAAAAATACTTATTGATGTCAATCATGAAAGGGTATAGAAACTATTTTTCATGTATTTACATGTGTAGATTTTTTAAATTCGGATCTATATAATTATAGCAACCTGAATTGCTCATGCACCGTATCAGTTTCGGTGGAAATATTCTCCAAATGATTTGTTAGTTTATATTCGTCTAGATACTGGACCAGTCATGCAACAGTTGCATCAAGCAACAGAATGATATTGAACCATACTTCAGCTTTGTCAGTGAAATTAGCCTAGAACTATATAAATATTTTAAATACGGATGGAAATGGACAAATACGCCTGAATAGGATTACGCCGAGCATAGGTTCCACCACTATACATGTATATGTATAATAATGTGCTGAGGACATGTTGTTAATTGGGGCAGTTATTTATGATGATGCATTGCACAGTTCAAAATTTATTTGTTTTAAAAATCATAATCGGCTGATCAACGCATGGCCGGACCGGCGATGACAGACTTGTGTAAGCTAGACTAATGTCTATATTCTAAATTGAGTAACTTGCTCCTTTCAGTATTGATAACGTACCAACATTTTAAAAAATTTCTCTTTATGATAAGGATTTGATGGTGTACCTAAAACACTTGTAGAGTTCACATGAACAAAACGTTTTCCAAATAACATGACCTCGAGAATTTGATCCCATTAAGAATGCAAGAAGCCAGTATAAGTTTTGACATGAAGAGAAATGTCACCTATGGTGGAGGCTGGCACACTATTGACACTATAGTGGCTTGGCTGCTGTTTTTACTGGCAAACCCATGTGTGTTTTACCTTTATTTATCGTCGCTACCGGTTCTCCATATGAGCGATGCCTCCTAAAGAGATTAGTCATTTTAGTTTTTTGGAGGATAGTGCAATGATACAGACAGAGACCTATACCAGAGTCTCCTCTTGTTCTTTTATGCGCACGGTGTAAAGCACCAACGCAATACCTCAATTTAACGTCCCATCTGAAAGACTGTTAATTTTATTAGGGTCAGACGGGGGATCGAACCTGCGATCCCTGGATTACCAGTCCAGCGTGTTACCACTGGACTACAGATCCGGCATAGACCCATGTCTCTTAATAGCCTAACATATGTATCAGGCCTCGACAATTTTTTAATTTCTTACTCGTCCTACTGGGCGAGTGATGCCACTGTTCCACTCGTCCAGATTGGACTATCAATCGTCCCATGTATTTTAGGAAAATTAAAAATCGTCGGAATTGCACTTTAATTTATTAATAAATGCAATTAGGCCACACTAAATTGATCAGTTGTTCGTCGGATTTACCGACCCTGTTTTAACCAAAATGAAATAAAACTAGTTTAATTTTTTTACACCGACCGTACCATTTAAATGCCTAAAAGCTAAAAAAAAATCAAACAAATTTGTCCCGAAATTGTTTTGGACAGAATCATGGCAGATTTTTTACTATTACGAATTAACCAGAGATTATATCGTTGTCATCTCTATATACGATATTGCCCGTTGCGATTCCTTAACACTTACCAGAATACACCTTTCGGTAAATGCCACAGTAGACAACATATAATTAGCGGATGTATTATCTTGGAATGAAATACGTTATATACTTTCAAAACAAACTATGTACAACCGAGAAGATTCTTATATTGACCCAAAACTAGCAGCGCCCTAGCAGCTTACTCTTATTGTAATACGGCGTATTACCGTGTATTGAATTTTATCAAATCGGAATGGTACCGCACCGTAACGTTTATCTCCGGAATGTATCCTTTATTTTCAGGGTTGATATAAATCATGATTTTTTTAAAAAAATCGGATTTTTTTGATTTTAATTGATTTTTTTGATTTTAATAGTAGTTATTTTAAAATATATAGTGATACTAAAATAAAACACAAAGGTAATTTCAATGCATTTATGATTTAAATATATACATTACACATAGTTTAGAATAAGATGATTTAAATATATATGGAGAGGTTCTCCTCATCATGTGTATGAGTAGTCGGAGTATATGTAGTATGTGGAGTAGCTGGAGAGTCTGGAATAGCATCATGCGCTTGCTGCTCAGTGTCGCGACTGTCGGCAGTGATCAGGTCGCACATACTAGTAGTGTTACTGTTACAATCTTGAACATGTTGCTTCATACGAGAGACCAGTCCCTGCATTTGTTTCGCACACTTTTTACATTTAGCCTTACATCCAGACTTTCCATGAACAGTAAACTTGTCAAAATACAACCATACACAATCTTTTTTTCTACCAGACATTGTGAAGATTGATGTGCAACTTCCCTTTATTATAATACTGATCAACAAAGTTGCTTCTTATTAACTGAAGTTTTTGAACATATCAATATTAGGTCAAATTTGAAATAGATACATCTACAGTGTATATATATAGTCTATTAGCCATTTTAAATAATTATAGATAAATAGATCTATTTTAGGCCAATGGTCATTACTGAAATGAGTCATGGGAACTAATTGAATAGTTTTGAATAGCTTCAAAACATAAATGACTCTGTACTACTTACTTTCTTTAATACAATCATTACAATGCAAATAATTACCTTCAAAGCATGCCCCCAATTACCAAAACCAAAGACATGTGTGGACACTTACCTCTATACTAACTGTGACCGGCTTATAATTATCTAATCCGTGATAAATAGTTTAATCCATTGTTTTTAACACCAATATTTTTTTTGATTTAAATCATGATTTTTTCAGGTGATTTAAATCATGATTTAAATCAAGTGATTTAAATCATACAACTCTGTTTATTTTCAAGATGGCAGCCTCCACACTGAAAAATGTGTTAGTGGTCAGCTGCAAAGATACATTCCAACATGTCGTGTTTTTGCCCACAGCCGTGGAGTGTGGTATTGATACATTATTTAGCTCCGGTGTGCTGTTACTGTGGAAGAGATGATGAACTGTTGGATGATAACAATGCTTATATATGTGAACTGTACACAAAGTTCTCAGTGGTACGGCCACTGTGTAGACGTTGCCACGCTAGTGGGAAAGAGGCTAAAACCTGGGGTACTAAATTCATGAAGAAACGGAAGACATAATTGGTATCAGACATTGTTGATGAGGCATTCGCCTTCATTTAACGTTATAAAATACATGACAATATTTTCAAAAGAGACACAATTCTGGAAGAATGCGGTTTAAGTGTATAAACAAATAACAAATAATAAATGTTTTTTTCTAAATATTCTTCAATTACATGTGTATCGAATTTTATCTGTGGCATTTACCGAAAGGTGTATTCTGGTAAGTGTTAAGGAATTACAAGCCTCCAACCTTGTGGGAGCATACTAGTATAGATTTACTCTTGTCTGTTTCCATACATGTACATGCGTGCAGCTGAATCATGTGGTACACACTGCTTCGCAAGTACTTGATATAGGGTCATGAAACGGTACAGTTATGTGTGTCAGAATGTGAAATTGTGCATCTGGGGTTTTGTTTCCCTTTTACCAATTAAGAACAGAGTTATGGCCATTGACAGCAACAAAATGAGCATGCTTTAAATAATGAAGTATGTCTGTTTGGTACAACTATTTTTCTTTCTTTTATTTATATCATGGAAATCTATTTTTATTTTTATTTTCTTCGTTCGACCCTAAAATGACTGAAACAGGAAAAAAACTATTTTTATTTCGATCTTTCGTACCATTTTTTTCTGCCAAAATTCCGTAGAACAACAGATCAATTTGGTGTGGCCTTATGTGGCAGTATAAACACATTAAAATATCCTCGGTGATTTCCCATTACCACGCCTGGTAATCATTCCGAAGAAAGTAAAACGGATATTATTTTATTTTGTTCCTTCGATTTATATTGGATATTTAGCTGAAATTTTCACTCGTCCGACTGGGCAAGCGACTTGGAATTTCTACTCCAGATCGAAAAGTCACTCGTAAATACGAGCGGACGAGTGGATTTGTCGAGCCCTGGAGTATGACAATATGTATGTTCCATTAATTTCAAACAACTTGCGGGGACACCTAGACATGTTTTCCTGAGCAGGTTTAATGAGATGAGATCATGAGACGCTCTTCCTACATAACTTGTTTGGTTTGTAGGTTTAGTGAGATGCGATCATGAGACGCTCTTCCTACATAACTTGTTTGGTTTGTAGGTTTAGTGAGATGCGATCATGAGACGCTCTTCCTACATAACTTGTTTGGTTTGTAGGTTTAGTGAGATGCGATCATGAGACGCTCTTCCTACATAACTTGTTTGGTTTGTAGGTTTAGTGAGATGCGATCATGAGACGCTCTTCCTACATAACTTGTTTGGTTTGTAGGTTTAGTGAGATGCGATCATGAGATGCTCTTCCTACATAACTTGTTTGGTTTGTAGGTTTAGTGAGATGAGATCATGAGATGCTCTTCCTACATAACTTGTTTGGTTTGTAGGTTTAGTGAGATGAGATCATGAGATGCTCTTCCTACATAACTTGTTTGGTTTGTAGGTTTAGTGAGATAAGATCATGAGACGCTCTTCATCATCAGACCGGGCCTCACTAGGCCCTCTAAGGATTCGTAATGATGAGAACAGATTGTCTACTGTGCGCAGCGGTCGGAGCTCCGTGGCTAATTCAGGTTAGTGAGACTTCTCTACAGGCCGTAACATACATGTATGTAGAGTATACTATAACCCTTTGCCAGTTGAGTAAATAAAATCACAGTTGCAAACAACATTATTATTAACATGGATCAAGATCAGCTGCTGCATAGTGGCGCGTCTGATCAGGATCTATGTTGTTTGCTATTCAGCTACGTATTTTATATGTAGCTTCACTTTGTGAATATTATTCAGCATAGAACCTGATGAGACAGCACATTCTGTGCCATCTGTTCTGGCTCTATGCTGTTTGTATAAGTGATTTTATCTGCCGCTAGCGTGCAAAGGGTTAAAGGGTAGAAGGCAAACTCTTTAATAATAACTTCAATATGTTGTCAGATTTTGTCTGAACTTTTCAGAAAATGTACATTCTATTATTTAACATATATTTGTTATGAGCTACCTCTTAGTTACATGTACCTACTGTTTTTTGACAGTTTTCCATTTAAGCTCAGTAACAATTGTACAATTGACATTGATCTGTATTACTTAGCAGTCGTTGAGGTGTACATGTAGCGTTCATATTGCAACATCTTGCGATATCCTGTAACGTATCTACATTGTAATGACATGCCAGAGTCACAGGTTCCAAAACATGTCAGGTGAGCGATTTAGGGCCTCCAGTCTCTTGTTATGCCTATGGTTGCATGTATAAAACAACGTGGAGTATAGCTAATCTAAGGCAAACAAAAATAATACCTGTGTTTACTGTTTGATGCCAAAAATAAATAGGGTCGGTCGGTAGGTAGGGCTTTTTGTTTTGATTTTTAGGCACAGAAAGATGTGAAAAAAGAAATTTCATAAACAAAATTCAGGGGTGGGGGGTAAAAAACGAGTCGGTTGGGAAACCGTAAACACAGATATATTTATTTTGGCCTAATGGTTGCATTCAACTTCTCAGTCTGCACTATCCGCACCCTAATGCACAGGGCTTAGAGCGACATTACATCGCAAAAGGAAATATCTTTGCATTTCTTTCAAAATAATTCAAACACTAACTTTCAACCAATAAATACTGGGTTTTTTTTGTGGACTTACAAACTCACAAACTCTCAAAAGTGAAAGTAGGATTTCATATACATGTAACGGTTAGTCACACTGCTGAATTGGCATTGTTTATTATTGCAGTCCATGCTAAACACGTGATACTGTCGTTAGAGATAATTTGAATCATCTAAAAAATAAATCTGCAAATATACAAATGTGAGATTTAACGTTAAATCTTTACCATAAATCTTGTTATTCAGGATACACGCGTTGTATTCAGCATGAATGTTGACATACATGTATTTATATTATGTTGTTATGTGCGTTGTATTCAGCATGAATGTTGCCATACATGTATTTATATTATGTTGTTATGTGCGTTGTATTCAGCATGAATGTCGACATACATGTATTTATATTATGTTGTTATGTGCGTTGTATTCAGCATGAATGTCGACATACATGTATTTATATTATGTTGTTATGTGCGTTGTATTCAGCATGAATGTCGACATACATGTATTTATATTATGTTGTTATGTGCGTTGTATTCAGCATGAATGTTGACATACATGTATTTATATTATGTTGTTATGTGCGTTGTATTCAGCATGAATGTTGCCATACATGTATTTATATTATTTTGTTACGTGTACGACGTCTGTCTTTTAGTTGAAATACTCAGATTCTATGGCAAATATTTGGAAGCAAATTATACCATATAACAGGTAATTCTGTAGAAAGTTGCTGTTTTCACCGATGTTTTAACCCTTTCAACACCACAGACCTCTAAATTGGCTTACAAAAAAGTGTAGATCCAGATGAGCCGGCTCGTGACGAGCCGTCTCATCAGGATCTGCACTTTTTTCAAGTAATATAACTATTTTTAGAAAATAAAATACCCATTTTGATAAATGAACTGATCCAAATGTAATTTTGTTATTAATTTATTGGTCTAAAAATATCATGGACCAATCCATGTCAGTTACTTGGTGTTGAATGGGTTAAGCTATTCCTTACAAATAGAGAGAATACGGTTGGGCAGAAAGGAGATCTGTTTGTTTAATATATAACATAACATGTACATAATTATATACATTATTACTAAGCGTCTACACCCACACCATGTACACAGTCTTCACGAAACTTTGCCAGAGTTTGTCTGACACCGGTCAGACAAATGATTAAAATGCACTTAAACTTTCAATATATTTTGTCTGACCGAAGGATTTTTTGTCTGACATGTCAGGTGGTCCTACGGATTTCGGGAAGACTGTGTACAATGGGCAGTTATAAATGTATACACAATGTAATTATCTGTGCCTCAGTTTTTTGGTAATTTGAAGTTATTAATGGATTCCAGCTGATCCGATAAAAAGTGCACGATCATCGTCGGGTAACCGGATGTCCATTGGAAATCGCTCTGCAGTCAACAATGGCAGGCCGTCCATCTCTGGCGCTAGGAAGTCGATGTTACAACCTCCAAGATTTGGCCATACACAGAAAGCGAGGTGAAAATTAATGATTTGATAATATGCACACATACCGTACAATTCTACCATTACTTGATATTTTGTTCCTATAAACAAAGAACAAAATCGTTACGTTACGATTGTGCCCGTAACCCATTCAACACCAAGTAACGTCACGAGCCGGCTCATCTGGATCTACACTTTTTGTAAGCCTATTGAGAGGTCTGTGGTGTTGAAAGGGTTAGGCAAGGCATTTAAATTCCACGTTGCCTCTTCTCTCTCCCTCGTGGTGATGGATTCCATCAGGAATGAGGTCTCGAGAGTGATTAATATAAGTTGTAAGAACTTGTTTCGCAATCAAGCTAAAATAAATTTGTATAAACTAAAGAACAAAATCGAGTGTGTTTAAATCTGCAATAAACGCGACAATAACACACAGCTACAGCCTGTCTAATTTTTGGCTTTTGAATTTTGCTCCCACCATAAAAAAGCTTATTTAGGAATGAAAATCATGTGACTTAAATAAGTCATAGTAAAATAACGTGGCATAATTTGACACGTATTAACTATATTCTTCATGAAAGTATTACTGTAGAACACTATTTATTCCCAAGATTTTATATTTCGCTAACTTTCGCCATCTAAGTTTATCGCGAGTTTAAGGTTCTAGTGAATAATAATGAGTGCCATAATTAACCACTTACCGTACATGTAGGTTATTCTTACGGGTCAAATCTCCAAACCATGTTTTATTTAAACCGCCTTCGTGATATATTTCTACGCATAAGAACTTCAAACTCGGGTTATTCTACGATATACCACGGTTGATACTTATTATTTCGATTCTAACACGACTTACTTCTAATAATTTTAGATGAGAATCAAAGGAGTATTTTCTTCAAACGCCGTATATGGAATAGCCAATACACGGTGCGCGCGCAGCATAGTTCAAGGTAGGTATATCGCAGAATAACCCGAGGTAGATTTTACTCTACAAGTATGTATGTTATTAGCTTGGTCGTGTTAAAATAGTCAATAAACAACGGAAAGACAAATTTTATAAAAATTTCTTAATTATATTTGATATACTTTCCAGGTAGTTGTTAATTTAATGAAAACCAATATCAGTGAATATGCATTTTTGTGTCCAATCACATTGATAATGCATGACCTAGTCATATATTATATATGTATTACATTTACCCGGATATTGACGTGAGAAACACTACCATCCGTACTCGCCTGTAAGACAACTTTTTAGCCACCAGATTATGGCCTCAAAGTGGCTTCCCGTCTTATAAGTGAGTGCTAAAAAAAATTATAATGTTTTTAATGTGTTAAAAACTTAAAATAATGGTATCCATAATTACATTTTAGAAAAGAAAGCTCTCTCACACTGAACGTTTCTTCAACATGCACTGGCGAAACATGCCATTTATACTTATGAGTAGTGTCTATTTGATCAACCCGTCATATATGCGAGTGCATGCCAAAACCCACAGATTTCAGGACCAAATGTGGGGGGCGAGGTCGTCTTATAGGCGAGTATGGATGGTACCCTTATTGTACATATAAACAGGTTATATAGAGACAGTGGTATTGATGGTACCCTTATTGTACATATAAACAGGTTATCTAGAGACAGTGGTATTGATGGTACCCTTATTGTACATATAAACATGTTATATAGAGGCAGTGGTATTGATGGTACCCTTATTGTACATATAAACAGGTTATATAGAGGCAGTGGTATTGATGGTACCCTTATTGTACATATAAACAGGTTATCTAGAGACAGTGGTATTGATGGTACCCTTATTGTACATATAAACATGTTATATAGAGGCAGTGGTATTGATGGTACCCTTATTGTACATATAAACAGGTTATCTAGAGGCAGTGGTATTGATGGTACCCTTATTGTACATATAAACATGTTATCTAGAGGCAGTGGTATTGATGGTACCCTTATTGTACATATAAACAGGTTATCTAGAGACAGTGGTATTGATGGTACCCTTATTGTACATATAAACAGGTTATCTAGAGGCAGTGGTATTGATGGTACCCTTATTGTACATATAAACAGGTTATCTAGAGACAGTGGTATTGATGGTACCTTATTGTACATATAAACAGGTTATCTAGAGGCAGTGGTATTGATGGTACCCTTATTGTACATATAAACAGGTTATATAGAGGCAGTGGTATTGATGGTACCCTTATTGTACATATAAACAGGTTATCTAGAGGCAGTGGTATTGATGGTACCCTTATTGTACATATAAACAGGTTATCTAGAGGCAGTGGTATTGATGGTACCCTTATTGTACATATAAACATGTTATCTAGAGGCAGTGGTATTGATGGTACCCTTATTGTACATATAAACAGGTTATCTAGAGGCAGTGGTATTGATGGTACCCTTATTGTACATATAAACAGGTTATCTAGAGGCAGTGGTATTGGTATGAAGAGTAATGGGATTCCTAAAGATCCGAGACCTGTGTCAGACAAGTCATATCAACAGAAAAATATCAAAACAGTACTAGAGGTAAGGCACCCAAAAAGGAAAACTCTTTGTTCCCGTAGTAATTTCGAAATTACTACTAGTTACATGTAGGGTAAGTGAAGATTTTTATCAGGATCTGCACTTTTTGCCAGTAATATGACTATTTTTAGACAAAATTACCCATTTTGATAAATGAACTGGTCCAAATGTAATTTTCTTATTAATTTATTGATCTAAAAATATCATGCACCAGTCCATGTCAGTTACTTGGTGTTGAATGGGTTAAAAAAATGTAAAAAAAAGTTCATCAGCAAATCTACTGGATTACATATTAGCTTTGACAATATATTTTGAACACAAACTTAAAAATAAGAATCTTTCTTTAAACTTACAGTTTTTGACTGAGAGGAGATATCCACATAACATAACACCGAAAATACTGCAGGCACCAATGTCGAAGGAATTCTTCAGGATATTTGAGGTACGGCATTCTTTATTCATCGAGGTATGGCATTCTTTATTCATCGAGGTACGGCATTCTTTATTCATCGAGGTACGGCATTCTTTATTCATCGAGCTACGGCATTCTTTATTCATCGAGCTACGGCATTCTTTATTCATCGAGCTACGGCATTCTTTATTCATCACGATTAGCGCAGTGGTTAGCAGGGCTAGCGCTGGCTTAGAATTTTCTTGAGCCAAATTTTTTATGGCATAATTCTGACTTGCGTGCTCACATTATTGTGCGCGCGCGTAACCACTCTACTCTTAGTTTTATTATTCAGAAATGGTCTATTATATAAGGTACAGACCTAGCTTTTCCTAAAAACAAATTTTCAGCCACAATCTACCAGTAAATAAAATAAAAATAAAAACAATGTAATCTAGTCATACTATTATTTATTTTACTAGAATATTTTTTATTCAGGAATACCAATAACACAAAGGTGCCCTCCATACATAGACAAGGTATAAAATCTAAAAATAAATGCATGTAATATGGAAAAAAACTGTTGTACATGCAGTGTAGCCAGAAATTAATTAAGGATTCTACGGGACTATGCTTTTCAATAACATTTATATTCTTTTAGCTCATTACACTTTAGTACTCATTCCAGTTTTTGGATTTTCCTAGACTCGAAAGAGAATCCATTTTTGATGCATAAAATAATTCATGAATTAATTAACTTTGCTTCGTTTGTGTTTTGAGATTGAATCCTTTTTAAGCACAGTACATCCAGTTCCAGTGAACGAATTCCCTTTTTTATGTTTAATACACAAACTGCACAAGAGTGATTTAGATTCACAGTCAATAATCAACTAAGGGTTGCCAATTTTCCATTTTCTTCTTGTGGTTTAAGAGATCTATTTACAGTATTTTTAGCTTTTTATTGGATACTGGCGAACTGCCAGATTCAGATTCTACTTTAAGTTTCTCAGCCATAATTAATAAAGCAGAAATTAATACCAATTGCATTTCTGTATATATATATCTACGAAAGAGTTACTCATTTATATCCTTTTTAATCAGCTTAATTACCATGTTCATAAACAAATTATCTAAACACTTAGCAGTGGTGTGCTAAAACTGTCCTTTGATCTGTTTCAATTTCACCAAAGAAGTAGTAGAATCCATTAATGAGAGCATGTATCATAAACATTAGGATTAACCATGCATTGTCTGCCTGTTTTGATAATAAATCAATCAGTCGTAAATTATCAACACCACTAAAACAACAAAGACAGAAATTGCCCTACGGTCAATGACCAAGCTGCCAGTTTACTAGACTGTTACAGATTATCGATTTTTTTTCTCCATGTGAAGTAAATTAGTAAGCAACATTTTAAACCAGTCTGGATTGTTTTAGCAATTTACATGCAGTGTTCTAAATTTAGCCATGACGGAAATTAAAGTTGCAGATTTTCGTAATGTGATACTTTTTAGGCTTTGAGCCAAATATGAATTTTCTTGAGCCACATTTTCATTTTTTGAGCCTTTGGCTCAAATGGTGAAGCACAGCGCTAGCCCTGGGTTAGCGCTTCTCACCAATGCAACCCGGGTTCGATCCTCGCACCAGGAAGTATATGTATATAATGAGATGGTACGGCGGTCGCCAGATTGGACACGTGGGTTTTCTCCGGGTACTCCGGTTTCCTCCCACATGAATGACCACATTTACGCTTTCATCCGTGCCAACGAGAGTGATTAATATAAGTTGTTAAAACTTGCTTCGCAATCGTTTTAAAATAAATAAAGTTTTATTCATCATGTACTAGAGAGAGATATGGGAGAATGGTCTCACTCAGCTGCCTCACAAAATCTGTTCCTGCTTCTCCCTCCTCCCCTCCTTTCCCCGAACAAATTCTACATAATAGCGCAGTGGTAGCGCATTTGCTTGAGGTGTCAGAGGCCCGGAGTTTGCGCCCTCGCTGTAGCAATTACGATTGTCGATGTCCCTTAGACAAGGCACTTAAATTCCACATTGCCTCTTCTGGATTCCATCAGAAATGAGGTCACGAGAGCGATTTAACTAATGTTGTAAGAACTTGTTTCGCAATTGAGTTGAAAAAATAAATTTGTGTAAATTTATGACTATTGTTGTGGCAGAATGGTTGTCATGGCAACTATCTTAGATATCTATTTTCGACTTCTCCCATTTATTTGATATTCAGAATGCCAAATACTAGCCCTGAAAGTCCTATGAATAAAACCTGGTATTTCTCCCATTTATGGTAGTGTTCCCAATTAGGATTAGTACGGTAATTATTTGGAAACATTTGACATTCACAAATACTACCAAGTTTTTAGCACTACAAACTAAACTATTTCGATCATGCTGTTGTTATACTATCTTTTGTTTCAGTTTATTTACAGATGTATTTCTCCAAATTACAAACTATCTCCAAAGCCAGAGGAGGAGATTCCACGTATCCTAAAGCTGCTTGGCTACCCGTTCCTGATCTCCCGCACGTCTATGTTTGCTCTTGGTACTCCTCATACTTGGCCTCACATCCTCGCAGCTTTGACTTTCCTCATTGAACTTATCAACGTATGTATTGCTCAAGATTGGGAGATATCCACTTGCACTGTTAATTAAATATATAAGTACATCATTCAGCTAATATTTTAGTCTTGTTTCATTCGTTCCCTCTGTCTGAATTTTTGTCTGCGCCACTGTGGTTGCCAATTGAATAAAAACTGGAGCCAATTTGAACAACTTGGAGCCAACTAAGAGCCATATAGTTCACAGATAAATATTTGACAAAACATGTGCCTTGGAAAAAAGTTAAAAGAAAACGGTTACGCTAAATATTTTCGCCTAATCACAAAATTTGGTGCCAGTATTATTTTGTTTTGTATACTTGCTGGTAGTTAAAGCAAGGAGTATATGTGTGCAGACTTGCTGGTAGTTAAAACAAGGAATATATGTGTGCAGACTTGCTGGCAGTTAAAGAAAGGAATATATGTGTGCAGACTTGCTGGCAGTTAAAGCAAGGAATATATGTGTGCAGACTTGCTGGTAGTTAAAGCAAGGAGTATATGTGTGCAGACTTGCTGGTAGTTAAAACAAGGAATATATGTGTGCATACTTGCTGGTAGTTAAAGCAAGGAGTATATGTGTGCAGACTTGCTGGTAGTTAAAGCAAGGAATATATGTGTGCAGACTTGCTGGTAGTTAAAGCAAGGAGTATATGTGTGCAGACTTGCTGGTAGTTAAAACAAGGAATATATGTGTGCATACTTGCTGGTAGTTAAAGCAAGGAGTATATGTGTGCAGACTTGCTGGTAGTTAAAGCAAGGAATATATGTGTGCAGACTTGCTGGTAGTTAAAGCAAGGAGTATATGTGTGCAGACTTGCTGGTAGTTAAAACAAGGAATATATGTGTGCATACTTGCTGGTAGTTAAAGCAAGGAGTATATGTGTGCAGACTTGCTGGTAGTTAAAGCAAGGAATATATGTGTGCAGACTTGCTGGTAGTTAAAGCAAGGAGTATATGTGTGCAGACTTGCTGGTAGTTAAAGCAAGGAATATATGTGTGCAGACTTGCTGGCAGTTAAAGCAAGGAGTATATGTGTGCAGACTTGCTGGTAGTTAAAGCAAGGAATATATGTGTGCAGACTTGCTGGCAGTTAAAGTAGTACCCAAGTATTTTAGTAGAGAACACATTTATTATGTTCTTGAAAGAATAAATACTCTTATTTATAATAGGATAGAACTGTTTCAATCTGCTGCCTCCATAGATACATACTCCGTAACAAATGATAATTTATTTAGCAAATAAATTCAATCACTTCTCATGATTTGCTAAGACTACTGATATAAATAAAGTACACTCGCATACACGTCTTGGTGACCAGGAATATGTCTTTAAGAAATAGCACTTTCTACAAGGACATTGAATGAACAAGAACACAAACACATTCTGTGAAATGTATGCATATTTTATTTTACAGTATGGCATGTCGTGCAGTGAGCATGTAGAAAGTCTGATGTTCCCTCCGGATGACGATGATCCTGATGGGAAATCGGAATTGAAGGTAAAATTGCTTTACATCACAGGCGTTGCGTTACATCACAGGCGTTGCTTTACATCACTGCTGTTGCTTTACATCACAGGCGTTGCTTTACATCACATGAGTTGCTTTACATCACAGGCGTTGCTTTACATCACATGAGTTGCGTTACATCACAGGCGTTGCTTTACATCACATGAGTTGCTTTACATTACAGGCGTTGCTTTACATCACATGAGTTGCTTTACATCACAGGCGTTGCTTTACATCACATGAGTTGCTTTACATCACAGGCGCTTTACATCACAGGCGTGCTTTACATCACAGGCGTTGCTTACATCACATGAGTGCTTTACATCACAGGCGTTGCTTTACATCACATGAGTTGCTTTACATCACAGGCGTTGCTACATCACATGATGCTACATCACAGGCGTTGCTTTACATCACATGATTGCTTTACATCACAGGCGTGCTTACACAGTGCTTTATAGTGCTACATTATTTTTAATAATGAGTGTTTTAAGACATAGTGCTTCTCAATTTGCTTACCAATTCTTCATCAAGCACTACATCAAGCCTATATGGTGCTAATTAGGCCAACTGTTTAACAGCGTTGTTCAAATGGTGTTTAATACATTTGCTTATACAGCGTTGCTTTACATCACAGGCGTTGCGTTACATCACATGAGTTGCTTTACATCACAGGCGTTGCTTTACATCACATGAGTTGCTTTACATCACAGGCGTTGCGTTACATCACATGAGTTGCTTTACATCACAGGCGTTGCTTTACATCACATGAGTTGCTTTACATCACAGGCGTTGCTTTACAGGCAGACGTAGTGCTTTGATAGTGCTGAACATTTATTTTTTAATAAAATGAAAGATGGTTTTATAGAAGACATATGTGCGTTTCTCAATATTTTGACTTTTAGCCCAATTCTTCCATCAAAGCACATACAGTCAAGCCTGTATTAGTGGTCGCCTGAATTAAGCAGCCAACCTGTATTAAGCAGCCAGTTTCCAGATTCCCAATATGGTGTTTTATTATACATTTGACCTCTATTAAGCAGCCAACCTGTATTAACCAATTCAACACCAAGTAACTCACATGAACTGGTCCATGATATTCTTAGACCAATAAATGAATAAGAAAATTACATTCAGACCAGTTCATTTATCAAGATGGGTAATTTTGTCTAAAATTAGTAATCCTACTTGCAAAAAGTGCAGATCCTGATGAGACGGCTCGTCACGAGCCGGCTCATCTGGATCTACACTTTTTGTAAGCCTATATAGAGGTCTGTGGTGTTGAAAGGGTTAAGCAGCCAGTTTCCATATTCCCAATAATTTAACATCCCATCTGAAAGACTGTTAATTTTATTAGGGTCAGACGGGGGATCGAACCTGTGATCCCTGGATTACCAGTCCAGTGTGTTACCACTGGACTACAGATCCGTCTATTTCCCGAGTGTCTCAGTAAATATACAACATCAAAGACAAATTACTACATGAATAAAATTGAAAGAATATCTAGATTGTAAACGTTACATGTTATAGTCGTTTCTTAGCATACCGCTGGTCTTGACATACCGAGGCATCCACAATTTTTCACAACGAGGTAAAATAACGCCACCTATCATTCTTTCCATTGGATCAATGTTGACCCATAAAGGTAAACATGTGATGATAAATAAGAAATCATAAACTGTCAACGTAAGTGGTGAGTAAACTATGATACAAGATGCTTAGTGGATATCAAGTTCTATTGAAAATTACCCCACCCCTTTATCTGAAAAAATGCTCCAAATGTCCATAATATATATTTATGTTCATTCCAACTTTGTAAAATAGCGGTCTGCTATCTGGTATTTATGTGTGAAACTGTTTAGATCACATGTTTAGGTTACTACGTACATCCCGTATTGCCAAATATGGGCATAATTTTAAGGTCCGAGACGCGCTTTTTCTATTGAATGATTATTTTTAAAAACAGTTTTCCCTCCCAAATTTAGTATTTTTTATTAAAAACAAGTTGATGTTCATATCTATTGAACTTTCTTCTGTGATGTACATCTATTGACATGTGGTGATATAGCCAGATTCCCACATTTTATTATTAATAAAAAGTAGGCCCATTGTGGGCCTAAAGCTATTTGTTGTTTTCTTGTGGGGAGATTAAAAAGATATTCATGTTTTATGTTAAAATGATACATTTACTGCTAGACTTCCATATTATAGTTTATACAGATTAAGGTCTCTATCAAATACTCACATAATTTTATTATGACTACCTTTGTATAAACACCCAAATCAGGGCCTCGGCCATTGCCGCGGTATACCCGGAACTACTGACTACGTATGCTGACACGATGGCGCCAAAAACATGATAAACACAAGTGATTCCCAAAAGTATTTCCTCTTTGTGTATTTGTAATGGTGAAGTCATAGGATGAAGCAAATTGAGGTTTAAATTCAGGTACAAAATAGTATATCTGTATTTTGGATTTGAATAGCTAGTACCGCGATATACCCATAATGCATCCTAAACTAAATGTATGTGCAGCCAAGTACAACTAATGGCAATCACAAACATGAATACAATAAAACACATACAACTAGCCATCTGGAATTATGAGGACTTTTAAGGTATTTGGTGGGTGGGACAAGTGGCCAATCCAATCTCACATGTCCTGGACAAAAACACATATGCAACACTGCAAGTGTCTAGTTTACTGAGGATATGTGTTATGTCTAGATGTAAGTCGTCCGCCTCCGTGGTCAAGTGGCTTCGGTTCGCTGACTTGTATACCACTGTAACTTATTATCACTGATGGTTACGGATTAGAGCCCAGCTCTGGCCGTGTCTATATATATGAAACAGTTGGCAGTTTCTAATGGAGGTTGGTGGACCAAGTACTGGTTAACTGCTGGAGTCTGCCCAGGAAAGGTGTTTTTTAGGTAAACTGCCCGTCGGCGATATAACTACCGTAAAAAGGGTGCTGATGAAGGCATAAAATCCAAACAAACAAACTAGATGTAGGTCTGACATAGATCAAGCTCGTACGTAGAGGTCAAATGAATATTATTGTCATAACCATAACCAAGCTACTTAAGACACGTTATGATGCACCATACGATGTGTCGTAACAAGTGAGTCGGCAGGTATTGGAGCCAAAATGCTCGCTTAATATCAACATTCCAAAACTTGTTTCATAAAATAGGGTATGAAATTACAACTCATGTAAGATCCTATGTTTAAGAAATTATTCAATCTATACTGAAAAACCATTCCAATGAAAGTCGAAGGCAATTCCAAGGGCTTCCATACAGATTTACAGTGTCTAAATCTTTTCAAAATAAAAAAATGAATTTCACAAGACACCACCATTTTTCAAAATTTTGAGAAAAATGTCGCAGCCATTATGAGGTGTTTTGCTGGCAAGAATTACGTGCATTCTTGTTGATAGACAGTTGATATGATGTTGTATATTGTCAGATATTTCACGTAGACAGTTGATATGTTGTTGTATATTGTCAGATATATCACATAGACAGTTGATATGTTGTTGTATATTGTCAAATATTTCACGTAGACAGTTGATATAATGTTGTATATTGTCAGATATATCACGTAGACAGTTGATATGATGTTGTATATTGTCAGATATATCACGTAGACAGTTGATATGTTGTTGTATATTGTCAGATATATCACATAGACAGTTGATATGTTGTTGTATATTGTCAGATATATCACATAGACAGTTGATATGATGTTGTATATTGTCAGATATATCACATAGACAGTTGATATGTTGTTGTATATTGTCAGATATATCACATAGACAGTTGATATGATGTTGTATATTGTCAGATATATCACATAGACAGTTGATATGATGTTGTATATTGTCAGATATATCACATAGACAGTTGATATGATGTTGTATATTGTCAGATATATCACATAGATAGTTGATATGTTGTTGTATATTGTCAGATATATCACATAGACAGTTGATATGTTGTTGTATATTGTCAGATATATCACATAGACAGTTGATATGATGTTGTATATTGTCAGATATATCACATAGACAGTTGATATGTTGTATATTGTCAGATATATCACATAGACAGTTGATATGATGTTGTATATTGTCAGATATTTCACATAGACAGTTGATATGATGTTGTATATTGTCAGATATATCACATAGACAGTTGATATGATGTTGTATATTGTCAGATATATCACGTAGACAGTTGATATGTTGTTGTATATTGTCAGATATATCACATAGACAGTTGATATGTTGTTGTATATTGTCAAATATTTCACGTAGACAGTTGATATAATGTTGTATATTGTCAGATATATCACGTAGACAGTTGATATGATGTTGTATATTGTCAGATATATCACGTAGACAGTTGATATAATGTTGTATATTGTCAGATATATCACATAGACAGTTGATATGTTGTTGTATATTGTCAGATATATCACATAGACAGTTGATATGATGTTGTATATTGTCAGATATATCACATAGACAGTTGATATGTTGTTGTATATTGTCAGATATATCACATAGACAGTTGATATGATGTTGTATATTGTCAGATATATCACATAGACAGTTGATATGATGTTGTATATTGTCAGATATATCACATAGACAGTTGATATGATGTTGTATATTGTCAGATATATCACATAGACAGTTGATATGTTGTTGTATATTGTCAGATATATCACATAGACAGTTGATATGTTGTTGTATATTGTCAGATATATCACATAGACAGTTGATATGATGTTGTATATTGTCAGATATATCACATAGACAGTTGATATGTTGTATATTGTCAGATATATCACATAGACAGTTGATATGATGTTGTATATTGTCAGATATATCACATAGACAGTTGATATGTTGTTGTATATTGTCAGATATATCACATAGACAGTTGATATAATGTTGTATATTGTCAGATATATCACATAGACAGTTGATATGATGTTGTATATTGTCAGATATTTCACATAGACAGTTGATATGTTGTATATTGTCAGATATATCACATAGACAGTTGATATGATGTTGTATATTGTCAGATATATCACATAGACAGTTGATATGTTGTTGTATATTGTCAGATATATCACATAGACAGTTGATATAATGTTGTATATTGTCAGATATATCACATAGACAGTTGATATGATGTTGTATATTGTCAGATATTTCACATAGACAGTTGATATGTTGTATATTGTCAGATATATCACATAGACAGTTGATATGATGTTGTATATTGTCAGATATATCACATAGACAGTTGATATGTTGTTGTATATTGTCAGATATTTCACGTAGACAGTTGATATGTTGTTGTATATTGTCAGATATATCACATAGACAGTTGATATGATGTTGTATATTGTCAGATATATCACATAGACAGTTGATATGTTGTTGTATATTGTCAGATATATCACATAGACAGTTGATATGTTGTTGTATATTGTCAGATATATCACATAGACAGTTGATATGATGTTGTATATTGTCAGATATATCACGTAGACAGTTGATATGATGTATATTGTCAGATATATCACATAGACAGTTGATATGATGTTGTATATTGTCAGATATATCACATAGACAGTTGATATGATGTTGTATATTGTCAGATATATCACATAGACAGTTGATATGTTGTTGTATATTGTCAGATATATCACATAGACAGTTGATATGATGTTGTATATTGTCAGATATATCACATAGACAGTTGATATATTGTTGTATATTGTCAGATATATCACATAGACAGTTGATATGATGTTGTATATTGTCAGATATATCACGTAGACAGTTGATATGATGTATATTGTCAGATATATCACATAGACAGTTGATATGATGTTGTATATTGTCAGATATATCACATAGACAGTTGATATGATGTTGTATATTGTCAGATATATCACGTAGACAGTTGATATGATGTATATTGTCAGATATATCACATAGACAGTTGATATGATGTTGTATATTGTCAGATATATCACATAGACAGTTGATATGATGTTGTATATTGTCAGATATATCACATAGACAGTTGATATGTTGTTGTATATTGTCAGATATATCACATAGACAGTTGATATGTTGTATATTGTCAGATATATCACATAGACAGTTGATATGTTGTATATTGTCAGATATATCACGTAGACAGTTGATATGGTGATGTATATTGTCAGATATATCACGTAGACAGTTGATATGTTGTATATTGTCAGATATTTCACATAGACAGTTGATATGATGTTGTATATTGTCAGATATATCACGTAGACAGTTGATATGATGTTGTATATTGTCAGATATATCACATAGACAGTTGATATGTTGTTGTATATTGTCAGATATATCACATAGACAGTTGATATGTTGTATATTGTCAGATATATCACATAGACAGTTGATATGATGTTGTATATTGTCAGATATATCACGTAGACAGTTGATATGATTTATATTGTCAGATATATCACGTAGACAGTTGATATGATGTTGTATATTGTCAGATATTTCACATAGACAGTTGATATGATGTTGTATATTGTCAGATATATCACGTAGACAGTTGATATAATGTTGTATATTGTCAGATATATCACATAGACAGTTGATATGTTGTTGTATATTGTCAGATATATCACGTAGACAGTTGATATTATGTTGTATATTGTCAGATATATCATGTAGACAGTTGATATGATGTTGTATATTGTCAGATATATCACATAGACAGTTGATATGATGTATATTGTCAGATATATCACATAGACAGTTGATATGTGTTGTATATTGTCAGATATATCTCGTAGACAGTTGATATGTTGTTGTATATTGTCAGATATATCACGTAGACAGTTGATATGTTGTTGTATATTGTCAGATATATCACGTAGACAGTTGATATGATGTTGTATATTGTCAGATATATCACATAGACAGTTGATATGTTGTTGTATATTGTCAGATATATCTCGTAGACAGTTGATATGTTGTTGTATATTGTCAGATATATCTCGTAGACAGTTGATATGTTGTTGTATATTGTCAGATCTTTCACGAGTATGTGTGTGCCTCGTACAAATCCTTCATGGAGGGAAATGATGAGCATTTAGAGGAGGACATCAATTTCAAATCTGCTCTCAGTAAGTTACATATTATCTCATACAAATTTATTTTAGCTCGATTGCGAAACAAGATCTTACAACTTGTATTAATCACTCTCAAGACTCATTCCTGATGGAATCCATCACCACAAGGGAGAGAAAAGAGGCAACATGGAGTTTAAATGCCTTGCCTAAGAATCGTAACGTCTCCAGCGGGGCTCGAACTCCGGACCTTTTATCACCTGAAGCGAACGTGCATCCACTGCGCTATCACAACTAGAGAGCTAGGGAGACTTGATTTTTTCTCAACTGCAAATAGTGAAACTGTATTTACTTGTAGTTTGCATGATATAAGAAAAGCTTGTACAGTAAAACCCCTCTAATCCAGACTGGACAAACTGGCTTAAAGTGGTTTTTAATACATGTAGTACAACGTACGCTTTAGTTATTGTACCTTATAAGATAGATGACCAGTACAGTTATTGTATCTGTTTATTCAGGACAGAAGTTACTGGGTGCTGGCGGTATTGATGGACTGATAGATGACCAGTACAGTTATTGTATCTGTTTATTCAGGACAGAAGTTACTGGGTGCTGGCTGTACCGGTATTGATGCACTGATAGATGACCAGTACAGTTATTGTATATGTTTAATCAGGACAGAAGTTACTGGGTGCTGGCGGTACCGGTAGTGATGCACTGATAGATGACCAGTACAGTTATTGTATCTGTTTAATCAGGACAGAAGTTACTGGGTGCTGGCGGTACCGGTATTGATGGACTGATAGATGACCAGTACAGTTATTGTATCTGTTTATTCAGGACAGAAGTTACTGGGTGCTGGCCGTATTGATGGGCTGATAGATGACCAGTACAGTTATTGTATCTGTTTATTCAGGACAGAAGTTACTGGGTGCTGGCCGTATTGATGGGCTGATAAATGACCAGTACAGTTATTGTATCTGTTTATTCAGGACAGAAGTTACTGGGCAGTACCAGCAGAGCTCGACAAATTCTTTTCAAACTGACTTGCCCGAGACAAGTGACACTGGCAAAGTGACTTGCCCCAATGTGAATTTGACTTGCCCCAATTATTATGCTAAATGTCGAATGATGGCTTACACTAGTTAAGTCTATGAATAACATCATAGTATATAATGAAAAGTCCTTTCGCGTTTTGAATCATATTTAATATCCTTTTTACCCTCAGTGAGTTTCACTTTCTTGGAAGTAGGCACACATTTGATCTAGTTTCCGTTTTTTACTATACTTTCACTTTCATATTCATTGGAGTTAAAGAATTTTAGCAAACGTATTGTAATTGAACATGCATTTGAATGATAACAGGGGATTTGTTTAATTTTGTCAATTATAACTTACAAATTTACAATACATCAATGAAATCGGCCTGTCTTCCGAGATTAATCAACACCATAGGTGTAGAAAACATGTATTTACCGTGTATGTACTCGTGGATAATGTCCTTGCTGCGAGTAATGTGTAATTAACAAGTATATAAGCATGGCATTGACAGATTCTTTGATATTTCGCCGGCGACTGCAAATTGTAGAAATTAAGAAAGCGCCCGGATGTTAAAAGCGCCTTAGTATATTTAATAGGACTAATTTGATAAGTGCAAATAAAACAATTGAAATGTAGCAAGAGCCTCGATTGGTCAAATGTTTTGGGTGATACCCGTCATTCATAGCATATAGTGGGCAGGATTTACAATCGTTAATAGGGTCCAATCAAGTCAATAAACAGTTGATTAGTTTGTTTATTTATTTTATCTGTTTATTGATATGTTTATTTGACACTTGTCCGATAATCACATCCATAGCATTTTGACTTGCCCGGGACTAAACTCTGATTGACGGACACTTGCCCAAACGTTCTTTTGACTTGCCCCGGGCGTCGGGCAATAGGATTTGTCGAGCCCTGACCAGTATTGATGCACTGATAGATGACCAGTACAGTTATTGTATCTGTTTATTCAGGACAGAAGTTACTGGGTGCTGGCGGTATTGATGCACTGATAGATGACCAGTACAGTTATTGTATCTGTTTATTCAGGATAGAAGTTACTGGGTGCTGGCCGTACCGGTATTGATGCACTGATAGATGACCAGTACAGTTATTGTATCTGTTTATTCAGGACAGAAGTTACTGGGTGCTGGCGGTATTGATGCACTGATAGATGACCAGTACAGTTATTGTATATGTTTATTCAGGACAGAAGTTACTGGGTGCTGGCCGTATTGATGGACTGATAGATGACCAGTACAGTTATGTATCGGCGGTACCGGTATTGATGCACTGATAGATGACCAGTACAGTTATGTACTGTTTATTCAGGACAGAAGTTACTGGGTGCTGGCGGTACCGGTATTGATGCACTGATAGATGACCAGTACAGTTATTGAATCTGTTTATTCAGGACAGAAGTTACTGGGTGCTGGCGGTACCGGTATTGATGCACTGATAGATGACCAGTACAGTTATTGTATCTGTTTATTCAGGACAGAAGTTACTGGGTGCTGGCGGTACCGGTATTGATGCACTGATAGATGACCAGTACAGTTATTGAATCTGTTTATTCAGGACAGAAGTTACTGGGTGCTGGCGGTACCGGTATTGATGCACTGATAGATGACCAGTACAGTTATTGTATCTGTTTATTCAGGACAGAAGTTACTGGGTGCTGGCCGTATTGATGGGCTGATAGATGGCCAGTACAGTTATTGTATCTGTTTATTCAGGACAGAAGTTACTGGGTGCTGGCGGTACCGGTATTGATGCACTGATAGATGACCAGTACAGTTATTGTATCTGTTTATTCAGGACAGAAGTTACTGGGTGCTGGCGATATTGATGGACTGATAGATGAAAACACTGAATTGGAAAAGCAGTTGGAACTTTTGGAAAAAGAACCTGTAAATAATGATTATGTCCTATACATAATGGCTGGAACTTTCAACGGGGGTGACATGATAATAACCGAGCACACACACATACAGGGTTCATGCGGCTTCTTAAATTCCTGGAAAGTCATGAAATTTGACGGATGGAATCCCGACTTTGAAAGTCATGGAATATGCCTGTTTTTCATTAAAGGTCATTTGAAGTTGTGGAATTTGAATTCCAGGCGTTCATCTTGTTGTGGACAGTTCAGTTCAAGCTTGTGATAAATTGTTATTGTAAAAACTAGCCTGAAATGATTAAATATAATACATTTCAACATCATCCATGCAAATATGGTTCCTTGAATTTCGGAAACCTGTCCTTGAAAGTCACGGGTAAGGTCATGGAATTCAGTCTTGCAAAAAGAGTTGGTACCCTGCATATAATGTAAGCCGAGTGACATCTTGGAGCCGGTGCACAGGTATTACTTGTATCTCTAGCACGGTGTATTCTTGCTGATATTGGAGCGTGGCCCATGCATGCCTGTCAATTTGCAATTTTTCACTCGTAAATGTTTTATATTGGGAAATATATCAACACTCTTTTATAAATACCAAATAGTGTTCAAGACTAAAGCTAGACATTCAAGATGTATGTTCCATTAATGTCAAACCCCTTGCGGGGGACCTAAACATGTTTTCCTGGGCAAGCTTAGCCGACCTAAGCGGTTAACCAGTACTAAGCAATGTGTGGGAGGTGCCTTGCTCAATGATACTACGTACGTGATCTGACTGAGTGTCGAATCTGACGCTCTACCACTGGATCATGGATGCCACATAGGGAGAAGTGCAAGGTATATGAGGGAGACGTTTGTGCTCTCTAGAACCCTAAATAGGGAGAAGTGGTAGGTATCTAAGGGAGATGTTTGTGTTAAGTGCAAGGTATATGAGGGAGATGTTTGTGTTAAGTGCAAGGTATATGAGGGAGATGTTTGTGTTAAGTGCAAGGTATATGAGGGAGATGTTTGTGTTAAGTGCAAGGTATCTAAGGGAGATGTTTGTGTTAAGTGCAAGGTATCTAAGGGAGATGTTTGTGTTAAGTGCAAGGTATCTAAGGGAGATGTTTGTGTTTAGTGCAAGGTATATGAGGGAGATGTTTGTGTTAAGTGCAAGGTATATGAGGGAGATGTTTGTGTTTGGTTTGGTTTGGTTTGGTTTGGTTTGGTTTGGTTTGGTTTGGTTTGGTTTGCACCTCCAGGCTAGAGAAGTTTGGTTTGCGCCTCCGGACTATAGAAATTTGGTTTGTGCCTCCGGACTAGAGAAGTTTGGTTTGTGCCTCAGGACTAGAGAAGTATGGTTTGTGCCTCAGGACTAGAGAAGTTTGGTTTGTGCCTCAGGACTAGAGAAGTATGGTTTGTGCCTCCGGACTAGAGAAGTATGGTTTGTGCCTCCGGACTAGAGAAGTTTGGTTTGTGCCTCCGGACTAGAGAAGTTTGGTTTGCGCCTCAGAAGAGAAGTGGGTGCTTCCGATAGAGAAGTTTGGTTTGTGCCCCGCTAGAGAAGTTTGGTTTGTGCCTCCGGACTAGAGAAGTTTGGTTTGTGCCTCCGGACTAGAGAAGTTTGGTTTGTGCCTCCGGACTAGAGAAGTTTGGTTTGTGCCTCCGGACTAGAGAAGTTTGGTTTGTGCCCTATGATAGAGTGTGTTTGTGCCTCCAGACTAGAGAAATTTGGTTTGTGCCTCCGGACTAGAGAAGTTTGGTTTGTGCCTCAGGACTAGAGAAGTATGGTTTGTGCCTCCGGACTAGAGAAGTTTGGTTTGTGCCTCGGACTAGAGAAGTTGGTTGGCCTCGGACTAGAGAAGTTTGGTTTGCGCCTCCGGACTAGAGAAGTTTGGTTTGTGCCTCCGGACTAGAGAAGTTTGGTTTGTGCCTCCATGCTAGAGAAGTTTGGTTTGTGCCTCCGGACTAGAGAAGTTTGGTTTGTGCCTCCGGACTAGAGAAGTTTGGTTTGTGCCTCCGGACTAGAGAAGTTTGGTTTGTGCCTCCATGCTAGAGAAGTTTGGTTTGTGCCTCCGGACTAGAGAAGTTTGGTTTGCGCCTCCGGACTAGAGAAGTTTGGTTTGTGTCTCCATGCTAGAGAAGTTTGGTTTGTGCCTCCGGACTAGAGAAGTTTGGTTTGCGCCTCCGGGCTAGAGAAGTTTGGTTTGGAGGGGTTTTTGGTTTAGAGGTTTAGAGAGGGTTTTTAGGGGAGGGGGGGGATAATGTTTTGAACAAATTTCAATCCCAAATTTACATCCAAAACTATTGACTCACTAATACAATAAGTTCTGAAATTCTTTAGCATATACCTAGAATAGATTTCACGTATTTTCATTGTTATATATATTATTCTCCTGCCTATTGTATATCAATCAATTGATAGGGAGAAGAACTATATAAGTTTTCTTTCGTTCTAATCCAATTCAGTCTACTGCTGTTAAATTATATGTAAACTATTCATTTCTTGATTACATGTATAAATACTGAAATAAATAACGTTTAAAGCAACATTACATCGTAATAAAGGATGTTTTGGGTAAAATATAAATACTAATGTGTGTGTCGAAATCGAAATAGTCGCTCAGAAACGATAAAATTCCAATAAATTTAAACCGTCGTATACGCGAATTTGTTTATCAACACACGAAATGTAAACATGCACAGAGTGCATGCGTGAAACAACAGAGGATGTAGAAAACAACGTATATATTTTGAACATGAAAGACTATCTATCTATCTTGGGGATGTAGAAATGTCCCTAAAAGACTTAGCTAACGGAGGTATGAATCAACATATGAAGTAATTTAATTAAAAAAGACAACGTGGGACAAATGGGGATGATGCATTCCAAATGTAAACAAGTGCGGGCGATGCGTTCCGGTTGTAAACAAGTGCGTGACCGATCGACTCGGAAAGTCCTACTTTCGGTTTCGAGTTTGTTTTATCGCAAACAAAACACTGTTTACCAAATGAACATAAGCATACAAAGTATAATGTTAGAATGTGTAGCAGCATTGCTACCCATATGTAAAAACTGAATTTTTCAAATATCTTTTATTTCATACGATGTAATGCTGCTTTAAACTAATAACAAACAAAGAAGAGGTATTTGTGGAAGATATGAATATATTGCAAGTGGTCAGCAAATTTTGTATTTCCACCCAAAAGAGTGAAAGATGGAATTAATTATCTTTCATTGAGAACAATTTGTCATTCATTGGGGGGAAGCATGAAATAATATTGAATTTATCCTCCATGCAATGATTGTTTCAGGATCGACTGAAGACCTTCAGTCAGAGGTTGGAACTGATGGAACACGACGACGAGAGGTTGGTGAGTTATTTACACGAGTTGGAAACTCACAAACGGCAACAGGAACAGCAGCTGAATGAGGTGGAAGAACAATATTCAAAATGTGGTATGAAATGGCTGATTGTTTCTGAATATAGCTATCAACTTGTTGCGGCAGATTGGTCCCCTCGGTTTGCCTTCCAGGGGTCCGCCTCCGTGGTCGAGTGGTTAAGGTCACTGACTTGTATACCACTGTAACCTATCATCACTGATGGTCATGGGTTTGAGCCCCGCTCAGGCCGTGTCTCATTTATATGAAAAAGTTGGCAGTTTCTTACGGAGGTTGGTGCACCCAAGTACTGGTTAACTGCTGGAGCTTGCCCAGGAAAGGTGTTGTTAGGTAAACTGCCCGCCGGCGATATAGCCCGAAATGGTGCTGATGCAGGGGTAAAACCCGAAATATAATATAAATAAATATGTACACACTCTATCGAACCCAGCTGTAGCCATTACGATTGTGCCTTTAGGCAAGGCATTTAAGTTCCATTTTGCCTCCTCTCTCCCTCGATGGATTCCAGAGTGATTAATATAAGTTGTAGGAACTTGTTTCGCAATCGAGCTAAAATAAATATGTATAAACTAAGCTAATTGTCAGTCTTAGCGGAACCACATACAAAACTCAAACTCTGTTTGCAATGGGCAAGACTTGCTATCCTTTATTCACTGGTTAATTACAAGTACAAAACAAATGTTTTCAAATCTATTTGACTGTACTACGTACATATAGTCAAATACATGAAACAGCCTGGGCGCAGACCGAGATACACGGGACCAGGGTAAAAACCAGGGGTCAAAAATCAGTAGTGTTAATGTAAAAAGCTCTGGAAAAAATGTATCCAATGTACCTCATGGTGCTTCATATATTTTACTAACAACATACATGTATCTTTGAATGTTTGTAGATTAAAATATTTACCGATAACATATTCATACTCAGTTTTACGATTTACTAAATGATACTTGTAGCAATAACACATCTGAATTCATTCCATTTTAGCATTTTAATCAATATGGAAACCCGTTCATAGATCCCATTGCCGAAACAAATTGAATAGCACAATTGCTTGCGAAACGATCTAAGTCTAGCGCAGAGCTGACAAACAATCGCACCATATCACATGACCGAACACGCACTCTATCCACACTGTATGTACATGCTATCCACGCTATCCACACTGTATGTACATGCTATCCACACTGTATGTACACACTATCCACACTGTATGTACATGCTATCCACGCTATAATGTACATGCTATCCACACTGTATGTACATGCTATACACACTGTATGTACATGCACCACATCCACACTGTATGTACATGCTATCCACACTGTATGTACATGCTATCCACACTGTATGTACATGCTATCCACACTGTATGTACATGCTATCCACACGTATGTACACTCAACCACACTGTATGTACATGCTATCCACACTGTATGTACATGCTATCCACACTGTATGTACATGCTATCCACACTGTATGTACATGCTATCCACACTGTATGTACATGCTATCCACACTGTATGTACATGCTATCCACACTGTATGTACATGCTATCCACACTGTATGTACATGCTATCCACACTGTATGTACATGCTATCCACACTGTATGTACATGCTATCCACACTGTATGTACACACTCTACCACACTGTATGTACATGCTATCCACACTGTATGTACACCTCTATCCACACTGTATGTACATGCTATCCACACTGTATGTACACACTATCCACACTGTATGTACACCTCTATCCACACTGTATGTACACACTTTATCCACACTGCATGTACATGCTATCCACACTGTATGTACACACTATCCACACTGTATGTACACATCTATCCACACTGTATGTACACTATCCACACTGTATGTACACACTTTATCCACACTGCATGTACATGCTATCCACACTGTATGTACACACTATCCACACTGTATGTACACACTCTATCCACACTGTATGTACAGTCTATCCACATTGTATGTACACACGCTATCCACACTATGTACACACTATCCACACTGTATGTACACACTCTATCCACACTGTATGTACACATGCTATCCACACTGTATGTACACACTCTATCCACACTGTATGTACACACTCTATCCACACTGTATGTACACACTCTATCCACACTGTATGTACACTATCCACACTGTATGTACACACTCTATCCACACTGTATGTACACACTCTATCCACACTGTATGTACACACTCTATCCACACTGTATGTACACACTCTATCCACACTGTATGTACACATCTATCCACACTGTATGTACACACTATCCACACTATGTACACACTATCCACACTGTATGTACAACTATCCACACTGTATGTAACACTATCCACACTGTATGTAACACTCATCCACACTGTATGTACACACTCTATCCACACTGTATGTACACACTCTACCACACGTATGTACAACAACTCTATCCACACTGTATGTACACACTCTATCCACACTACTACTGTATGTACACACCTATCCACACTGTATGTACAACTATCCACACTGTATGTACACACTATCCACACTGTATGTACACACTCTATCCACACTGCATGTACACATCCACACTGTATGTACACACACTATCCACACGTTGTACACACTCTATCCACACTGTATGTACACATGCTATCCACACTGTATGTACACACTATCCACACTGTATGTACACACTTATGTACACGCTATCCACACTGTATGTACACACTATCCACACTGTATGTACACACTATCCACACTGTATGTACACACTGTATGTACACACTATCCACACTGTATGTACACACTATCCACACTGTATGTACACACTATCCACACTGTATGTACACACTATCCACACTGTATGTACACACTATCCACACTGTATGTACACACTGTATGTACACACTATCCACACTGTATGTACACACTGTATGTACACACTATCCACACTGTATGTACACACTGTATGTACACACTATCCACACTGTATGTAC
>CM026387.1:5631489-5682420 GCA_014843695.1 Archivesica marissinica | reverse complement strand
ATCAGGATACAAGACAGTATTAGGAACAAGCTACATTGTATATCATGATACAAGACAGTATTAGGAACAAGCTACATTGTATATCCGGATACAAGACCAGTATTAGGAACAAGCTACATTGTATATCATGATACAAGACAGTATTAGGAACAAGCTACATTGTATATCCGGATACAAGACAGTATTAGGAACAAGCTACATTGTATATCCGGTTACAAGACAGTATTAGGAACAAGCTACATTGTATATCAGGATACAAGACAGTATTAGGAACAAGCTACATTGTATATATCAGGTTACAAGACAGTATTAGGAACAAGCTACATTGTATATCAGGTTACAAGACAGTATTAGGAACAAGCTACATTGTATATCCGGTTACAAGACAGTATTAGGAACAAGCTACATTGTATATCAGGATACAAGACAGTATTAGGAACAAGCTACATTGTATATCAGGTTACAAGACAGTATTAGGAACAAGCTACATTGTATATCAGGTTACAAGACAGTATTAGGAACAAGCTACATTGTATATCAGGATACAAGACAGTATTAGGAACAAGCTACATTGTATATCAGGATACAAGACAGTATTAGGAACAAGCTACATTGTATATCCGGTTACAAGACAGTATTAGGAACAAGCTACATTGTATATCAGGTTACAAGACAGTATTAGGAACAAGCTACATTGTATATCAGGATACAAGACAGTATTAGGAACAAGCTACATTGTATATCAGGATACAAGACAGTATTAGGAACAAGCTACATTGTATATCAGGATACAAGACAGTATTAGGAACAAGCTACATTGTATATCCGGTTATCAGACCAGTATTAGGAACAAGCTACATTGTATATCCGGATACAAGACAGTATTAGGAACAAGCTACATTGTATATCATGATACAAGACAGTATTAGGAACAAGCTACATTGTATATCAGGATACAAGACAGTATTAGGAACAAGCTACATTGTATATCAGGTTACAAGACAGTATTAGGAACAAGCTACATTGTATATCCGGTTACAAGACAGTATTAGGAACAAGCTACATTGTATATCCGGTTACAAGACAGTATTAGGAACAAGCTACATTGTATATCCGGTTACAAGACAGTATTAGGAACAAGCTACATTGTATATCCAGTTACAAGACAGTATTAGGAACAAGCTACATTGTATATCAGGATACAAGACAGTATTAGGAACAAGCTACATTGTATATCAGGTTACAAGACAGTATTAGGAACAAGCTACATTGTATATCAGGATACAAGACAGTATTAGGAACAAGCTACATTGTATATCAGGATACAAGACAGTATTAGGAACAAGCTACATTGTATATCAGGTTACAAGACAGTATTAGGAACAAGCTACATTGTATATCAGGATACAAGACAGTATTAGGAACAAGCTACATTGTATATCAGGATACAAGACAGTATTAGGAACAAGCTACATTGTATATCAGGTTACAAGACAGTATTAGGAACAAGCTACATTGTATATCAGGATACAAGACAGTATTAGGAACAAGCTACATTGTATATCAGGATACAAGACAGTATTAGGAACAAGCTACATTGTATATCAGGTTACAAGACAGTATTAGGAACAAGCTACATTGTATATCAGGATACAAGACAGTATTAGGAACAAGCTACATTGTATATCATGATACAAGACAGTATTAGGAACAAGCTACATTGTATATCAGGTTACAAGACAGTATTAGGAACAAGCTACATTGTATATCATGATACAAGACAGTATTAGGAACAAGCTACATTGTATATCCGGTTATCAGACCAGTATTAGGAACAAGCTACATTGTATATCAGGATACAAGACAGTATTAGGAACAAGCTACATTGTATATCAGGATACAAGACAGTATTAGGAACAAGCTACATTGTATATCAGGATACAAGACAGTATTAGGAACAACCTACATTGTATATCAGGTTACAAGACAGTATTAGGAACAACCTACATTGTATATCAGGTTACAAGACAGTATTAGGAACAACCTACATTGTATATCCGGTTACAAGACAGTATTAGGAACAAGCTACATTGTATATCAGGATACAAGACAGTATTAGGAACAAGCTACATTGTATATCAGGATACAAGACAGTATTAGGAACAAGCTACATTGTATATCAGGATACAAGACAGTATTAGGAACAAGCTACATTGTATATCATGATACAAGACAGTATTAGGAACAAGCTACATTGTATATCCGGATACAAGACAGTATTAGGAACAAGCTACATTGTATATCATGATACAAGACAGTATTAGGAACAAGCTACATTGTATATCCGGATACAAGACAGTATTAGGAACAAGCTACATTGTATATCCGGATACAAGACAGTATTAGGAACAAGCTACATTGTATATCAGGATACAAGACAGTATTAGGAACAAGCTACATTGTATATCCGGATACAAGACAGTATTAGGAACAAGCTACATTGTATATCCGGTTATCAGACCAGTATTAGGAACAAGCTACATTGTATATCATGATACAAGACAGTATTAGGAACAAGCTACATTGTATATCATGATACAAGACAGTATTAGGAACAAGCTACATTGTATATCCGGTTACAAGACAGTATTAGGAACAAGCTACATTGTATATCAGGATACAAGACAGTATTAGGAACAAGCTACATTGTATATATCAGGTTACAAGACAGTATTAGGAACAAGCTACATTGTATATATCAGGTTACAAGACAGTATTAGGAACAAGCTACATTGTATATCAGGATACAAGACAGTATTAGGAACAAGCTACATTGTATATCAGGATACAAGACAGTATTAGGAACAAGCTACATTGTATATCCGGTTACAAGACAGTATTAGGAACAAGCTACATTGTATATCAGGATACAAGACAGTATTAGGAACAAGCTACATTGTATATATCAGGTTACAAGACAGTATTAGGAACAAGCTACATTGTATATCAGGATACAAGACAGTATTAGGAACAAGCTACATTGTATATCCGGATACAAGACAGTATTAGGAACAAGCTACATTGTATATCCGGTTATCAGACCAGTATTAGGAACAAGCTACATTGTATATCCGGATACAAGACAGTATTAGGAACAAGCTACATTGTATATCATGATACAAGACAGTATTAGGAACAAGCTACATTGTATATCAGGATACAAGACAGTATTAGGAACAAGCTACATTGTATATCAGGTTACAAGACAGTATTAGGAACAAGCTACATTGTATATCCGGTTACAAGACAGTATTAGGAACAAGCTACATTGTATATCCGGTTACAAGACAGTATTAGGAACAAGCTACATTGTATATCCGGTTACAAGACAGTATTAGGAACAAGCTACATTGTATATCCAGTTACAAGACAGTATTAGGAACAAGCTACATTGTATATCAGGATACAAGACAGTATTAGGAACAAGCTACATTGTATATCCGGTTACAAGACAGTATTAGGAACAAGCTACATTGTATATCAGGATACAAGACAGTATTAGGAACAAGCTACATTGTATATCAGGATACAAGACAGTATTAGGAACAAGCTACATTGTATATCTGGATACAAGACAGTATTAGGAACAAGCTACATTGTATATCCGGCTACAAGACAGTATTAGGAACAAGCTACATTGTATATCCGGATACAAGACAGTATTAGGAACAAGCTACATTGTATATCCGGTTATCAGACAGTATTAGGAACAAGCTACATTGTATATCAGGATACAAGACAGTATTAGGAACAAGCTACATTGTATATATCAGGTTACAAGACAGTATTAGGAACAAGCTACATTGTATATCAGGATACAAGACAGTATTAGGAACAACCTACATTGTATATCAGGATACAAGACAGTATTAGGAACAAGCTACATTGTATATCCAGTTACAAGACAGTATTAGGAACAAGCTACATTGTATATCAGGATACAAGACAGTATTAGGAACAAGCTACATTGTATATATCAGGTTACAAGACAGTATTAGGAACAAGCTACATTGTATATCAGGATACAAGACAGTATTAGGAACAAGCTACATTGTATATATCAGGTTACAAGACAGTATTAGGAACAAGCTACATTTTATATATCAGGTTACAAGACAGTATTAGGAACAAGCTACATTGTATATATCAGGTTACAAGACAGTATTAGGAACAAGCTACATTGTATATATCAGGTTACAAGACAGTATTAGGAACAAGCTACATTGTATATCCGGTTATCAGACCAGTATTAGGAACAAGCTACATTGTATATATCAGGTTATAAGACAGTATTAGGAACAAGCTACATTGTATATCCGGTTATCAGACCAGTATTAGGAACAAGCTACATTGTATATCCGGCTACAAGACCAGTATTGGGAACAAGTTATATCCGGTGTCATATAGAATATTGACCCCTCCACAAAATAATGACCCACAGGTCATTATACGGCCATAAAATATTGATATTAGGAACAAGCTATCCACAGTTACAAGACCAGTTTACCATAACAAGTATACAGTCAAACTTGTGTTAAGCAGTCAGCATAGGGAATCTCAGAAAGTGGCTGATTAGCACAGGTGGCTGCTTAATCAAATGTATAGTAAAACACCATATTGGGAATCTGAAAACTGGCTGCTTAATACAGGTTGGCTGCTTAATAGAGGTGACCACTAACATAGGTTTGAGTGTACTTAATAGAGGTGACCACTAACACAGGTTTGACTGTACTTAATAGAGGTGACCACTAACACAGGTTTGACTGTACTTAATAGAGGTGACCACTAACACTGGTTTGACTGTACTTAATAGAGGTGACCACTAAAACAGGTTTGACTGTACTTAATAGAGGTGACCACTAAAACAGGTTTGACTGTACTTAATAGAGGTGACCACTAACACAGGTTTGACTGTACTTAATAGAGGTGACCACTAACACAGGTTTGACTGTACTTAATAAGGTGACCACTAGCACAGGTTTGACTGTATAATAGAGGTGAAAACTAACACAGGTTTGACTGTATAATAGAGGTGACCACTAGCACAAGTTTGACTGTATAATAGGGGTGACCACTAGCACAGGTTTGACTGTATAATAGAGGTGACCACTAGCACAAGTTTGACTGTACTTAATAGGTGACCACTAGCACAGGTTTGACTGTATAATAGAGGTGACCACTAGCACAGGTTTGACTGTATAATAGAGGTGACCACTAGCACAAGTTTGACTGTACTTAATAGGTGACCACTAGCACAGGTTTGACTGTATAATAGAGGTGACCACTAGCACAGGTTTGACTGTATATGCCAATACATATAAAATAGAGGTAGCAAATAAAAAAATTATTATGCATTTATAGCATTAACTTGTACAACATACATGTATCCAAGTTAAGCAGGGCAATAATAAGTAACAATAACTTCCTCTTTCAACCTAGAAGGAAGTTAATAGTGTAAAGAAAAAATATACATACAGGATCATACAGAACTCTAAATAAGCTTACAAAAAGTGTAGATACAGATGAGCTAGCTTGTGAAGAGCCGTCTCAACAAGATTTTGATAAATGAACTGGTCCAAATTTAATATTCTTATTAATTTATTGGTCTAAAAATATGATGCACCACCAGTCCATGTCAGTTACTTGGTGTTGAATGGGTTAATAGCAAAATTCAAAAACTAGTCTCATAAAATATGGTATGAAATCATCAAATGTGTAAGATCCTTTTACATTGCCATAGTGATCATTTTAATAAATAACTTTGCTACTTTCATTTTGGCGGCCATTGTTGGCGCAAATTGACATGCCGAAAAAAGTGGAAGGAATGAGCAAACACAAATTGCGTAGTGCAGTGTCTGATCATGATCTATGTTGTTTGCTATTCAACAAAGTGTTTTAGTTCCACTATCTGAATAGCAAACAGCATAGAGCCGGATCAGACGGTCTGATTTGGCTCTATGCTGTTTGCAAAAGTTATTTTAGTTGTGATTGGCAGGCTAACTTAGTAAGGAGTAAAGATTGTAAAAATAGAGCCAGAGGAGACTGTGGAATGTGTCTGTATCAGTGTAGTCTGGGAACAGGTGTTGATATATTTTGCCTGGTCAGTCATATAAATATATTTTAATACTGAGAGTCATTTTTGCCAGAAGTAAATGAGTGAAAAAACCGAGAGACTAGAACCCAGGCTAGTATCATTGCACTATCCTCCAAAATATACAATGACTAATCTCTTCAGTGCAACAGGTAGCGACAATAAATAAACGCCAACAAATAAGAAATAAGTATGATAGCTACTGACAGGCTGAGAAGACAAGGACCCTGTCACAACAGCTTGCCATGACCGGATGACCTTTAGCAGCGGCGGCACTAGTGGATTGGGGGGGTACAAGTCTGTGCTCCAGGGATCCTCTTTTGGGAGAAGTGAGAAAGCGCACAAGTGTGTCTTTAACCGTTTCCTTTATAGAGATTTAGGTTAATATACTATTATATCTCCATACAAATGACAGCCATTTAGCTATCATGCAGTGGATAAGTAGTCGCCATATCTATCCCACCTCCATAGATATTACTGGGACTACATAGAGATTTAGGTTAATATACCATTATATCTCCATACAAATGACAGCCATTTAGCTATCATGCAGTGGATAAGTAGTCGCCATATCTATCCCACCTCCATAGATATCACTGGGACTGTTATGAGATTCTGGCCTTTATTATGAACATTGGTTTGGTTACTACATTGTTAATGTATGTCGTATTGGTAATGGCGCCAAGAGGAGCTTCTATGAGGGAACAGTGCTATTTAATAAATACATGTATCAACAAATTATAGTTAAAATACACAGTATGACCATTAAGTACAACATTTGAATAGAATGAGTGCTTTATAAATGGTACAGTGTATCTTTTTGGACAAAATATGGTATGAAAATTGAAATGTTTAGGGAGGAGCCGGGTCCCCTAGGGTGTCTATTAACTCTATTTTGTCCAAGTTGAACAAGCCCTGTGCCCCAACTAAAATAATGGGTGATACAATATTGCTAGAAACACCCCGATAATGTACGAAGAATTCACCAAATGCAATGATCCCCAATTATAATGTACACAAGAATTCACCAAATGCAATGATCCCCAATTATAATGTACACAAGAATTCACCAAATGCAATGATCCCCAATTATAATGTACACAAGAATTCACCAAATGCAATGATCCCCAATTATAATTCAGGGTTCATTCTAGGTCAGAATTTTGGGGAGAAGTGACAAAGCGCGTGATCGCTTCCTTAAATGGTGTTCTTTAATATGTCTGCAAAATACGGTTAAAATGCACAGTACAACCATTAAATACAACATTTGAATAGAAGGAGTGCTTTATAATGGGCCAGTGTATCTTACTAGACAAAATTTTGTTTGAAAATCGTAAAAACCAAATTTCTTTTTTAGGAAGAAGTCAGATGGCGAAGTCAGGGTCCCTAGGGCGACAATTTCGCCCACATCGCCCTCTAGAATGATCCCTGATAATTTCATGGGGAACATGCCCTCAGACAACTTGTATACACATTCACAAAATCCCCCATAATACAAACATCCTGTACACCCCCCCCCCCCAGTTTGTGTCAGGTGAGCTAATAAGGTATTTTAAATAGTAACTGTGTACCTCTCAAATATCCATCATAAACATGTATTAGATAATATGATTATAACATGAACAATTACACCATTTTTAACATTGATATACAATGTCAAAATATCATCATCTTCAGTTGTTTGGGGAAATTCCCTGTTACTATAAATAGCTCACACAAGCATGCAATAGGATCTGAATCAGTAGTTTATATAGTATGTCAATATTGTGAAAACGATGTGGCTATCATAGTGTCATTCCTATCTCTATATAACCAGATGGTACCAGCCAATGTGCCGGCTTTATCTCCTATGTAAACAAATACACTTTCTGACAGAATAATCTCACGTGTTTTTTTAACTTTGCTTTAACCCTTTACTGCATAACAGATGAGGTCAATTACCATACATACTCACCTATAAGACGACCCCCTTACTTTGGTCCAGGATTCTGTTCAGTTTGGTATGCACTGGTGCATAGGACGGGTTGATAAATGGACACCAGACCATGTATAAATTGCATGGTTGGCCAGTGTATTTTTCAGTGTCAGGGTGCTGTGTGTGTGTTTACGTTTATTTATCGTCGCTACCGGTTGCCCATATGGTGGGCGACGCCTCCTGAAGAGATTAGTCATTTTAGATTTTTGGAGGATAGTGCAATGATACAGACAGCGACCCATTCCAGAGTCTCCTCTGGTTCCACAGTGTACGTGCTACACAAGACCTTGGTTTAATGTCCCATCTGAAAGACTGTTAATTTTATTAGGGTCAGACGGGGGATCGATTGACCAGGGTGCTTTATTTTCTAAAACGTAGTTATGGATACTAGTTAACACGTTTTAAAAAATTTTTATATTTAGCACTCCATGCAGGCCATATAATTCTATGAACAAATACATGTACGTGTGTGTGTTAATTTGTCAGGAGCAAAATTCAACAGCCATGAAATAGACAAGTTGTTAACGTTGTTTATTGCAGATTTAACGGTACATTAACTGTTGTTCTTTGTTTAATGTTGAGGTTTCAACATGCAACGGCTAGGTACCACCACTTGCAAAAATTTTTTTATTATTTTTCAATGATTGCGAAACAAGTTTTAACAACTTACATTAATCACTCTCGTTGGTGCGGATGAAAGCGTATATGTGGTCATTCATGTGGGAGGAAACCGGAGTACCTGGAGAAAACCCACCTGTCCGATCTGGCGACCACCGTACCATCTAGAATCCAGGTGGCATTGGTGAGAAGCGAGCGCACTAACCACTACGCTAATCGCACATTTCAATCAGTGGAATAACAAATTTCATTTTCGGTAGGACATGACAGAGGATAGCAGGTAGGACATGACAGAGGACAGCAGGTAGGACCTGACAGAGGATAGCAGGTAGGACATGGCAGAGGATAGCAGGTAGGACATGACAGAGGATAGCAGGTAGGATATGACAGAGGATAGCAGGTAGGATATGACAGAGGACAGCAGGTAGGACATGGTAGAGGATAGCAGGTAGGATATGGCAGAGGACAGCAGGTAGGACATGGCAGAGGACAGCAGGTAGGATATGACAGAGGATAGCAGGTAGGATATGACAGAGGATAGCAGGTAGGATATGGCAGAGGATAGCAGGTAGGATATGACAGAGGATAGCAGGTAGGAAAAAACAAACAAAAACAAACAAAACAAAAAAAACAGGACATGACAGAACAGGTAGGACATGACAGAGGACAGCAGGTAGGACAGGACATGACAGCAGGTAGGACATGACAGAGGACAGCAGGTAGGACAGGACATGACAGCAGGTAGGACATGACAGAGGACAGCAGGTAGGACATGACAGAGGACAGCAGGTAGGACATGACATGACAGCAGGTAGGACATGACAGAGGACAGCAGGTAGGACAGGACATGACAGCAGGTAGGACATGACAGAGGACAGCAGGTAGGACAGGACATGACAGCAGGTAGGACATGACAGAGGACAGCAGGTAGGACATGACAGAGGACAGCAGGTAGGACATGACAGAGGATAGCAGGTAGGACATGACAGAGGATAGCAGGTAGGACATGACAGAGGACAGCAGGTAGAACATGACAGAGGAAAGCAGGTAGAATATGACAGCAGGTAGAATATGACAGAGAACAGCAGGTAGGACATGACAGAGGAAAGCAGGTAGAACATGACAGAGGACAGCAGGTAGGACATGGCAGAGGACAGCAGGTAGGACATGGCAGCAGGTAGGACATGACAGAGGACAGCAGGTAGGACATGGCAGCAGGTAGGACATGACAGAGGACAGCAGGTAGGACATGACAGAGGACAGCAGGTAGGACATGACAGCAGGTAGGACATGACAGAGGACAGCAGGTAGGACAGGACAGCAGGTAGGACAGGACAGCAGGGGTAGGACATGACAGAGGACAGCAGGGGTAGGACATGACAGAGGACAGCAGGTAGGACATGACAGAGGATAGCAGGTATGATATGACAGAGGATAGCAGGTAAGACATGGCAGAGAACAGCAGGTAGGACATGACAGAGGACAACAGGTAGGACATGTTTAAGGACAGTAGGTAGGACATGGTAGAGGATAGCAGCTAGGACATGGTCACGGATAGCAGGTAGGACGAGGTGAAGGACAGCAGGTAGGACATGGCAGAGGACATGACAGAGGACAACAGGTAGGACATGTTTAAGGACAGTAGGTAGGACATGGTAGAGGATAGCAGCTAGGACATGGTCACGGATAGCAGGTAGGACGAGGTGAAGGACAGCAGGTAGGACATGGCAGAGGACAGCAGGTAGGACATGGCAGAGGATAGCAGCTAGGACATGGTCACGGATAGCAGGTAGGACGAGGTGAAGGACAGCAGGTAGGACATGGCAGAGGACAGCAGGTAGGACATGGTAGAGGATAGCAGCTAGGACATGGTCACGGATAGCAGGTAGGACGAGGTGAAGGACAGCAGATAGGACATGGCAGAGGATAGGTGGGTCAAAGCATTTCTTTCATCACGGTTGTTTCTACAATGCATCGAAAGAGTTGGTGTTTTGCTTCATGAAGTTACTTATTGTGGCTATTAACAACAAGGCGGTCTGATCAGGCTCTATTCTGTTTGCTATTCATATAGTGGAGCAAAAACACTTGACTGAATGGCAAACAACATAGATCAGACGGGGCGCTACGCAGTGGCCGATCTGGATCTACATGTATGTTGTTTGCAAAAGTGATTTTATTTACTCAGCAGACAAAGAGTTAATACAACTATTATACTCTATGTAATGACCCCAGACAGGTCCAGGGTGTTCACTAGACTTTGAAACTCAAGAGTCAATGACCCTTGAGGTCAAAATCTCAAGAGTCAACAGGAATTTTCAAGAGTCAAGCTGGAATTTTCAAGAGTCAAATATATGCATGTTGGTACTTTACGTACATGTAATTGGTTGTAGGTTCGTGCTACCACTGTTAGCGAAGGGATTTTTCTTTTTAGCATCTCTACACCAAGTACAATACAACAGAATCTGATCATCAGTTTGTTTCATTTCCAGCCACCCAAATTCATTAAGCCACTCAGACCTGAATTTTCTTTTCACTTTAGACTTAGGAGTGTCACAGTCTACTTTATGGCGTGTAGGTGTCCCAGGTTCACTAACACTATCACTCAGCTTACGTTTGGTGGGTGTGCCAATTCCGAAGTGACTAAGGCTTTTCTGAACCATATTAAGATTTAATTTCTAAAACTGATACTCTAATTTTTTATCTCCGATCTGATTGAAAATATAACTAAGAATGATTTAGGAATATTCTCCAGAAAATGAAGGGATAATGTAGAAACAATGAAATGATTAATGGGTGGTGCACACAATGAATACCCCATAGAAATCTGTAACAAACAATAACAAAAGTACTTTTACTCACCGACATCATCAAACGATTCCGGCGTATAATTTCTATATCAGTGGCCCACTATAAGCTTCTCAAATAGCAGACAACTTATTATTGACAATACACGTGTTACAAAAACACCGTTTTATCTATGCCGATTGTACATTGACAATACACATAATGTCAACACCTACTTAAACTTCTCAGTTCTCATGATGGCAAACAACACAAACGGTAATTGGTTGTTTGCAAAACTTGCTAAAGGTGTTTATTATGACAATCAATAATAATTGTCTTTTGATAAAAACTAATTTTTACCGGAAAAATACCGAGCCGTACAGGTATTAGAGAAACGTTATTAAAGATTTATTTCCCTTTGATACTAAAGTTTGGGTAAGCCTTTTTTCTCAACCACCCAACTGAATAATGACATCAACCACGCGTTTTGAACCTAACCCTGGGCAGCGCAAGTGATGAAGGCGCTTTATGCGTGGTTGATACTATATTCTGATCGGCTGGTTGAGATAAAGATGTTACGTAAAGTTTGCCTAGACGCAATTTGTCCGATTGTGAGTCCCTCGTAAATCACGATCGTGTTCATAACGAAATGCAGCAGACTTTTGATGACAATAACTGTGTTTTATATATGAATGATTACGGTCTTCGACCTCGTAGACAGACATATTTTGATAATTACTCCGCTGAGAAAATATTTGATGACGCATGACCGATCAACGCCCCGGGTCAAGTTGACTCTCGGGGCATTTTCACCAAGAGTCAAACATGCATCTTTATCAATTTTTGTGCGTCAAAACCCGGGAGCTCGGGTCAAATGAACGCCCTGCAAGTCGGCCCTAAATTACATTGACACTAAGTCATAATATTAAAGTGACACTACATCGGTGAAAACTCAAATGTATGCAGAATGTAATTTGCTATTATATTTAATAATTTTCCCCCAAATATGTACATCAAAAACTGAGTATTTCAACAAATAAGCATATGTCGTATACGCGGTTTGTTGACATAACAAAATAATGTAAATATGATTGACATTCATGCGTAATACAATGCGTTTATCCTGATCACGAGGTATGGTACATATTTACCGTGATATGTCACATGTGTGCCTATGCATATTTATTTGTAGGCTGATCTTAATCGAAAGTATAGCGTGCCTAGTATTGACTCCAATGGCAAACACACGGAGCGCGGATGACCGTTATATATGAAATCCTACTGCCACATTTGAAAATTTGTATACCTCAAAAACACTGTTTATTGATTCAATGTTAGTGTTCGAATGTATTCAGAATAATGTGTAGTCGATATGTATTTATACGTGGAAAATTGCATTTTATTTGCTTTTCGCAGTGTAATGTCGCTTTAAAATTATATATTTGGAAAGACAATTCTATTCTCTTTTATAATATATAACACTTGTTAGAAACGAATATAAATAATAAAAATTAATAAACTGCGCTACGGTTCTCGAGTTTTACCAATTATCTATCTAGCTACCAGTTGAGGTTACTAACAAATTTAGTTTTGCTTTTTATCGATTTCTATGGGGTATTCATTGCATACACCACCCATTAATCATTTTCAAAAATGTGCGTTCATTTTCTTGAGAATATTCCCAATTCATTCTTAGTTAACAAATTATCATACTTCTGGAATTTTGACTTGTCAATGGTAAATTCTGGTTGACGACCACAGAATATGGGAGGAGCTACCAGCACACTGGGATTTTACGATATACAAGATCTTAATTGACCACAAGGCTATAAACACGACAGGTCAACTCAGATGCACGGCTATTGTATATTAAGTCAAAGCGGATTTTCACGGGAGCTCAGGTCAAACGAAAACACTGCTTGTTGCCACTGCTGCCAATATCACTGTGAACAGAAAACATGGTGGCCCAGTGTCAGATTTAGACTTGAACAGTCCTGGGTTCGATACTCAGTCAGGCCATGTATGTAGTGTCAGTGAGCAAGACACCTCACACACATTTCTTATTACTGGTTAACCGCTTAGGCTGACTAAGCCAGTCTGGGTTTCAAGGCTCATTCTAGGTCATAATTTTTGGGAGAAGTGACGAAGCACGCAATTACGTAATTAAATTGTGTTAATAAAGTGATTTATAATGGGCCAGTGTAGCTTGTTTAGGGAGAAGTGGGGTCCCAATACAGGGTCCCTATGGCACCAAAGTCGCCATCTATAATGAGCTCTGAGTTTGACATTAATGGAACATACCCCGGCGTTACCAGTAATACAGTACATAACAGACTGCTATAGATTTTATAAATGTTCATACACTACATGTCCATTTTAAGTGATTGAATAAATAACACTTTAAATACCTTTCATTCATAAAATTGATTTTTTATGAGAAAAGTCGATAAAAATGGAGGCATCTTGCTCCCAGTAACCCGGAATGACGTCACTAGTTTTCGACTAACTGGAAATTGCCTAAAGTGTACGTGGTCCAATGGTAGAGCGTCGGATTTGAATCGAACAGTCTGGGTTCAATACTCAGTCAGGCCACGTATGTAGTGTCATTGAGCAAGATACCTCACACACATTGCTTAGTATTGGTTAACCGCTATGGTCGGCTAAGTATGCCCAGGAAAACATGTCTAGGTCATCGCAAGGGGTTTGACATTAATGGAACATACATATATACAGCACAAAGATGTATTCTCTATCTTCCTGTAGTGTCAAACCTCTCACTGGGATGTAGACATGATGCGCGTCAAAATCTCGCTGTGTGTAATAACAGTGAGACTATGATGACATTATTTATTTGTAAATATATTGGTGTTTCATCGTTTATTTACATGTGTGATCTCCGTTATCAGCTAGAATCGACTTTGGCTGTAAAACGCAGTTTTTAAAAAACTTGAGTGTGAAATCTCGGGCGATCTCTTGCGACTTGCTATTCTCAGTTAGGCGAAAACACGTTCTCACTGATAACTTCTGACGGAATACATACATACGAATATACATGCAAATGCTTTCCATTTTTATTGTCTCAAACAGGAACTATGTGCATGGTATTTGCATAACTTGGCCTTGTTTTGACTTTTGTTTTCACTTAGAACATAAAAAACAAAGACATATTACGGCAAATACATATGGTGATCGTCAAATGTTAGTAGTTAGATAGCAAGATAACAGAACGGTAAAATTCCTGCGACATACCAGATGTTCAATAAATTGGAAGATAACGGAGAAAGTTCGCAATATTTTTGACGTTTTCTATCCTGACTTTTGCTTCACTGGATATGGCGGACGTGAATGCGCATGCGTTCTTTTAGTTTCCTGAATCTGATTTCCGGCCAAAATATTATGTTTTTGTGTAATTCTCAAAATTAATAGAATTTATTATCTAATCAATATCTTTTATTAGAAATAGAAACCAATGAAGCATTTACATACGAAAAATAGTGCTATGTGAAAAAACAATATTGTAAGTTTGATTACATATTTTTTGTGAATCATATTCTTAGTGGTACACCATCCTTGACAAGCATCTCCCAATCTTCTTCTTCTGATGTATAGTATCAATCTGGTGAATACTAGTACCGGCGTGGTGTCGTGCAATACAGTATATCACATGTAGCTAAAGAGTATATGCATAGTGCAGTTTAAAACGAGTATATCTGAGAGTAACTGGCTTCTTCTTCCTAATATAGTACTGATATCAATATGTAGTCTGGGTTCCAGTCTGTCGATTTTTCCTTTGTAGCTTATGGCAAAATGACACGATATGATCTGAAACTCAACACGGCTCAATTACGGATTTGTGTGTGTGTTTTACATTTATTTATCGTCGCTACCGGTTGCCCATATGAGCGACGCCTCCTGAAGAGATCTTTATTAGTCATTTTAGATATTTGGAGGAGAGTGCAATGATACAGACAGAGGCCCATTCCAGAGTCTCCTCTGGGTTTTTTACGTGCACGATGTACAGCACCGACACGAGACCTCGGTTTAATGTCCTATCTGAAAAACAGTTAATTTTATTAGGATCAGACGGGTGGTCGAACCTGCAATCCCTGGATTACCAGTTCAAGCATATTACCACGTACTGGACTACAGATCCGTCTGTAAGTGCAATAAAGTATATTCACATACGCTTGGTTATAAAGAGTATATGCATAGTGCAGCTAAAAACGTCCAATATGAGTCTATCGGAGAGTAACTGGCTTCTTCTCCTTCATCTTCTTCTTCCGAATATAGTACTGATATCAATCTGTAGCTAGCCTGGGATCCAGTCTGTCGATTTTTCACTTTGTAGCTTCTGGCAAAATGACATATGACCAGAAATTCAACACGCTGGAGCCGTTACGAGTGTGCCCTAAGACAAGGCATTTAAATTCCACATGCCTCTGCTCTCTCCTTCGTGGCGATGGATTCCATCGTGAATGAGGTCTCGAGAGTGATTAATATAAGTTGAAAGAACTTGTTTCGCAATCGAGCTAAAATAAATGTGCATAAAACTACCAGTTTTGGTGTTAAATGAATATATTTATATAACTGACCAAGCAAAATATATCAACGCCTGTTCCCAGGCTAACCAATCTGTTTCTCGTGCGGGCCGTTGTCTAATGTTGTTAAAACTTGTGGCCCAAACCATTTGTATTCTTTTTTTGCTATGTATTGTATCTTGGTGTGTATGACATATGATGTACTATTGATTTGCAATAAAATATGATTTTAAAAAAACAATCTGGTGCGAGGTGGCTGTGCAATACAGTCGATTTACATGTGGTTTAAAAGTGTATATGTATAATGCGGTAAAAAAAAACACCCCGCCCAATACGAGTATATAGGAGAGTAACTGGCTGCACTTCCATCTTCAAACTATCGATGGTTGGGCAGCTGGTGTTGGTTTCGGTGAAAGGATCACACATGACAGTGGCGTATTCCATCAGAGGTTTACCAAGGTTGTGTAGCATAGCTCTTTGATCTTCCTGGGGCACTGATGGATGTTGCGTTGTAGGAATGGTCGGGTGTGATTCGCTTTCTTGCTGATATTGTTAATGTGAGGGTTCCAGTTGAGAATGTTGCGGATGGCGAGGCCTAAATACATTTGTTGTGCTTAGCTGATTCTAATTCTTCTAAATCGATGCTATAAATATTGTATGGGATGGGGAAATGTTACCTCTTGTTAGTGATGTGTAAGATCTGACATTTCTGGGGATGAAATTCATCAACCAGTCCTTATCCCAGCATTTTAAATTGACCATGTAGTTTTGCATGAACATCGTTCTCTGGTGTTGAAAGTTCGATAGAGCACATCATCGTCTGTAAATAAAAGGCGATGGATTCTGAAGATATATAATTGGAGAGGTGCGGGCCGTTGTCTAATGTTGTTAAAACTTGTGGCCCAAACAATTTGTATTTTCATGCTATATTGCTTTTATGTATGTGACATATTTACTACTGTTTTGCAACAACATGTGATTAAACGAATTGGGGGTCATTTATGTAAAGTAGGAACAGCAGTGGCCCTAAGGCGTTGCCCTGTGGAACGCATGACTGTACCGGTGCTATGTATGATGAAGTGCCGTCCAGGTTCATTTGCTGTGTGCGGTCCTCAATGAAGCTGCTGATCCAGCAGTGTGTCAAAATAAGGCATATTCTAAGACTTAGTTTACACAAATTTATTTTAGCTCGATTGCGAAACAAGTTATTCAACTTATATAAATCACTCTCGAGACCTCATTCCTGATGGAATCCATCGCCACGAGGGACACCACATGACACCACCGTTGATAATAGAACATGTTGAGGAGGCGAATTTGAGGGCTGATTTACGGTCAGTATCCATTTTAGTAACGTGTATGGTGCATTAGTAACTGTTTGTTGATAAAGTTGTGAACAATGATAGATAATTATTGGTGGCATGTAATAATAGTATCCAACATAGGTCAAGGAAAAATTAAATTACGAACACACAGGTTATATAAACCTAATTATTGTGTAGAGCCGTTTTGCAATGCCATTATGTCTTGCGAACATAGATCTATCAGATTGTGCTAGGGTTCGCTGTGGTACAGCACATATTTGCATAGAAACTGGAAGAATCGGAAAGGCTGTGCCTATTTTGTGTAAGTTTAGAAAAATGAAAAACATGTAATTATATGTTGCTCAGTGAATTAACTGTACAAACGTATTACACAATAATCATTTAATCACTCTATCTGAAGATGAGAACTTTATATTTTTCTTTTCCAACCAGTATGCATACTTGATTAGGTATATTGCAAGAGTCTGCTTTGATATTTTACAAAGAAGGGCTAACTTTGTTTATAGATAAAATGGATAAAATACCACTAATTGTATGTGTAAGGGGTTTAATTACAACGTCAATGTATATAGGATCATAGCCATTTATATATTAGCATGTATATAATGCATTTTATTTTATCTAGGAGAATGGTCTATGTGCATCTATGCTAATGTTGCAAATCAGTTTAGCATAATTTATCATTGTATAAATATGTCTATATAGTCTCTTATAATTATATAGAGAATGACTATGCACACTGCTGTATGATGTTGTATCTATGCTTCTATAAATAGGATACACATTGATGAGACTTAATAAATAAATATATAATATTGTTTCTTATAATAGTACAAATAAAATGCATTAAATCATAATATGAAATAATTGATATCGTATTGTAACGAAGCAAGCCGTTTCGCTATTGAATACAACACGACTCTGCTACTTAACAATGCAGTCCTCACACACAACACATACTGCTACAAAAACTCAACCACCTCAAATAATACAACGCGATAGTATGGTGGGTAAGGAGCAATCCATGGATGGACATATTAAACAGGACTTGTAAGCACTTGACTGAAGTGCGGGAATCAGACCTTCACCCTAGCACTCAGTCCTTCGAAATACACCAAATACCAATTTCGCTACAGTATGATTATCAGTTGGCTCCAAATATCATAAAACACCAGGTGACCGTTTAGAAATTTGTTAGTAGTACCTAGATCGTTTATTTATTATAGTGTCAACCCTATTGACTTGGCCAGTTATTCTTATGAATGAGTCTCAACTCGCATTAGCTATTGTTATGATAAAAGTATCAAATACGACCATATTACATTCTTATGAGACATCTATATGAACATCAGTACTTCCCTAATCATATCCCTTAAACACAGGTGACAGGCGGCTGATATACAATCTATAACCAATATTTAGCTAACTGACGGTTCACTCCTGACGAGGTTCGAACTGTTCACACCTCCAGTTCCGTAAGCAGACCCGTTAACAATTAGGCCTCGGAGACGATATGGGCGGGCATTTATATTGCGCAAGGACCAATTGTGATGCCACAAGTTCTAAGTATATCAGGACCGAATCTGTAAATCACGTGACCTACTCATGCTAAGGTTGTACCGCGTTGTCCATATGTGTCCACAGTTGGACAGCAAGATGCAGTCTTTTAAAACCTAATTAGTGTAAGTCGTGATTGCACAGTGGTTTCACAATCGAGCTTAAATAAATTTATATATAAACATAATTAAACGATCTAAGATATACCAAATATCGAGCCAAAATAAATATATTCAAAATAAACAGCCCAATCACGTCCTACACGTTCTGCTTTATTAAATTACTTACAGTATTGTGTTCTTATTCCATTTTGGTAAGTACACATGAACAACGAGGAATGTTCTTAAGACCGAAAATATATTTCACACGAGAAATCAAGTGTAACTTGAAAATGGCGGTCAGTTTCAAAACAAACATTTGATACGTATAATCGTATTGACATATATTACAAGAAAGAATTGATGCAAGTATTCAAAGTGGCCGGATTATGTTTATTAACATTTAATAATCTTGTCTATAGAAACTTTAACAACTATACAATCATATAAACAGTCAACTCATTATTCAGTGAGTATTTAATTTTGACAACGACTAACGAACGTATCCGAATAGAGTGATGGAACCTATGCTCCGCGTAAATCCCACATATAATGACCAGTACATAATGTTAATTGCACTTGTTGTATATTATTATTTTCTTCAGTCGTGAAAATAACTTTCAAAAAACTTGTTGACAGTTTAGTTTCATCACGTCAATTCAGCTATCGCAAAATAATACACCAAATAGTAGCTGTAAACATTCACATAAACCTTTTAATACCCGTAGACAACATAACCAGACACACAAACCCATATTGTTATAAACACATCCCTGTCAACAAAGATTCATACAAATTCTCTTTTTATCCAAGAACCGTCATCCAATGGAACTTGTTACCACTTGCCGCACATGAAGCAATAACAGTTGATGGCTTTAAAGCACTCATCCCTGTTTCTGCCCTCCCAACCATGATCTAAAGCATTCATTCTATGTACAAAATCTTAAACAAGCACTGTAGTATATTTGTCTTTGGACATTCACTTATTTGTTAATTAATCATTGTAAATATCATCATCTCAAAATTCACCAGCGACGACACATAATCCTCAATATTGAGGGAGTGCCGAAATCACCAAGAAGAAGAAGAAGGTGTTGGGTCGTCACCCGTTTATATAAATATGGGGGAACGCAAGACTTCAGGGCACCTATGCACGGCGTACTTGTTATTTTTATCCACCATAACTTGTTGAATTTCTTATTTTGATATAGTACATCACTGAATAAAAATACTTATTGATGTCAATCATGAAAGGGTATAGAAACTATTTTTCATGTATTTACATGTGTAGATTTTTTAAATTCGGATCTATATAATTATAGCAACCTGAATTGCTCATGCACCGTATCAGTTTCGGTGGAAATATTCTCCAAATGATTTGTTAGTTTATATTCGTCTAGATACTGGACCAGTCATGCAACAGTTGCATCAAGCAACAGAATGATATTGAACCATACTTCAGCTTTGTCAGTGAAATTAGCCTAGAACTATATAAATATTTTAAATACGGATGGAAATGGACAAATACGCCTGAATAGGATTACGCCGAGCATAGGTTCCACCACTATACATGTATATGTATAATAATGTGCTGAGGACATGTTGTTAATTGGGGCAGTTATTTATGATGATGCATTGCACAGTTCAAAATTTATTTGTTTTAAAAATCATAATCGGCTGATCAACGCATGGCCGGACCGGCGATGACAGACTTGTGTAAGCTAGACTAATGTCTATATTCTAAATTGAGTAACTTGCTCCTTTCAGTATTGATAACGTACCAACATTTTAAAAAATTTCTCTTTATGATAAGGATTTGATGGTGTACCTAAAACACTTGTAGAGTTCACATGAACAAAACGTTTTCCAAATAACATGACCTCGAGAATTTGATCCCATTAAGAATGCAAGAAGCCAGTATAAGTTTTGACATGAAGAGAAATGTCACCTATGGTGGAGGCTGGCACACTATTGACACTATAGTGGCTTGGCTGCTGTTTTTACTGGCAAACCCATGTGTGTTTTACCTTTATTTATCGTCGCTACCGGTTCTCCATATGAGCGATGCCTCCTAAAGAGATTAGTCATTTTAGTTTTTTGGAGGATAGTGCAATGATACAGACAGAGACCTATACCAGAGTCTCCTCTTGTTCTTTTATGCGCACGGTGTAAAGCACCAACGCAATACCTCAATTTAACGTCCCATCTGAAAGACTGTTAATTTTATTAGGGTCAGACGGGGGATCGAACCTGCGATCCCTGGATTACCAGTCCAGCGTGTTACCACTGGACTACAGATCCGGCATAGACCCATGTCTCTTAATAGCCTAACATATGTATCAGGCCTCGACAATTTTTTAATTTCTTACTCGTCCTACTGGGCGAGTGATGCCACTGTTCCACTCGTCCAGATTGGACTATCAATCGTCCCATGTATTTTAGGAAAATTAAAAATCGTCGGAATTGCACTTTAATTTATTAATAAATGCAATTAGGCCACACTAAATTGATCAGTTGTTCGTCGGATTTACCGACCCTGTTTTAACCAAAATGAAATAAAACTAGTTTAATTTTTTTACACCGACCGTACCATTTAAATGCCTAAAAGCTAAAAAAAAATCAAACAAATTTGTCCCGAAATTGTTTTGGACAGAATCATGGCAGATTTTTTACTATTACGAATTAACCAGAGATTATATCGTTGTCATCTCTATATACGATATTGCCCGTTGCGATTCCTTAACACTTACCAGAATACACCTTTCGGTAAATGCCACAGTAGACAACATATAATTAGCGGATGTATTATCTTGGAATGAAATACGTTATATACTTTCAAAACAAACTATGTACAACCGAGAAGATTCTTATATTGACCCAAAACTAGCAGCGCCCTAGCAGCTTACTCTTATTGTAATACGGCGTATTACCGTGTATTGAATTTTATCAAATCGGAATGGTACCGCACCGTAACGTTTATCTCCGGAATGTATCCTTTATTTTCAGGGTTGATATAAATCATGATTTTTTTAAAAAAATCGGATTTTTTTGATTTTAATTGATTTTTTTGATTTTAATAGTAGTTATTTTAAAATATATAGTGATACTAAAATAAAACACAAAGGTAATTTCAATGCATTTATGATTTAAATATATACATTACACATAGTTTAGAATAAGATGATTTAAATATATATGGAGAGGTTCTCCTCATCATGTGTATGAGTAGTCGGAGTATATGTAGTATGTGGAGTAGCTGGAGAGTCTGGAATAGCATCATGCGCTTGCTGCTCAGTGTCGCGACTGTCGGCAGTGATCAGGTCGCACATACTAGTAGTGTTACTGTTACAATCTTGAACATGTTGCTTCATACGAGAGACCAGTCCCTGCATTTGTTTCGCACACTTTTTACATTTAGCCTTACATCCAGACTTTCCATGAACAGTAAACTTGTCAAAATACAACCATACACAATCTTTTTTTCTACCAGACATTGTGAAGATTGATGTGCAACTTCCCTTTATTATAATACTGATCAACAAAGTTGCTTCTTATTAACTGAAGTTTTTGAACATATCAATATTAGGTCAAATTTGAAATAGATACATCTACAGTGTATATATATAGTCTATTAGCCATTTTAAATAATTATAGATAAATAGATCTATTTTAGGCCAATGGTCATTACTGAAATGAGTCATGGGAACTAATTGAATAGTTTTGAATAGCTTCAAAACATAAATGACTCTGTACTACTTACTTTCTTTAATACAATCATTACAATGCAAATAATTACCTTCAAAGCATGCCCCCAATTACCAAAACCAAAGACATGTGTGGACACTTACCTCTATACTAACTGTGACCGGCTTATAATTATCTAATCCGTGATAAATAGTTTAATCCATTGTTTTTAACACCAATATTTTTTTTGATTTAAATCATGATTTTTTCAGGTGATTTAAATCATGATTTAAATCAAGTGATTTAAATCATACAACTCTGTTTATTTTCAAGATGGCAGCCTCCACACTGAAAAATGTGTTAGTGGTCAGCTGCAAAGATACATTCCAACATGTCGTGTTTTTGCCCACAGCCGTGGAGTGTGGTATTGATACATTATTTAGCTCCGGTGTGCTGTTACTGTGGAAGAGATGATGAACTGTTGGATGATAACAATGCTTATATATGTGAACTGTACACAAAGTTCTCAGTGGTACGGCCACTGTGTAGACGTTGCCACGCTAGTGGGAAAGAGGCTAAAACCTGGGGTACTAAATTCATGAAGAAACGGAAGACATAATTGGTATCAGACATTGTTGATGAGGCATTCGCCTTCATTTAACGTTATAAAATACATGACAATATTTTCAAAAGAGACACAATTCTGGAAGAATGCGGTTTAAGTGTATAAACAAATAACAAATAATAAATGTTTTTTTCTAAATATTCTTCAATTACATGTGTATCGAATTTTATCTGTGGCATTTACCGAAAGGTGTATTCTGGTAAGTGTTAAGGAATTACAAGCCTCCAACCTTGTGGGAGCATACTAGTATAGATTTACTCTTGTCTGTTTCCATACATGTACATGCGTGCAGCTGAATCATGTGGTACACACTGCTTCGCAAGTACTTGATATAGGGTCATGAAACGGTACAGTTATGTGTGTCAGAATGTGAAATTGTGCATCTGGGGTTTTGTTTCCCTTTTACCAATTAAGAACAGAGTTATGGCCATTGACAGCAACAAAATGAGCATGCTTTAAATAATGAAGTATGTCTGTTTGGTACAACTATTTTTCTTTCTTTTATTTATATCATGGAAATCTATTTTTATTTTTATTTTCTTCGTTCGACCCTAAAATGACTGAAACAGGAAAAAAACTATTTTTATTTCGATCTTTCGTACCATTTTTTTCTGCCAAAATTCCGTAGAACAACAGATCAATTTGGTGTGGCCTTATGTGGCAGTATAAACACATTAAAATATCCTCGGTGATTTCCCATTACCACGCCTGGTAATCATTCCGAAGAAAGTAAAACGGATATTATTTTATTTTGTTCCTTCGATTTATATTGGATATTTAGCTGAAATTTTCACTCGTCCGACTGGGCAAGCGACTTGGAATTTCTACTCCAGATCGAAAAGTCACTCGTAAATACGAGCGGACGAGTGGATTTGTCGAGCCCTGGAGTATGACAATATGTATGTTCCATTAATTTCAAACAACTTGCGGGGACACCTAGACATGTTTTCCTGAGCAGGTTTAATGAGATGAGATCATGAGACGCTCTTCCTACATAACTTGTTTGGTTTGTAGGTTTAGTGAGATGCGATCATGAGACGCTCTTCCTACATAACTTGTTTGGTTTGTAGGTTTAGTGAGATGCGATCATGAGACGCTCTTCCTACATAACTTGTTTGGTTTGTAGGTTTAGTGAGATGCGATCATGAGACGCTCTTCCTACATAACTTGTTTGGTTTGTAGGTTTAGTGAGATGCGATCATGAGACGCTCTTCCTACATAACTTGTTTGGTTTGTAGGTTTAGTGAGATGCGATCATGAGATGCTCTTCCTACATAACTTGTTTGGTTTGTAGGTTTAGTGAGATGAGATCATGAGATGCTCTTCCTACATAACTTGTTTGGTTTGTAGGTTTAGTGAGATGAGATCATGAGATGCTCTTCCTACATAACTTGTTTGGTTTGTAGGTTTAGTGAGATAAGATCATGAGACGCTCTTCATCATCAGACCGGGCCTCACTAGGCCCTCTAAGGATTCGTAATGATGAGAACAGATTGTCTACTGTGCGCAGCGGTCGGAGCTCCGTGGCTAATTCAGGTTAGTGAGACTTCTCTACAGGCCGTAACATACATGTATGTAGAGTATACTATAACCCTTTGCCAGTTGAGTAAATAAAATCACAGTTGCAAACAACATTATTATTAACATGGATCAAGATCAGCTGCTGCATAGTGGCGCGTCTGATCAGGATCTATGTTGTTTGCTATTCAGCTACGTATTTTATATGTAGCTTCACTTTGTGAATATTATTCAGCATAGAACCTGATGAGACAGCACATTCTGTGCCATCTGTTCTGGCTCTATGCTGTTTGTATAAGTGATTTTATCTGCCGCTAGCGTGCAAAGGGTTAAAGGGTAGAAGGCAAACTCTTTAATAATAACTTCAATATGTTGTCAGATTTTGTCTGAACTTTTCAGAAAATGTACATTCTATTATTTAACATATATTTGTTATGAGCTACCTCTTAGTTACATGTACCTACTGTTTTTTGACAGTTTTCCATTTAAGCTCAGTAACAATTGTACAATTGACATTGATCTGTATTACTTAGCAGTCGTTGAGGTGTACATGTAGCGTTCATATTGCAACATCTTGCGATATCCTGTAACGTATCTACATTGTAATGACATGCCAGAGTCACAGGTTCCAAAACATGTCAGGTGAGCGATTTAGGGCCTCCAGTCTCTTGTTATGCCTATGGTTGCATGTATAAAACAACGTGGAGTATAGCTAATCTAAGGCAAACAAAAATAATACCTGTGTTTACTGTTTGATGCCAAAAATAAATAGGGTCGGTCGGTAGGTAGGGCTTTTTGTTTTGATTTTTAGGCACAGAAAGATGTGAAAAAAGAAATTTCATAAACAAAATTCAGGGGTGGGGGGTAAAAAACGAGTCGGTTGGGAAACCGTAAACACAGATATATTTATTTTGGCCTAATGGTTGCATTCAACTTCTCAGTCTGCACTATCCGCACCCTAATGCACAGGGCTTAGAGCGACATTACATCGCAAAAGGAAATATCTTTGCATTTCTTTCAAAATAATTCAAACACTAACTTTCAACCAATAAATACTGGGTTTTTTTTGTGGACTTACAAACTCACAAACTCTCAAAAGTGAAAGTAGGATTTCATATACATGTAACGGTTAGTCACACTGCTGAATTGGCATTGTTTATTATTGCAGTCCATGCTAAACACGTGATACTGTCGTTAGAGATAATTTGAATCATCTAAAAAATAAATCTGCAAATATACAAATGTGAGATTTAACGTTAAATCTTTACCATAAATCTTGTTATTCAGGATACACGCGTTGTATTCAGCATGAATGTTGACATACATGTATTTATATTATGTTGTTATGTGCGTTGTATTCAGCATGAATGTTGCCATACATGTATTTATATTATGTTGTTATGTGCGTTGTATTCAGCATGAATGTCGACATACATGTATTTATATTATGTTGTTATGTGCGTTGTATTCAGCATGAATGTCGACATACATGTATTTATATTATGTTGTTATGTGCGTTGTATTCAGCATGAATGTCGACATACATGTATTTATATTATGTTGTTATGTGCGTTGTATTCAGCATGAATGTTGACATACATGTATTTATATTATGTTGTTATGTGCGTTGTATTCAGCATGAATGTTGCCATACATGTATTTATATTATTTTGTTACGTGTACGACGTCTGTCTTTTAGTTGAAATACTCAGATTCTATGGCAAATATTTGGAAGCAAATTATACCATATAACAGGTAATTCTGTAGAAAGTTGCTGTTTTCACCGATGTTTTAACCCTTTCAACACCACAGACCTCTAAATTGGCTTACAAAAAAGTGTAGATCCAGATGAGCCGGCTCGTGACGAGCCGTCTCATCAGGATCTGCACTTTTTTCAAGTAATATAACTATTTTTAGAAAATAAAATACCCATTTTGATAAATGAACTGATCCAAATGTAATTTTGTTATTAATTTATTGGTCTAAAAATATCATGGACCAATCCATGTCAGTTACTTGGTGTTGAATGGGTTAAGCTATTCCTTACAAATAGAGAGAATACGGTTGGGCAGAAAGGAGATCTGTTTGTTTAATATATAACATAACATGTACATAATTATATACATTATTACTAAGCGTCTACACCCACACCATGTACACAGTCTTCACGAAACTTTGCCAGAGTTTGTCTGACACCGGTCAGACAAATGATTAAAATGCACTTAAACTTTCAATATATTTTGTCTGACCGAAGGATTTTTTGTCTGACATGTCAGGTGGTCCTACGGATTTCGGGAAGACTGTGTACAATGGGCAGTTATAAATGTATACACAATGTAATTATCTGTGCCTCAGTTTTTTGGTAATTTGAAGTTATTAATGGATTCCAGCTGATCCGATAAAAAGTGCACGATCATCGTCGGGTAACCGGATGTCCATTGGAAATCGCTCTGCAGTCAACAATGGCAGGCCGTCCATCTCTGGCGCTAGGAAGTCGATGTTACAACCTCCAAGATTTGGCCATACACAGAAAGCGAGGTGAAAATTAATGATTTGATAATATGCACACATACCGTACAATTCTACCATTACTTGATATTTTGTTCCTATAAACAAAGAACAAAATCGTTACGTTACGATTGTGCCCGTAACCCATTCAACACCAAGTAACGTCACGAGCCGGCTCATCTGGATCTACACTTTTTGTAAGCCTATTGAGAGGTCTGTGGTGTTGAAAGGGTTAGGCAAGGCATTTAAATTCCACGTTGCCTCTTCTCTCTCCCTCGTGGTGATGGATTCCATCAGGAATGAGGTCTCGAGAGTGATTAATATAAGTTGTAAGAACTTGTTTCGCAATCAAGCTAAAATAAATTTGTATAAACTAAAGAACAAAATCGAGTGTGTTTAAATCTGCAATAAACGCGACAATAACACACAGCTACAGCCTGTCTAATTTTTGGCTTTTGAATTTTGCTCCCACCATAAAAAAGCTTATTTAGGAATGAAAATCATGTGACTTAAATAAGTCATAGTAAAATAACGTGGCATAATTTGACACGTATTAACTATATTCTTCATGAAAGTATTACTGTAGAACACTATTTATTCCCAAGATTTTATATTTCGCTAACTTTCGCCATCTAAGTTTATCGCGAGTTTAAGGTTCTAGTGAATAATAATGAGTGCCATAATTAACCACTTACCGTACATGTAGGTTATTCTTACGGGTCAAATCTCCAAACCATGTTTTATTTAAACCGCCTTCGTGATATATTTCTACGCATAAGAACTTCAAACTCGGGTTATTCTACGATATACCACGGTTGATACTTATTATTTCGATTCTAACACGACTTACTTCTAATAATTTTAGATGAGAATCAAAGGAGTATTTTCTTCAAACGCCGTATATGGAATAGCCAATACACGGTGCGCGCGCAGCATAGTTCAAGGTAGGTATATCGCAGAATAACCCGAGGTAGATTTTACTCTACAAGTATGTATGTTATTAGCTTGGTCGTGTTAAAATAGTCAATAAACAACGGAAAGACAAATTTTATAAAAATTTCTTAATTATATTTGATATACTTTCCAGGTAGTTGTTAATTTAATGAAAACCAATATCAGTGAATATGCATTTTTGTGTCCAATCACATTGATAATGCATGACCTAGTCATATATTATATATGTATTACATTTACCCGGATATTGACGTGAGAAACACTACCATCCGTACTCGCCTGTAAGACAACTTTTTAGCCACCAGATTATGGCCTCAAAGTGGCTTCCCGTCTTATAAGTGAGTGCTAAAAAAAATTATAATGTTTTTAATGTGTTAAAAACTTAAAATAATGGTATCCATAATTACATTTTAGAAAAGAAAGCTCTCTCACACTGAACGTTTCTTCAACATGCACTGGCGAAACATGCCATTTATACTTATGAGTAGTGTCTATTTGATCAACCCGTCATATATGCGAGTGCATGCCAAAACCCACAGATTTCAGGACCAAATGTGGGGGGCGAGGTCGTCTTATAGGCGAGTATGGATGGTACCCTTATTGTACATATAAACAGGTTATATAGAGACAGTGGTATTGATGGTACCCTTATTGTACATATAAACAGGTTATCTAGAGACAGTGGTATTGATGGTACCCTTATTGTACATATAAACATGTTATATAGAGGCAGTGGTATTGATGGTACCCTTATTGTACATATAAACAGGTTATATAGAGGCAGTGGTATTGATGGTACCCTTATTGTACATATAAACAGGTTATCTAGAGACAGTGGTATTGATGGTACCCTTATTGTACATATAAACATGTTATATAGAGGCAGTGGTATTGATGGTACCCTTATTGTACATATAAACAGGTTATCTAGAGGCAGTGGTATTGATGGTACCCTTATTGTACATATAAACATGTTATCTAGAGGCAGTGGTATTGATGGTACCCTTATTGTACATATAAACAGGTTATCTAGAGACAGTGGTATTGATGGTACCCTTATTGTACATATAAACAGGTTATCTAGAGGCAGTGGTATTGATGGTACCCTTATTGTACATATAAACAGGTTATCTAGAGACAGTGGTATTGATGGTACCTTATTGTACATATAAACAGGTTATCTAGAGGCAGTGGTATTGATGGTACCCTTATTGTACATATAAACAGGTTATATAGAGGCAGTGGTATTGATGGTACCCTTATTGTACATATAAACAGGTTATCTAGAGGCAGTGGTATTGATGGTACCCTTATTGTACATATAAACAGGTTATCTAGAGGCAGTGGTATTGATGGTACCCTTATTGTACATATAAACATGTTATCTAGAGGCAGTGGTATTGATGGTACCCTTATTGTACATATAAACAGGTTATCTAGAGGCAGTGGTATTGATGGTACCCTTATTGTACATATAAACAGGTTATCTAGAGGCAGTGGTATTGGTATGAAGAGTAATGGGATTCCTAAAGATCCGAGACCTGTGTCAGACAAGTCATATCAACAGAAAAATATCAAAACAGTACTAGAGGTAAGGCACCCAAAAAGGAAAACTCTTTGTTCCCGTAGTAATTTCGAAATTACTACTAGTTACATGTAGGGTAAGTGAAGATTTTTATCAGGATCTGCACTTTTTGCCAGTAATATGACTATTTTTAGACAAAATTACCCATTTTGATAAATGAACTGGTCCAAATGTAATTTTCTTATTAATTTATTGATCTAAAAATATCATGCACCAGTCCATGTCAGTTACTTGGTGTTGAATGGGTTAAAAAAATGTAAAAAAAAGTTCATCAGCAAATCTACTGGATTACATATTAGCTTTGACAATATATTTTGAACACAAACTTAAAAATAAGAATCTTTCTTTAAACTTACAGTTTTTGACTGAGAGGAGATATCCACATAACATAACACCGAAAATACTGCAGGCACCAATGTCGAAGGAATTCTTCAGGATATTTGAGGTACGGCATTCTTTATTCATCGAGGTATGGCATTCTTTATTCATCGAGGTACGGCATTCTTTATTCATCGAGGTACGGCATTCTTTATTCATCGAGCTACGGCATTCTTTATTCATCGAGCTACGGCATTCTTTATTCATCGAGCTACGGCATTCTTTATTCATCACGATTAGCGCAGTGGTTAGCAGGGCTAGCGCTGGCTTAGAATTTTCTTGAGCCAAATTTTTTATGGCATAATTCTGACTTGCGTGCTCACATTATTGTGCGCGCGCGTAACCACTCTACTCTTAGTTTTATTATTCAGAAATGGTCTATTATATAAGGTACAGACCTAGCTTTTCCTAAAAACAAATTTTCAGCCACAATCTACCAGTAAATAAAATAAAAATAAAAACAATGTAATCTAGTCATACTATTATTTATTTTACTAGAATATTTTTTATTCAGGAATACCAATAACACAAAGGTGCCCTCCATACATAGACAAGGTATAAAATCTAAAAATAAATGCATGTAATATGGAAAAAAACTGTTGTACATGCAGTGTAGCCAGAAATTAATTAAGGATTCTACGGGACTATGCTTTTCAATAACATTTATATTCTTTTAGCTCATTACACTTTAGTACTCATTCCAGTTTTTGGATTTTCCTAGACTCGAAAGAGAATCCATTTTTGATGCATAAAATAATTCATGAATTAATTAACTTTGCTTCGTTTGTGTTTTGAGATTGAATCCTTTTTAAGCACAGTACATCCAGTTCCAGTGAACGAATTCCCTTTTTTATGTTTAATACACAAACTGCACAAGAGTGATTTAGATTCACAGTCAATAATCAACTAAGGGTTGCCAATTTTCCATTTTCTTCTTGTGGTTTAAGAGATCTATTTACAGTATTTTTAGCTTTTTATTGGATACTGGCGAACTGCCAGATTCAGATTCTACTTTAAGTTTCTCAGCCATAATTAATAAAGCAGAAATTAATACCAATTGCATTTCTGTATATATATATCTACGAAAGAGTTACTCATTTATATCCTTTTTAATCAGCTTAATTACCATGTTCATAAACAAATTATCTAAACACTTAGCAGTGGTGTGCTAAAACTGTCCTTTGATCTGTTTCAATTTCACCAAAGAAGTAGTAGAATCCATTAATGAGAGCATGTATCATAAACATTAGGATTAACCATGCATTGTCTGCCTGTTTTGATAATAAATCAATCAGTCGTAAATTATCAACACCACTAAAACAACAAAGACAGAAATTGCCCTACGGTCAATGACCAAGCTGCCAGTTTACTAGACTGTTACAGATTATCGATTTTTTTTCTCCATGTGAAGTAAATTAGTAAGCAACATTTTAAACCAGTCTGGATTGTTTTAGCAATTTACATGCAGTGTTCTAAATTTAGCCATGACGGAAATTAAAGTTGCAGATTTTCGTAATGTGATACTTTTTAGGCTTTGAGCCAAATATGAATTTTCTTGAGCCACATTTTCATTTTTTGAGCCTTTGGCTCAAATGGTGAAGCACAGCGCTAGCCCTGGGTTAGCGCTTCTCACCAATGCAACCCGGGTTCGATCCTCGCACCAGGAAGTATATGTATATAATGAGATGGTACGGCGGTCGCCAGATTGGACACGTGGGTTTTCTCCGGGTACTCCGGTTTCCTCCCACATGAATGACCACATTTACGCTTTCATCCGTGCCAACGAGAGTGATTAATATAAGTTGTTAAAACTTGCTTCGCAATCGTTTTAAAATAAATAAAGTTTTATTCATCATGTACTAGAGAGAGATATGGGAGAATGGTCTCACTCAGCTGCCTCACAAAATCTGTTCCTGCTTCTCCCTCCTCCCCTCCTTTCCCCGAACAAATTCTACATAATAGCGCAGTGGTAGCGCATTTGCTTGAGGTGTCAGAGGCCCGGAGTTTGCGCCCTCGCTGTAGCAATTACGATTGTCGATGTCCCTTAGACAAGGCACTTAAATTCCACATTGCCTCTTCTGGATTCCATCAGAAATGAGGTCACGAGAGCGATTTAACTAATGTTGTAAGAACTTGTTTCGCAATTGAGTTGAAAAAATAAATTTGTGTAAATTTATGACTATTGTTGTGGCAGAATGGTTGTCATGGCAACTATCTTAGATATCTATTTTCGACTTCTCCCATTTATTTGATATTCAGAATGCCAAATACTAGCCCTGAAAGTCCTATGAATAAAACCTGGTATTTCTCCCATTTATGGTAGTGTTCCCAATTAGGATTAGTACGGTAATTATTTGGAAACATTTGACATTCACAAATACTACCAAGTTTTTAGCACTACAAACTAAACTATTTCGATCATGCTGTTGTTATACTATCTTTTGTTTCAGTTTATTTACAGATGTATTTCTCCAAATTACAAACTATCTCCAAAGCCAGAGGAGGAGATTCCACGTATCCTAAAGCTGCTTGGCTACCCGTTCCTGATCTCCCGCACGTCTATGTTTGCTCTTGGTACTCCTCATACTTGGCCTCACATCCTCGCAGCTTTGACTTTCCTCATTGAACTTATCAACGTATGTATTGCTCAAGATTGGGAGATATCCACTTGCACTGTTAATTAAATATATAAGTACATCATTCAGCTAATATTTTAGTCTTGTTTCATTCGTTCCCTCTGTCTGAATTTTTGTCTGCGCCACTGTGGTTGCCAATTGAATAAAAACTGGAGCCAATTTGAACAACTTGGAGCCAACTAAGAGCCATATAGTTCACAGATAAATATTTGACAAAACATGTGCCTTGGAAAAAAGTTAAAAGAAAACGGTTACGCTAAATATTTTCGCCTAATCACAAAATTTGGTGCCAGTATTATTTTGTTTTGTATACTTGCTGGTAGTTAAAGCAAGGAGTATATGTGTGCAGACTTGCTGGTAGTTAAAACAAGGAATATATGTGTGCAGACTTGCTGGCAGTTAAAGAAAGGAATATATGTGTGCAGACTTGCTGGCAGTTAAAGCAAGGAATATATGTGTGCAGACTTGCTGGTAGTTAAAGCAAGGAGTATATGTGTGCAGACTTGCTGGTAGTTAAAACAAGGAATATATGTGTGCATACTTGCTGGTAGTTAAAGCAAGGAGTATATGTGTGCAGACTTGCTGGTAGTTAAAGCAAGGAATATATGTGTGCAGACTTGCTGGTAGTTAAAGCAAGGAGTATATGTGTGCAGACTTGCTGGTAGTTAAAACAAGGAATATATGTGTGCATACTTGCTGGTAGTTAAAGCAAGGAGTATATGTGTGCAGACTTGCTGGTAGTTAAAGCAAGGAATATATGTGTGCAGACTTGCTGGTAGTTAAAGCAAGGAGTATATGTGTGCAGACTTGCTGGTAGTTAAAACAAGGAATATATGTGTGCATACTTGCTGGTAGTTAAAGCAAGGAGTATATGTGTGCAGACTTGCTGGTAGTTAAAGCAAGGAATATATGTGTGCAGACTTGCTGGTAGTTAAAGCAAGGAGTATATGTGTGCAGACTTGCTGGTAGTTAAAGCAAGGAATATATGTGTGCAGACTTGCTGGCAGTTAAAGCAAGGAGTATATGTGTGCAGACTTGCTGGTAGTTAAAGCAAGGAATATATGTGTGCAGACTTGCTGGCAGTTAAAGTAGTACCCAAGTATTTTAGTAGAGAACACATTTATTATGTTCTTGAAAGAATAAATACTCTTATTTATAATAGGATAGAACTGTTTCAATCTGCTGCCTCCATAGATACATACTCCGTAACAAATGATAATTTATTTAGCAAATAAATTCAATCACTTCTCATGATTTGCTAAGACTACTGATATAAATAAAGTACACTCGCATACACGTCTTGGTGACCAGGAATATGTCTTTAAGAAATAGCACTTTCTACAAGGACATTGAATGAACAAGAACACAAACACATTCTGTGAAATGTATGCATATTTTATTTTACAGTATGGCATGTCGTGCAGTGAGCATGTAGAAAGTCTGATGTTCCCTCCGGATGACGATGATCCTGATGGGAAATCGGAATTGAAGGTAAAATTGCTTTACATCACAGGCGTTGCGTTACATCACAGGCGTTGCTTTACATCACTGCTGTTGCTTTACATCACAGGCGTTGCTTTACATCACATGAGTTGCTTTACATCACAGGCGTTGCTTTACATCACATGAGTTGCGTTACATCACAGGCGTTGCTTTACATCACATGAGTTGCTTTACATTACAGGCGTTGCTTTACATCACATGAGTTGCTTTACATCACAGGCGTTGCTTTACATCACATGAGTTGCTTTACATCACAGGCGCTTTACATCACAGGCGTGCTTTACATCACAGGCGTTGCTTACATCACATGAGTGCTTTACATCACAGGCGTTGCTTTACATCACATGAGTTGCTTTACATCACAGGCGTTGCTACATCACATGATGCTACATCACAGGCGTTGCTTTACATCACATGATTGCTTTACATCACAGGCGTGCTTACACAGTGCTTTATAGTGCTACATTATTTTTAATAATGAGTGTTTTAAGACATAGTGCTTCTCAATTTGCTTACCAATTCTTCATCAAGCACTACATCAAGCCTATATGGTGCTAATTAGGCCAACTGTTTAACAGCGTTGTTCAAATGGTGTTTAATACATTTGCTTATACAGCGTTGCTTTACATCACAGGCGTTGCGTTACATCACATGAGTTGCTTTACATCACAGGCGTTGCTTTACATCACATGAGTTGCTTTACATCACAGGCGTTGCGTTACATCACATGAGTTGCTTTACATCACAGGCGTTGCTTTACATCACATGAGTTGCTTTACATCACAGGCGTTGCTTTACAGGCAGACGTAGTGCTTTGATAGTGCTGAACATTTATTTTTTAATAAAATGAAAGATGGTTTTATAGAAGACATATGTGCGTTTCTCAATATTTTGACTTTTAGCCCAATTCTTCCATCAAAGCACATACAGTCAAGCCTGTATTAGTGGTCGCCTGAATTAAGCAGCCAACCTGTATTAAGCAGCCAGTTTCCAGATTCCCAATATGGTGTTTTATTATACATTTGACCTCTATTAAGCAGCCAACCTGTATTAACCAATTCAACACCAAGTAACTCACATGAACTGGTCCATGATATTCTTAGACCAATAAATGAATAAGAAAATTACATTCAGACCAGTTCATTTATCAAGATGGGTAATTTTGTCTAAAATTAGTAATCCTACTTGCAAAAAGTGCAGATCCTGATGAGACGGCTCGTCACGAGCCGGCTCATCTGGATCTACACTTTTTGTAAGCCTATATAGAGGTCTGTGGTGTTGAAAGGGTTAAGCAGCCAGTTTCCATATTCCCAATAATTTAACATCCCATCTGAAAGACTGTTAATTTTATTAGGGTCAGACGGGGGATCGAACCTGTGATCCCTGGATTACCAGTCCAGTGTGTTACCACTGGACTACAGATCCGTCTATTTCCCGAGTGTCTCAGTAAATATACAACATCAAAGACAAATTACTACATGAATAAAATTGAAAGAATATCTAGATTGTAAACGTTACATGTTATAGTCGTTTCTTAGCATACCGCTGGTCTTGACATACCGAGGCATCCACAATTTTTCACAACGAGGTAAAATAACGCCACCTATCATTCTTTCCATTGGATCAATGTTGACCCATAAAGGTAAACATGTGATGATAAATAAGAAATCATAAACTGTCAACGTAAGTGGTGAGTAAACTATGATACAAGATGCTTAGTGGATATCAAGTTCTATTGAAAATTACCCCACCCCTTTATCTGAAAAAATGCTCCAAATGTCCATAATATATATTTATGTTCATTCCAACTTTGTAAAATAGCGGTCTGCTATCTGGTATTTATGTGTGAAACTGTTTAGATCACATGTTTAGGTTACTACGTACATCCCGTATTGCCAAATATGGGCATAATTTTAAGGTCCGAGACGCGCTTTTTCTATTGAATGATTATTTTTAAAAACAGTTTTCCCTCCCAAATTTAGTATTTTTTATTAAAAACAAGTTGATGTTCATATCTATTGAACTTTCTTCTGTGATGTACATCTATTGACATGTGGTGATATAGCCAGATTCCCACATTTTATTATTAATAAAAAGTAGGCCCATTGTGGGCCTAAAGCTATTTGTTGTTTTCTTGTGGGGAGATTAAAAAGATATTCATGTTTTATGTTAAAATGATACATTTACTGCTAGACTTCCATATTATAGTTTATACAGATTAAGGTCTCTATCAAATACTCACATAATTTTATTATGACTACCTTTGTATAAACACCCAAATCAGGGCCTCGGCCATTGCCGCGGTATACCCGGAACTACTGACTACGTATGCTGACACGATGGCGCCAAAAACATGATAAACACAAGTGATTCCCAAAAGTATTTCCTCTTTGTGTATTTGTAATGGTGAAGTCATAGGATGAAGCAAATTGAGGTTTAAATTCAGGTACAAAATAGTATATCTGTATTTTGGATTTGAATAGCTAGTACCGCGATATACCCATAATGCATCCTAAACTAAATGTATGTGCAGCCAAGTACAACTAATGGCAATCACAAACATGAATACAATAAAACACATACAACTAGCCATCTGGAATTATGAGGACTTTTAAGGTATTTGGTGGGTGGGACAAGTGGCCAATCCAATCTCACATGTCCTGGACAAAAACACATATGCAACACTGCAAGTGTCTAGTTTACTGAGGATATGTGTTATGTCTAGATGTAAGTCGTCCGCCTCCGTGGTCAAGTGGCTTCGGTTCGCTGACTTGTATACCACTGTAACTTATTATCACTGATGGTTACGGATTAGAGCCCAGCTCTGGCCGTGTCTATATATATGAAACAGTTGGCAGTTTCTAATGGAGGTTGGTGGACCAAGTACTGGTTAACTGCTGGAGTCTGCCCAGGAAAGGTGTTTTTTAGGTAAACTGCCCGTCGGCGATATAACTACCGTAAAAAGGGTGCTGATGAAGGCATAAAATCCAAACAAACAAACTAGATGTAGGTCTGACATAGATCAAGCTCGTACGTAGAGGTCAAATGAATATTATTGTCATAACCATAACCAAGCTACTTAAGACACGTTATGATGCACCATACGATGTGTCGTAACAAGTGAGTCGGCAGGTATTGGAGCCAAAATGCTCGCTTAATATCAACATTCCAAAACTTGTTTCATAAAATAGGGTATGAAATTACAACTCATGTAAGATCCTATGTTTAAGAAATTATTCAATCTATACTGAAAAACCATTCCAATGAAAGTCGAAGGCAATTCCAAGGGCTTCCATACAGATTTACAGTGTCTAAATCTTTTCAAAATAAAAAAATGAATTTCACAAGACACCACCATTTTTCAAAATTTTGAGAAAAATGTCGCAGCCATTATGAGGTGTTTTGCTGGCAAGAATTACGTGCATTCTTGTTGATAGACAGTTGATATGATGTTGTATATTGTCAGATATTTCACGTAGACAGTTGATATGTTGTTGTATATTGTCAGATATATCACATAGACAGTTGATATGTTGTTGTATATTGTCAAATATTTCACGTAGACAGTTGATATAATGTTGTATATTGTCAGATATATCACGTAGACAGTTGATATGATGTTGTATATTGTCAGATATATCACGTAGACAGTTGATATGTTGTTGTATATTGTCAGATATATCACATAGACAGTTGATATGTTGTTGTATATTGTCAGATATATCACATAGACAGTTGATATGATGTTGTATATTGTCAGATATATCACATAGACAGTTGATATGTTGTTGTATATTGTCAGATATATCACATAGACAGTTGATATGATGTTGTATATTGTCAGATATATCACATAGACAGTTGATATGATGTTGTATATTGTCAGATATATCACATAGACAGTTGATATGATGTTGTATATTGTCAGATATATCACATAGATAGTTGATATGTTGTTGTATATTGTCAGATATATCACATAGACAGTTGATATGTTGTTGTATATTGTCAGATATATCACATAGACAGTTGATATGATGTTGTATATTGTCAGATATATCACATAGACAGTTGATATGTTGTATATTGTCAGATATATCACATAGACAGTTGATATGATGTTGTATATTGTCAGATATTTCACATAGACAGTTGATATGATGTTGTATATTGTCAGATATATCACATAGACAGTTGATATGATGTTGTATATTGTCAGATATATCACGTAGACAGTTGATATGTTGTTGTATATTGTCAGATATATCACATAGACAGTTGATATGTTGTTGTATATTGTCAAATATTTCACGTAGACAGTTGATATAATGTTGTATATTGTCAGATATATCACGTAGACAGTTGATATGATGTTGTATATTGTCAGATATATCACGTAGACAGTTGATATAATGTTGTATATTGTCAGATATATCACATAGACAGTTGATATGTTGTTGTATATTGTCAGATATATCACATAGACAGTTGATATGATGTTGTATATTGTCAGATATATCACATAGACAGTTGATATGTTGTTGTATATTGTCAGATATATCACATAGACAGTTGATATGATGTTGTATATTGTCAGATATATCACATAGACAGTTGATATGATGTTGTATATTGTCAGATATATCACATAGACAGTTGATATGATGTTGTATATTGTCAGATATATCACATAGACAGTTGATATGTTGTTGTATATTGTCAGATATATCACATAGACAGTTGATATGTTGTTGTATATTGTCAGATATATCACATAGACAGTTGATATGATGTTGTATATTGTCAGATATATCACATAGACAGTTGATATGTTGTATATTGTCAGATATATCACATAGACAGTTGATATGATGTTGTATATTGTCAGATATATCACATAGACAGTTGATATGTTGTTGTATATTGTCAGATATATCACATAGACAGTTGATATAATGTTGTATATTGTCAGATATATCACATAGACAGTTGATATGATGTTGTATATTGTCAGATATTTCACATAGACAGTTGATATGTTGTATATTGTCAGATATATCACATAGACAGTTGATATGATGTTGTATATTGTCAGATATATCACATAGACAGTTGATATGTTGTTGTATATTGTCAGATATATCACATAGACAGTTGATATAATGTTGTATATTGTCAGATATATCACATAGACAGTTGATATGATGTTGTATATTGTCAGATATTTCACATAGACAGTTGATATGTTGTATATTGTCAGATATATCACATAGACAGTTGATATGATGTTGTATATTGTCAGATATATCACATAGACAGTTGATATGTTGTTGTATATTGTCAGATATTTCACGTAGACAGTTGATATGTTGTTGTATATTGTCAGATATATCACATAGACAGTTGATATGATGTTGTATATTGTCAGATATATCACATAGACAGTTGATATGTTGTTGTATATTGTCAGATATATCACATAGACAGTTGATATGTTGTTGTATATTGTCAGATATATCACATAGACAGTTGATATGATGTTGTATATTGTCAGATATATCACGTAGACAGTTGATATGATGTATATTGTCAGATATATCACATAGACAGTTGATATGATGTTGTATATTGTCAGATATATCACATAGACAGTTGATATGATGTTGTATATTGTCAGATATATCACATAGACAGTTGATATGTTGTTGTATATTGTCAGATATATCACATAGACAGTTGATATGATGTTGTATATTGTCAGATATATCACATAGACAGTTGATATATTGTTGTATATTGTCAGATATATCACATAGACAGTTGATATGATGTTGTATATTGTCAGATATATCACGTAGACAGTTGATATGATGTATATTGTCAGATATATCACATAGACAGTTGATATGATGTTGTATATTGTCAGATATATCACATAGACAGTTGATATGATGTTGTATATTGTCAGATATATCACGTAGACAGTTGATATGATGTATATTGTCAGATATATCACATAGACAGTTGATATGATGTTGTATATTGTCAGATATATCACATAGACAGTTGATATGATGTTGTATATTGTCAGATATATCACATAGACAGTTGATATGTTGTTGTATATTGTCAGATATATCACATAGACAGTTGATATGTTGTATATTGTCAGATATATCACATAGACAGTTGATATGTTGTATATTGTCAGATATATCACGTAGACAGTTGATATGGTGATGTATATTGTCAGATATATCACGTAGACAGTTGATATGTTGTATATTGTCAGATATTTCACATAGACAGTTGATATGATGTTGTATATTGTCAGATATATCACGTAGACAGTTGATATGATGTTGTATATTGTCAGATATATCACATAGACAGTTGATATGTTGTTGTATATTGTCAGATATATCACATAGACAGTTGATATGTTGTATATTGTCAGATATATCACATAGACAGTTGATATGATGTTGTATATTGTCAGATATATCACGTAGACAGTTGATATGATTTATATTGTCAGATATATCACGTAGACAGTTGATATGATGTTGTATATTGTCAGATATTTCACATAGACAGTTGATATGATGTTGTATATTGTCAGATATATCACGTAGACAGTTGATATAATGTTGTATATTGTCAGATATATCACATAGACAGTTGATATGTTGTTGTATATTGTCAGATATATCACGTAGACAGTTGATATTATGTTGTATATTGTCAGATATATCATGTAGACAGTTGATATGATGTTGTATATTGTCAGATATATCACATAGACAGTTGATATGATGTATATTGTCAGATATATCACATAGACAGTTGATATGTGTTGTATATTGTCAGATATATCTCGTAGACAGTTGATATGTTGTTGTATATTGTCAGATATATCACGTAGACAGTTGATATGTTGTTGTATATTGTCAGATATATCACGTAGACAGTTGATATGATGTTGTATATTGTCAGATATATCACATAGACAGTTGATATGTTGTTGTATATTGTCAGATATATCTCGTAGACAGTTGATATGTTGTTGTATATTGTCAGATATATCTCGTAGACAGTTGATATGTTGTTGTATATTGTCAGATCTTTCACGAGTATGTGTGTGCCTCGTACAAATCCTTCATGGAGGGAAATGATGAGCATTTAGAGGAGGACATCAATTTCAAATCTGCTCTCAGTAAGTTACATATTATCTCATACAAATTTATTTTAGCTCGATTGCGAAACAAGATCTTACAACTTGTATTAATCACTCTCAAGACTCATTCCTGATGGAATCCATCACCACAAGGGAGAGAAAAGAGGCAACATGGAGTTTAAATGCCTTGCCTAAGAATCGTAACGTCTCCAGCGGGGCTCGAACTCCGGACCTTTTATCACCTGAAGCGAACGTGCATCCACTGCGCTATCACAACTAGAGAGCTAGGGAGACTTGATTTTTTCTCAACTGCAAATAGTGAAACTGTATTTACTTGTAGTTTGCATGATATAAGAAAAGCTTGTACAGTAAAACCCCTCTAATCCAGACTGGACAAACTGGCTTAAAGTGGTTTTTAATACATGTAGTACAACGTACGCTTTAGTTATTGTACCTTATAAGATAGATGACCAGTACAGTTATTGTATCTGTTTATTCAGGACAGAAGTTACTGGGTGCTGGCGGTATTGATGGACTGATAGATGACCAGTACAGTTATTGTATCTGTTTATTCAGGACAGAAGTTACTGGGTGCTGGCTGTACCGGTATTGATGCACTGATAGATGACCAGTACAGTTATTGTATATGTTTAATCAGGACAGAAGTTACTGGGTGCTGGCGGTACCGGTAGTGATGCACTGATAGATGACCAGTACAGTTATTGTATCTGTTTAATCAGGACAGAAGTTACTGGGTGCTGGCGGTACCGGTATTGATGGACTGATAGATGACCAGTACAGTTATTGTATCTGTTTATTCAGGACAGAAGTTACTGGGTGCTGGCCGTATTGATGGGCTGATAGATGACCAGTACAGTTATTGTATCTGTTTATTCAGGACAGAAGTTACTGGGTGCTGGCCGTATTGATGGGCTGATAAATGACCAGTACAGTTATTGTATCTGTTTATTCAGGACAGAAGTTACTGGGCAGTACCAGCAGAGCTCGACAAATTCTTTTCAAACTGACTTGCCCGAGACAAGTGACACTGGCAAAGTGACTTGCCCCAATGTGAATTTGACTTGCCCCAATTATTATGCTAAATGTCGAATGATGGCTTACACTAGTTAAGTCTATGAATAACATCATAGTATATAATGAAAAGTCCTTTCGCGTTTTGAATCATATTTAATATCCTTTTTACCCTCAGTGAGTTTCACTTTCTTGGAAGTAGGCACACATTTGATCTAGTTTCCGTTTTTTACTATACTTTCACTTTCATATTCATTGGAGTTAAAGAATTTTAGCAAACGTATTGTAATTGAACATGCATTTGAATGATAACAGGGGATTTGTTTAATTTTGTCAATTATAACTTACAAATTTACAATACATCAATGAAATCGGCCTGTCTTCCGAGATTAATCAACACCATAGGTGTAGAAAACATGTATTTACCGTGTATGTACTCGTGGATAATGTCCTTGCTGCGAGTAATGTGTAATTAACAAGTATATAAGCATGGCATTGACAGATTCTTTGATATTTCGCCGGCGACTGCAAATTGTAGAAATTAAGAAAGCGCCCGGATGTTAAAAGCGCCTTAGTATATTTAATAGGACTAATTTGATAAGTGCAAATAAAACAATTGAAATGTAGCAAGAGCCTCGATTGGTCAAATGTTTTGGGTGATACCCGTCATTCATAGCATATAGTGGGCAGGATTTACAATCGTTAATAGGGTCCAATCAAGTCAATAAACAGTTGATTAGTTTGTTTATTTATTTTATCTGTTTATTGATATGTTTATTTGACACTTGTCCGATAATCACATCCATAGCATTTTGACTTGCCCGGGACTAAACTCTGATTGACGGACACTTGCCCAAACGTTCTTTTGACTTGCCCCGGGCGTCGGGCAATAGGATTTGTCGAGCCCTGACCAGTATTGATGCACTGATAGATGACCAGTACAGTTATTGTATCTGTTTATTCAGGACAGAAGTTACTGGGTGCTGGCGGTATTGATGCACTGATAGATGACCAGTACAGTTATTGTATCTGTTTATTCAGGATAGAAGTTACTGGGTGCTGGCCGTACCGGTATTGATGCACTGATAGATGACCAGTACAGTTATTGTATCTGTTTATTCAGGACAGAAGTTACTGGGTGCTGGCGGTATTGATGCACTGATAGATGACCAGTACAGTTATTGTATATGTTTATTCAGGACAGAAGTTACTGGGTGCTGGCCGTATTGATGGACTGATAGATGACCAGTACAGTTATGTATCGGCGGTACCGGTATTGATGCACTGATAGATGACCAGTACAGTTATGTACTGTTTATTCAGGACAGAAGTTACTGGGTGCTGGCGGTACCGGTATTGATGCACTGATAGATGACCAGTACAGTTATTGAATCTGTTTATTCAGGACAGAAGTTACTGGGTGCTGGCGGTACCGGTATTGATGCACTGATAGATGACCAGTACAGTTATTGTATCTGTTTATTCAGGACAGAAGTTACTGGGTGCTGGCGGTACCGGTATTGATGCACTGATAGATGACCAGTACAGTTATTGAATCTGTTTATTCAGGACAGAAGTTACTGGGTGCTGGCGGTACCGGTATTGATGCACTGATAGATGACCAGTACAGTTATTGTATCTGTTTATTCAGGACAGAAGTTACTGGGTGCTGGCCGTATTGATGGGCTGATAGATGGCCAGTACAGTTATTGTATCTGTTTATTCAGGACAGAAGTTACTGGGTGCTGGCGGTACCGGTATTGATGCACTGATAGATGACCAGTACAGTTATTGTATCTGTTTATTCAGGACAGAAGTTACTGGGTGCTGGCGATATTGATGGACTGATAGATGAAAACACTGAATTGGAAAAGCAGTTGGAACTTTTGGAAAAAGAACCTGTAAATAATGATTATGTCCTATACATAATGGCTGGAACTTTCAACGGGGGTGACATGATAATAACCGAGCACACACACATACAGGGTTCATGCGGCTTCTTAAATTCCTGGAAAGTCATGAAATTTGACGGATGGAATCCCGACTTTGAAAGTCATGGAATATGCCTGTTTTTCATTAAAGGTCATTTGAAGTTGTGGAATTTGAATTCCAGGCGTTCATCTTGTTGTGGACAGTTCAGTTCAAGCTTGTGATAAATTGTTATTGTAAAAACTAGCCTGAAATGATTAAATATAATACATTTCAACATCATCCATGCAAATATGGTTCCTTGAATTTCGGAAACCTGTCCTTGAAAGTCACGGGTAAGGTCATGGAATTCAGTCTTGCAAAAAGAGTTGGTACCCTGCATATAATGTAAGCCGAGTGACATCTTGGAGCCGGTGCACAGGTATTACTTGTATCTCTAGCACGGTGTATTCTTGCTGATATTGGAGCGTGGCCCATGCATGCCTGTCAATTTGCAATTTTTCACTCGTAAATGTTTTATATTGGGAAATATATCAACACTCTTTTATAAATACCAAATAGTGTTCAAGACTAAAGCTAGACATTCAAGATGTATGTTCCATTAATGTCAAACCCCTTGCGGGGGACCTAAACATGTTTTCCTGGGCAAGCTTAGCCGACCTAAGCGGTTAACCAGTACTAAGCAATGTGTGGGAGGTGCCTTGCTCAATGATACTACGTACGTGATCTGACTGAGTGTCGAATCTGACGCTCTACCACTGGATCATGGATGCCACATAGGGAGAAGTGCAAGGTATATGAGGGAGACGTTTGTGCTCTCTAGAACCCTAAATAGGGAGAAGTGGTAGGTATCTAAGGGAGATGTTTGTGTTAAGTGCAAGGTATATGAGGGAGATGTTTGTGTTAAGTGCAAGGTATATGAGGGAGATGTTTGTGTTAAGTGCAAGGTATATGAGGGAGATGTTTGTGTTAAGTGCAAGGTATCTAAGGGAGATGTTTGTGTTAAGTGCAAGGTATCTAAGGGAGATGTTTGTGTTAAGTGCAAGGTATCTAAGGGAGATGTTTGTGTTTAGTGCAAGGTATATGAGGGAGATGTTTGTGTTAAGTGCAAGGTATATGAGGGAGATGTTTGTGTTTGGTTTGGTTTGGTTTGGTTTGGTTTGGTTTGGTTTGGTTTGGTTTGGTTTGCACCTCCAGGCTAGAGAAGTTTGGTTTGCGCCTCCGGACTATAGAAATTTGGTTTGTGCCTCCGGACTAGAGAAGTTTGGTTTGTGCCTCAGGACTAGAGAAGTATGGTTTGTGCCTCAGGACTAGAGAAGTTTGGTTTGTGCCTCAGGACTAGAGAAGTATGGTTTGTGCCTCCGGACTAGAGAAGTATGGTTTGTGCCTCCGGACTAGAGAAGTTTGGTTTGTGCCTCCGGACTAGAGAAGTTTGGTTTGCGCCTCAGAAGAGAAGTGGGTGCTTCCGATAGAGAAGTTTGGTTTGTGCCCCGCTAGAGAAGTTTGGTTTGTGCCTCCGGACTAGAGAAGTTTGGTTTGTGCCTCCGGACTAGAGAAGTTTGGTTTGTGCCTCCGGACTAGAGAAGTTTGGTTTGTGCCTCCGGACTAGAGAAGTTTGGTTTGTGCCCTATGATAGAGTGTGTTTGTGCCTCCAGACTAGAGAAATTTGGTTTGTGCCTCCGGACTAGAGAAGTTTGGTTTGTGCCTCAGGACTAGAGAAGTATGGTTTGTGCCTCCGGACTAGAGAAGTTTGGTTTGTGCCTCGGACTAGAGAAGTTGGTTGGCCTCGGACTAGAGAAGTTTGGTTTGCGCCTCCGGACTAGAGAAGTTTGGTTTGTGCCTCCGGACTAGAGAAGTTTGGTTTGTGCCTCCATGCTAGAGAAGTTTGGTTTGTGCCTCCGGACTAGAGAAGTTTGGTTTGTGCCTCCGGACTAGAGAAGTTTGGTTTGTGCCTCCGGACTAGAGAAGTTTGGTTTGTGCCTCCATGCTAGAGAAGTTTGGTTTGTGCCTCCGGACTAGAGAAGTTTGGTTTGCGCCTCCGGACTAGAGAAGTTTGGTTTGTGTCTCCATGCTAGAGAAGTTTGGTTTGTGCCTCCGGACTAGAGAAGTTTGGTTTGCGCCTCCGGGCTAGAGAAGTTTGGTTTGGAGGGGTTTTTGGTTTAGAGGTTTAGAGAGGGTTTTTAGGGGAGGGGGGGGATAATGTTTTGAACAAATTTCAATCCCAAATTTACATCCAAAACTATTGACTCACTAATACAATAAGTTCTGAAATTCTTTAGCATATACCTAGAATAGATTTCACGTATTTTCATTGTTATATATATTATTCTCCTGCCTATTGTATATCAATCAATTGATAGGGAGAAGAACTATATAAGTTTTCTTTCGTTCTAATCCAATTCAGTCTACTGCTGTTAAATTATATGTAAACTATTCATTTCTTGATTACATGTATAAATACTGAAATAAATAACGTTTAAAGCAACATTACATCGTAATAAAGGATGTTTTGGGTAAAATATAAATACTAATGTGTGTGTCGAAATCGAAATAGTCGCTCAGAAACGATAAAATTCCAATAAATTTAAACCGTCGTATACGCGAATTTGTTTATCAACACACGAAATGTAAACATGCACAGAGTGCATGCGTGAAACAACAGAGGATGTAGAAAACAACGTATATATTTTGAACATGAAAGACTATCTATCTATCTTGGGGATGTAGAAATGTCCCTAAAAGACTTAGCTAACGGAGGTATGAATCAACATATGAAGTAATTTAATTAAAAAAGACAACGTGGGACAAATGGGGATGATGCATTCCAAATGTAAACAAGTGCGGGCGATGCGTTCCGGTTGTAAACAAGTGCGTGACCGATCGACTCGGAAAGTCCTACTTTCGGTTTCGAGTTTGTTTTATCGCAAACAAAACACTGTTTACCAAATGAACATAAGCATACAAAGTATAATGTTAGAATGTGTAGCAGCATTGCTACCCATATGTAAAAACTGAATTTTTCAAATATCTTTTATTTCATACGATGTAATGCTGCTTTAAACTAATAACAAACAAAGAAGAGGTATTTGTGGAAGATATGAATATATTGCAAGTGGTCAGCAAATTTTGTATTTCCACCCAAAAGAGTGAAAGATGGAATTAATTATCTTTCATTGAGAACAATTTGTCATTCATTGGGGGGAAGCATGAAATAATATTGAATTTATCCTCCATGCAATGATTGTTTCAGGATCGACTGAAGACCTTCAGTCAGAGGTTGGAACTGATGGAACACGACGACGAGAGGTTGGTGAGTTATTTACACGAGTTGGAAACTCACAAACGGCAACAGGAACAGCAGCTGAATGAGGTGGAAGAACAATATTCAAAATGTGGTATGAAATGGCTGATTGTTTCTGAATATAGCTATCAACTTGTTGCGGCAGATTGGTCCCCTCGGTTTGCCTTCCAGGGGTCCGCCTCCGTGGTCGAGTGGTTAAGGTCACTGACTTGTATACCACTGTAACCTATCATCACTGATGGTCATGGGTTTGAGCCCCGCTCAGGCCGTGTCTCATTTATATGAAAAAGTTGGCAGTTTCTTACGGAGGTTGGTGCACCCAAGTACTGGTTAACTGCTGGAGCTTGCCCAGGAAAGGTGTTGTTAGGTAAACTGCCCGCCGGCGATATAGCCCGAAATGGTGCTGATGCAGGGGTAAAACCCGAAATATAATATAAATAAATATGTACACACTCTATCGAACCCAGCTGTAGCCATTACGATTGTGCCTTTAGGCAAGGCATTTAAGTTCCATTTTGCCTCCTCTCTCCCTCGATGGATTCCAGAGTGATTAATATAAGTTGTAGGAACTTGTTTCGCAATCGAGCTAAAATAAATATGTATAAACTAAGCTAATTGTCAGTCTTAGCGGAACCACATACAAAACTCAAACTCTGTTTGCAATGGGCAAGACTTGCTATCCTTTATTCACTGGTTAATTACAAGTACAAAACAAATGTTTTCAAATCTATTTGACTGTACTACGTACATATAGTCAAATACATGAAACAGCCTGGGCGCAGACCGAGATACACGGGACCAGGGTAAAAACCAGGGGTCAAAAATCAGTAGTGTTAATGTAAAAAGCTCTGGAAAAAATGTATCCAATGTACCTCATGGTGCTTCATATATTTTACTAACAACATACATGTATCTTTGAATGTTTGTAGATTAAAATATTTACCGATAACATATTCATACTCAGTTTTACGATTTACTAAATGATACTTGTAGCAATAACACATCTGAATTCATTCCATTTTAGCATTTTAATCAATATGGAAACCCGTTCATAGATCCCATTGCCGAAACAAATTGAATAGCACAATTGCTTGCGAAACGATCTAAGTCTAGCGCAGAGCTGACAAACAATCGCACCATATCACATGACCGAACACGCACTCTATCCACACTGTATGTACATGCTATCCACGCTATCCACACTGTATGTACATGCTATCCACACTGTATGTACACACTATCCACACTGTATGTACATGCTATCCACGCTATAATGTACATGCTATCCACACTGTATGTACATGCTATACACACTGTATGTACATGCACCACATCCACACTGTATGTACATGCTATCCACACTGTATGTACATGCTATCCACACTGTATGTACATGCTATCCACACTGTATGTACATGCTATCCACACGTATGTACACTCAACCACACTGTATGTACATGCTATCCACACTGTATGTACATGCTATCCACACTGTATGTACATGCTATCCACACTGTATGTACATGCTATCCACACTGTATGTACATGCTATCCACACTGTATGTACATGCTATCCACACTGTATGTACATGCTATCCACACTGTATGTACATGCTATCCACACTGTATGTACATGCTATCCACACTGTATGTACATGCTATCCACACTGTATGTACACACTCTACCACACTGTATGTACATGCTATCCACACTGTATGTACACCTCTATCCACACTGTATGTACATGCTATCCACACTGTATGTACACACTATCCACACTGTATGTACACCTCTATCCACACTGTATGTACACACTTTATCCACACTGCATGTACATGCTATCCACACTGTATGTACACACTATCCACACTGTATGTACACATCTATCCACACTGTATGTACACTATCCACACTGTATGTACACACTTTATCCACACTGCATGTACATGCTATCCACACTGTATGTACACACTATCCACACTGTATGTACACACTCTATCCACACTGTATGTACAGTCTATCCACATTGTATGTACACACGCTATCCACACTATGTACACACTATCCACACTGTATGTACACACTCTATCCACACTGTATGTACACATGCTATCCACACTGTATGTACACACTCTATCCACACTGTATGTACACACTCTATCCACACTGTATGTACACACTCTATCCACACTGTATGTACACTATCCACACTGTATGTACACACTCTATCCACACTGTATGTACACACTCTATCCACACTGTATGTACACACTCTATCCACACTGTATGTACACACTCTATCCACACTGTATGTACACATCTATCCACACTGTATGTACACACTATCCACACTATGTACACACTATCCACACTGTATGTACAACTATCCACACTGTATGTAACACTATCCACACTGTATGTAACACTCATCCACACTGTATGTACACACTCTATCCACACTGTATGTACACACTCTACCACACGTATGTACAACAACTCTATCCACACTGTATGTACACACTCTATCCACACTACTACTGTATGTACACACCTATCCACACTGTATGTACAACTATCCACACTGTATGTACACACTATCCACACTGTATGTACACACTCTATCCACACTGCATGTACACATCCACACTGTATGTACACACACTATCCACACGTTGTACACACTCTATCCACACTGTATGTACACATGCTATCCACACTGTATGTACACACTATCCACACTGTATGTACACACTTATGTACACGCTATCCACACTGTATGTACACACTATCCACACTGTATGTACACACTATCCACACTGTATGTACACACTGTATGTACACACTATCCACACTGTATGTACACACTATCCACACTGTATGTACACACTATCCACACTGTATGTACACACTATCCACACTGTATGTACACACTATCCACACTGTATGTACACACTGTATGTACACACTATCCACACTGTATGTACACACTGTATGTACACACTATCCACACTGTATGTACACACTGTATGTACACACTATCCACACTGTATGTAC
>CM026387.1:5613856-5630489 GCA_014843695.1 Archivesica marissinica | reverse complement strand
TTTCTATGTCCTCTAGTATATAATGTAGGTGTGCGTTTTCTATGTCCTCTAGTATATAATGTAGGTGTGCGTTTTCATTGTCCTCTAGTATATATGTAGGTGTGCGTTTTCTATGTCCTCTAGTCTATAATGTAGGTGTGCGTTTTCTATGTCATCTAGTATATACATTAGATGTGCGTTTTCTATGTCATCTAGTATATACATTAGGTGTGCGTTTTCTATGTCCTCTAGTATATAATGTAGGTGTGCGTTTTCTATGTCCCTAGTATATAATGTAGATGTGCGTTTTCTATGTCCTCTAGTATATAATGTAGGTGTGCGTTTTCTATGTCCTCTAGTATATACTGTAGATGTGCGTTTTCTATGTCCTCTAGTATATAATGTAGGTGTGCGTTTTCTATGTCCTCTAGTATATAATGTAGGTGTGCGTTTTCTATGTCCTCTAGTATATAATGTAGATGTGCGTTTTCTATGTCCTCTAGTATATAATGTAGGTGTGCGTTTTCTATGTCCTCTAGTATATAATGTAGGTGTGCGTTTTCTATGTCCTCTAGTATATAATGTAGGTGTGCGTTTTCTATGTCCTCTAGTATATACTGTAGATGTGCGTTTTCTATGTCCTCTAGTATATAATGTAGGTGTGCGTTTTCTATGTCCTCTAGTATATAATGTAGATGTGCGTTATCTATGTCCTCTAGTATACAATGTAGGTGTGCGTTTTCTATGTCCTCTAGTATATACTGTAGATGTGCGTTTTCTATGTCCTCTAGTATATAATGTAGGTGTGCGTTTTCTATGTCCTCTAGTATATACTGTAGATGTGCGTTTTCTATGTCCTCTAGTATATAATGTAGGTGTGCGTTTTCTATGTCCTCTAGTATATAATGTAGATGTGCGTTTTCTATGTCCTCTAGTATATAATGTAGGTGTGCGTTTTCTATGTCCTCTAGTATATAATGTAGGTGTGCGTTTTCTATGTCCTCTAGTATATAATGTAGGTGTGCGTTTTCTATGTCCTCTAGTATATAATGTAGGTGTGCGTTTTCTATGTCCTCTAGTATATAATGTAGATGTGCGTTTTCTATGTCCTCTAGTATATAATGTAGGTGTGCGTTTTCTATGTCCTCTAGTATATACTGTAGATGTGCGTTTTCTATGTCCTCTAGTATATAATGTAGGTGTGCGTTTTCTATGTCCTCTAGTATATAATGTAGGTGTGCGTTTTCTATGTCCTCTAGTATATAATGTAGGTGTGCGTTTTCTATGTCCTCTAGTATATAATGTAGGTGTGCGTTTTCTATGTCCTCTAGTATATAATGTAGTTGTGCGTTTTCTATGTCCTCTAGTATATAATGTAGATGTGCGTTTTCTATGTCCTCTAGTATATAATGTAGATGTGCGTTTTCTATGTCCTCTAGTATATAATGTAGATGTGCGGTTTCTATGTCCTCTAGTATATAATGTAGATGTGCGTTTTCTATGTACTCTAGTATAGTTATTTCGGAAGATGACCTCACGATTTATACGTATTATCAACATACCATTTGTTTTAAATGTATAACATTTTTGTTACATATTGTACGTTAAGGTCTTCAGAATTGTATCACCTTTAACTTGTTTAACTTGAAAGATCTTAGCATGCAAGTTCCTATTCATTTAGTTATTATTAAATTAAAACTTGCTTCACAATCGTAAAATAAATAAAGTTTAAATTAAAAAATATTCATTTTATTTGACACATAGATTCATAGAGTGTGTCGGAAACCCAGAACTGTTCTCTGGCTAGCCTTATTGGGCATAACACATTTCATTTCCGTGTTGTCTTTGCATATGAAAAATGCACCCATAATTTGATATCATTTATGTTGACAATTACTGTATCTTGTCACATCAGTGTTACCATGCAATATGTATACAGACAACCCTGTGTTAGTGGTCACCTCCATTAACCCTTTCAACACTACATGCCTCTAAATAGACTTAACGTAACGAGCCGTCTCATCAGGATCTGCACATTTTGCCAGTAATAATTCTTACTATTTTTACATAAAATTACCCATTTTGATAAATGAACTGGTCCAAAGGTAATTTTCTTATTAATTTATTGGTCTAAATATATCATGCACCAGTCCATGTCAGTTACTTGGGGTAAAGCAGTCAGATTCCCAATATGTTACTTTGTTATACATTTAACCTCTATTAAGCAGTCACATATGCTAAGCAGCCACTTTCTGTGATTCCGTTGGATGGCTGCTTAAGCCAGGTTTGACTGTACTTATAACATTGCACATCTAACGTAATGTGGGGGGTGAACGAATTTTTTTTTATAAAATTCATTTTTTCTTTTACAATATCTAATATGTCAATTTAAAAGCAACGTTAGCCACGCACTAGCTTCATCTCGCCCAATAATTGATTTCTCTATCAAAATACCCTGCAAAATTAAATTAATAATTTTCTTAGTAATTCTACGGAACACTACGCTTCATTTAACACCCTGAAGCGTGATTTATTTCGTGCGCTCCATTTATTGAATTTAATAAATTCTTTATTCTTATACAGGTTTCCACAATGATGACAGGTTAGCTGCTGCGAGGTAGCGACGTGATATGAAGAGACAGAGGAAACATTGACAAAACAGTAAACGAATCAATTAAACAGTTCAATTATAACATTGTAAAGGTTAACTTTATTCATGGACAATAAGACTGAACATTGCGATATGTTTTCATGCCAACTTACTCTGATTTCTGTTCAATAAAAACGAGAATATAGATCGGTGGTGTATGTCGGTCGATGTACATACAATGAACCTAGCTTAATCGTGATTTGTTGCAATCTAGATACTAGTATTTAATGTAAAATGCAAAACAAATGAACATACTTGCGTATTACACCGTCTCCGTGGCCTAGTGCTTAAGGCATCCGCATACGTAGCGGGAGGTCGAAGGTTTGAACCTCGTCAGGGGTTTGTTCTGTTATTCGGTTTGTAAGCCACCAGCTAGTTAAATAATGGTTACCGATTGCCTAGGATTCGTCGGGAAGTACAGATGTTCATAAAGAATGGTGTATTATAAGTCAGAAATGGCTGGCTCTTTAAATATGGGTGACACTATAATAAACAATTGGTTGGGCAATAAGTTTCTAAAGTGTAATGTCACACCACAAGTATCGGTCCTCCCCAATCTGAAACAGGCAGGCAGGCAGGCAGGCAGGCAGGCAGGCAGGCAGGCAGGCAGGCAGGCAGGCAGGCAGGCAGGCAGGCAGGCAGGCAGGCAGGCAGGCAGGCAGGCAGGCAGGCAGGCAGGCAGGCAGGCAGGCAGGCAGGCAGGCAGGCAGGCAGGCAGGCAGGCAGGCAGGCAGGCAGGCAGGCAGGCAGATATGCTATCGTCAAGCTTACTATATACATCCCATGCACACCTTAGCAAGTACTTGTTTCACCTATATAACTACCATACATTTATAGTTCGTGTTTCGTCTACGGTAGTGCATTGCAAGATTCGGTATACATGCAAATTCGAGGCACAACTTCATCAACAGCACAACATGGAACCGACAAGTGGCTGAGGTCTGGCCATAACGGATTATCTGTGGTTGAAGGAATGGCCGTAACGGATGATCAGTTATTGAAGGAATGGCCGTAACGGATGATCAGTTGTTGAAGGAATGGCCGTGACGGATGATCTGTGGTTGAAGGAATGGCCGTAACGGATGATCGGTGGTTGAAGGATTGGCCGTAACGGATGATCAGTGGTTGAAGGAATGGCCGTAACGGATGATCTGTGGTTGAAGGAATGGCCGTAACGGATGATCAGTGGTTGAAGGAATGGCCATAACGGATGATCAGTGGTTGAATGAATGGCCGTAACGGATGAGCAGTTGTTGAAGGAATGGCCGTAACGGATGATCAGTGGTTGAAGGTCTGACAGTAACGGATATTTTTATGTTAGTATTTACCGTCGCAGCCGGTTCAGTAACGTATTAGTGGAGTTATTTTGGAGGCACGACATGACACGTTCATAGACATCCGCTCAACTGAACTAGTATATCATTGCATACTGCTGACCTATTATATCAATCCATTCTGCTGAACTAGTATATCATTGCATACTGCTGAACTAGTATATCATTGCATACTGCTGACCTAGTATATCATTCCATACTGCTAAACTAGTATATCATTGCATACTCCTGACTGGTATATCATTCCATACTGTTGAACTAGTATATCATTGCATACTGCTGAACTAGTATATCATTGCATACTGCTGAACTATTATATCATTCCATACTGCTGAACTATTATATCATTCCATACTGCTGAACTATTATATCATACCATACTGCTGCACTAGTATATCATTCCATACTGCTGAACTAGTATATTATTACTGAACGACATGTATGGTAGTCCATACTGCTAGACGACATGTATGGTAGTCCATATTGCTAGACGACATGTATGGTATTACATACTGCTAGACGACATGTATGGTATTACATACTGCTAGACGACATGTATGGTATTACATACTTCTAGACGACATGTATGGTATTCCATACTGCTAGACGACATGTATGGTATTCCATACTGCTAGACGACATGTCCATACTGCTAGACGACATGTATGGTAGTCCATACTGCTAAACGACATGTATGGTAGTCCATACTGCTAGACGACATGTATGGTAGTCCATACTGCTAGACGACATGTATGGTAGTCCATACTGCTAGACGACATGTATGGTAGTCCATACTGCTAGAGGACATATATGGTAGTCCATACTGCTAGACGACATGTATGGTAGTCCATACTGCTAGACGACATGTATGGTATTCCATACTACTAGACGACATGTATGGTAGTCCATACTGCTAGACGACATGTATGGTATTCCATACTTCTAGACGACATGTATGGTATTACATACTGCTAGACGACATGTATGGTAGTCCATACTGCTAGACGACATGTATGGTAGTCCATACTTCTAGACGACATGTCCATACTGCTAGACGACATGTATGGTATTACATACTGCTAGACGACATGTATGGTATTACATACTGCTAGAAAACATGTATGGTATTACATACTGCTAGACGACATGTATGGTAGTCCATAATTCTAGACGACATGTATGGTATTCCATACTGCTAGACGACATGTATGGTAGTCCATACTGCTAGACGACATGTATGGTAGTCCATACTGCTAGACGACATGTCCATACTGCTAGACGACATGTATGGTAGTCCATACTGCTAGACGACATGTATGGTACTCCATACTGCTAGACGACATGTACGGTAGTCCATACTGCTAGAGGACATGTATGGTATTCCATACTGCTAGACGATATGTATGGTAGTCCATACTGCTAGACGACATGTATGGTATTACAAAGTCTAAACGACATGTATGGTAGTCCATACTGCTAGACGACATGTATGGTAGTCCATACTGCTAGACGACATGTATGGTATTACATACTGCTAGACGACATGTATGGTATCCCATACTGCTAGACGACATGTATGGTAGTCCATACTGCTAGACGACAGGTATGGTAGTCCATACTGCTAGACGACATGTATGGTATTACATACTGCTAGACGACATGTATGTTAGTCCATACCGCTAGACGACATGTATGGTATTACATACTGCTAGACGACATGTATGGTATTACATACTGCTAGACGACATGTATGGTAGTCCATACTGCTAGACGACATGTCCATACTGCTAGACGACATGTATGGTATTCCATACTGCTAGACGACATGTATGGTATTCCATAGTGCTAGACGACATGTATGGTATTACACACTGCTAGACGACATGTATGGTATTCCATACTGCTAGACGACATGTATGGTATTACATACTGCTAGACGACATGTCCATACTGCTAGACGACATGTCCATACTGCTAGACGACATGTATGGTATTACATACTTCTAGACGACATGTATGGTAGTCCATACTGCTAGACGACATGTCCATACTGCTATAGACGACATGTATGGTATTACATACTGCTAGATGACATGTATGGTATTCCATACTGCCAGACGACATGTATGGTAGTCCATACTGCTAGAGGACATGTATGGTAGTCCATACTGCTAGACGACATGTATGGTATTCCATACTGCTAGACGACACGTATGGTAGTCCATACTGCTAGACGACATGTATGGTAGTCCATACTGCTAGACGACATGTATGGTAGTACATACTGCTAGACGACATGTATGGTATTCCATACTGCTAGACGACATGTATGGTATTCCATACTGCTAGAAGACATGTATGGTATTCCATACTGCCAGACGACATGTATGGTAGTCCATACTGCTAGAGGACATGTATGGTAGTCCATACTGCTAGACGACATGTCCATACTGCTAGACGACATGTATGGTAGTCCATACTGCTAGACGACATGTATGGTAGTCCATACTGCTAGACGACATGTATGGTAGTCCATACTGCTAGACGACATGTATGGTATTCCATACTGCTAGACGACATGTATGGTATTCCATACTGCTAGACGACATGTATGGTAGTCCATACTGCTAGACGACATGTATGGTAGTCCATACTGCTAGACGACATGTATGGTAGTCCATACTGCTAGACGACATGTATGGTATTCCATACTGCTAGACGACATGTATGGTAGTCCATACTGCTAGACGACATGTATGGTAGTCCATACTGCTAGACGACATGTATGGTATTCCATACTGCTAGACGACATGTATGGTAGTCCATACTGCTAGACGACATGTATGGTATTACATACTGCTAGACGACATGTATGGTATTACATACTGCTAGACGACATGTATGGTAGTCCATACTGCTAGACGACATGTATGGTATTCCATACTGCTAGACGACATGTATGGTAGTCCATACTGCTAGACGACATGTATGGTAGTCCATACTGCTAGACGACATGTATGGTAGTCCATACTGCTAGACGACATGTATGGTAGTCCATACTGCTAGACGACATGTATGGTAGTCCATACTGCTAGAGGACATGTATGGTAGTCCATACTGCTAGACGACATGTATGGTAGTCCATACTGCTAGACGACATGTATGGTATTCCATACTGCTAGACGACATGTATTGTAGTCCATACTGCTAGACGACAGGTATGGTATTCCATACTTCTAGACTACATGTATGGTATTACATACTGCTAGACGACATGTATGGTAGTCCATACTGCTAGACGACATGTATGGTAGTCCATACTGCTAGACGACATGTATGGTATTCCATACTGCTAGACGACATGTATGGTAGTCCATACTGCTAGACGACATGTCCATACTGCTAGACGACATGTATGGTATTACATACTGCTAGACGACATGTATGGTATTACATACTGCTAGACGACATGTATGGTAGTCCATACTGCTAGACGACATGTATGGTAGTCCATACTGCTAGAAAACATGTCTATACTGCTAGACGACATGTATGGTAGTCCATACTGCTAGACGACATGTATGGTAGTCCATACTGCTAGACGACATGTATGGTAGTCCATACTGCTAGACGACATGTATGGTAGTCCATACTGCTAGACGACATGTATGGTATTACATACTGCTAGACGACATGTATGGTATTACATACTGCTAGACGACATGTATGGTATTCCATACTGCTAGACGACATGTATGGTAGTCCATACTGCTAGACGACATGTATGGTAGTCCATACTGCTAGACAACATGTATGGTATTACATACTGCTAGACGACATGTATGGTAGTCCATAGTGCTAGACGACATGTATGGTATTACATACTGCTAGACGACTTGTATGGTATTACATACTGCTAGACGACATGTATGGTAGTCCATACTGCTAAACAACATGTCCATACTGCTAGACGACATGTATGGTATTCCATACTGCTAGACGACATGTATGGTATTCCATAGTGCTAGACGACATGTATGGTATTACATACTGCTAGACGACATGTATGGTATTCCATACTGCTAGACGACATGTATGGTATTACCTACTGCTAGACGACATGTCCATACTGCTAGGCGACATGTATGGTAGTCCATACTGCTAGACGACATGTATGGTAGTCCATACTGCTAGACGACATGTATGGTATTCCATACTGCTAGACGACATGTATGGTAGTCCATACTGCTAGACGACATGTCCATACTGCTAGACGACATGTATGGTATTACATACTGCTAGACGACATGTATGGTATTACATACTGCTAGACGACATGTATGGTAGTCCATACTGCTAGACGACATGTATGGTAGTCCATACTGCTAGACGACATGTCCATACTGCTAGACGACATGTATGGTAGTCCATACTGCTAGACGACATGTATGGTAGTCCATACTGCTAGACGACATGTATGGTAGTCCATACTGCTAGACGACATGTATGGTAGTCCATACTGCTAGACGACATGTATGGTATTACATACTGCTAGACGACATGTATGGTATTACATACTGCTAGACGACATGTATGGTATTCCATACTGCTAGACGACATGTATGGTAGTCCATACTGCTAGACGACATGTATGGTATTACATACTGCTAGACGACATGTATGGTATTACATACTGCTAGACGACATGTATGGTAGTCCATACTGCTAGACGACATGTATGGTATTACATACTGCTAGACGACTTGTATGGTATTACATACTGCTAGACGACATGTATGGTAGTCCATACTGCTAAACAACATGTCCATACTGCTAGACGACATGTATGGTATTCCATACTGCTAGACGACATGTATGGTATTCCATACTGCTAGACGACATGTATGGTATTACATACTGCTAGACGACATGTATGGTATTCCATACTGCTAGACGACATGTATGGTATTACATACTGCTAGACGACATGTATGGTAGTCCATACTGCTAGACGACATGTATGGTAGTTCATACTGCTAGACGACATGTATGGTATTACATACTGCTAGACGACATGTATGGTAGTCCATACTGCTAGACGACATGTCCATACTGCTAGACGACATGTATGGTAGTCCATACTGCTAAACGACATGTATGGTAGTCCATACTGCTAGACGACATGTATGGTAGTCCATACTGCTAGACGACATGTATGGTAGTCCATACTGCTAGACGACATGTATGGTAGTCCATACTGCTAGAGGACATATATGGTAGTCCATACTGCTAGACGACATGTATGGTAGTCCATACTGCTAGACGACATGTATGGTATTCCATACTACTAGACGACATGTATGGTAGTCCATACTGCTAGACGACATGTATGGTATTCCATACTTCTAGACGACATGTATGGTATTACATACTGCTAGACGACATGTATGGTAGTCCATACTGCTAGACGACATGTATGGTAGTCCATACTTCTAGACGACATGTCCATACTGCTAGACGACATGTATGGTATTACATACTGCTAGACGACATGTATGGTATTACATACTGCTAGAAAACATGTATGGTATTACATACTGCTAGACGACATGTATGGTAGTCCATAATTCTAGACGACATGTATGGTATTCCATACTGCTAGACGACATGTATGGTAGTCCATACTGCTAGACGACATGTATGGTAGTCCATACTGCTAGACGACATGTCCATACTGCTAGACGACATGTATGGTAGTCCATACTGCTAGACGACATGTATGGTACTCCATACTGCTAGACGACATGTACGGTAGTCCATACTGCTAGAGGACATGTATGGTATTCCATACTGCTAGACGATATGTATGGTAGTCCATACTGCTAGACGACATGTATGGTATTACAAAGTCTAAACGACATGTATGGTAGTCCATACTGCTAGACGACATGTATGGTAGTCCATACTGCTAGACGACATGTATGGTATTACATACTGCTAGACGACATGTATGGTATCCCATACTGCTAGACGACATGTATGGTAGTCCATACTGCTAGACGACAGGTATGGTAGTCCATACTGCTAGACGACATGTATGGTATTACATACTGCTAGACGACATGTATGTTAGTCCATACCGCTAGACGACATGTATGGTATTACATACTGCTAGACGACATGTATGGTATTACATACTGCTAGACGACATGTATGGTAGTCCATACTGCTAGACGACATGTCCATACTGCTAGACGACATGTATGGTATTCCATACTGCTAGACGACATGTATGGTATTCCATAGTGCTAGACGACATGTATGGTATTACACACTGCTAGACGACATGTATGGTATTCCATACTGCTAGACGACATGTATGGTATTACATACTGCTAGACGACATGTCCATACTGCTAGACGACATGTCCATACTGCTAGACGACATGTATGGTATTACATACTTCTAGACGACATGTATGGTAGTCCATACTGCTAGACGACATGTCCATACTGCTATAGACGACATGTATGGTATTACATACTGCTAGATGACATGTATGGTATTCCATACTGCCAGACGACATGTATGGTAGTCCATACTGCTAGAGGACATGTATGGTAGTCCATACTGCTAGACGACATGTATGGTATTCCATACTGCTAGACGACACGTATGGTAGTCCATACTGCTAGACGACATGTATGGTAGTCCATACTGCTAGACGACATGTATGGTAGTCCATACTGCTAGACGACATGTATGGTATTCCATACTGCTAGACGACATGTATGGTATTCCATACTGCTAGACGACATGTATGGTATTCCATACTGCTAGACGACATGTATGGTAGTCCATACTGCTAGAGGACATGTATGGTAGTCCATACATGGTAGTCCATACTGCTAGACGACATGTATGGTAGTCCATACTGCTAGACGACATGTCCATACTGCTAGACGACATGTAACCAAGACATGTATGGTATTACATACTGCTAGACGACATGTATGGTATTCCATACTGCTAGACGACATGTATGGTAGTCCATACTGCTAGACGACATGTATGGTAGTCCATACTGCTAGACGACATGTATGGTAGTCCATACTGCTAGACGACATGTATGGTATTCCATACTGCTAGACGACATGTATGGTAGTCCATACTGCTAGACGACATGTATGGTATTCCATACTGCTAGACGACATGTATGGTATTCCATACTGCTAGACGACATGTATGGTAGTCCATACTGCTAGACGACATGTATGGTATTACATACTGCTAGACGACATGTATGGTATTACATACTGCTAGACGACATGTATGGTAGTCCATACTGCTAGACGACATGTATGGTATTCCATACTGCTAGACGACATGTATGTAGTCCATACTGCTAGACGACATGTATGGTAGTCCATACTGCTAGACGACATGTATGGTAGTCCATACTGCTAGACGACATGTATGGTAGTCCATACTGCTAGACGACATGTATGGTAGTCCATACTGCTAGACGACATGTATGGTAGTCCATACTGCTAGACGACATGTATGGTAGTCCATACTGCTAGACGACATGTATGGTATTCCATACTGCTAGACGACATGTATTGTAGTCCATACTGCTAGACGACAGGTATGGTATTCCATACTTCTAGACTACATGTATGGTATTACATACTGCTAGACGACATGTATGGTAGTCCATACTGCTAGACGACATGTATGGTAGTCCATACTGCTAGACGACATGTATGGTATTCCATACTGCTAGACGACATGTATGGTAGTCCATACTGCTAGACGACATGTCCATACTGCTAGACGACATGTATGGTATTACATACTGCTAGACGACATGTATGGTATTACATACTGCTAGACGACATGTATGGTAGTCCATACTGCTAGACGACATGTATGGTAGTCCATACTGCTAGAACATGTCTATACTGCTAGACGACATGTATGGTAGTCCATACTGCTAGACGACATGTATGGTAGTCCATACTGCTAGACGACATGTATGGTAGTCCATACTGCTAGACGACATGTATGGTAGTCCATACTGCTAGACGACATGTATGGTATTACATACTGCTAGACGACATGTATGGTATTACATACTGCTAGACGACATGTATGGTATTCCATACTGCTAGACGACATGTATGGTAGTCCATACTGCTAGACGACATGTATGGTAGTCCATACTGCTAGACAACATGTATGGTATTACATACTGCTAGACGACATGTATGGTAGTCCATAGTGCTAGACGACATGTATGGTATTACATACTGCTAGACGACTTGTATGGTATTACATACTGCTAGACGACATGTATGGTAGTCCATACTGCTAAACAACATGTCCATACTGCTAGACGACATGTATGGTATTCCATACTGCTAGACGACATGTATGGTATTCCATAGTGCTAGACGACATGTATGGTATTACATACTGCTAGACGACATGTATGGTATTCCATACTGCTAGACGACATGTATGGTATTACCTACTGCTAGACGACATGTCCATACTGCTAGACGACATGTATGGTAGTCCATACTGCTAGACGACATGTATGGTAGTCCATACTGCTAGACGACATGTATGGTATTCCATACTGCTAGACGACATGTATGGTAGTCCATACTGCTAGACGACATGTCCATACTGCTAGACGACATGTATGGTATTACATACTGCTAGACGACATGTATGGTATTACATACTGCTAGACGACATGTATGGTAGTCCATACTGCTAGACGACATGTATGGTAGTCCATACTGCTAGACGACATGTCCATACTGCTAGACGACATGTATGGTAGTCCATACTGCTAGACGACATGTATGGTAGTCCATACTGCTAGACGACATGTATGGTAGTCCATACTGCTAGACGACATGTATGGTAGTCCATACTGCTAGACGACATGTATGGTATTACATACTGCTAGACGACATGTATGGTATTACATACTGCTAGACGACATGTATGGTATTCCATACTGCTAGACGACATGTATGGTAGTCCATACTGCTAGACGACATGTATGGTATTACATACTGCTAGACAACATGTATGGTATTACATACTGCTAGACGACATGTATGGTAGTCCATAGTGCTAGACGACATGTATGGTATTACATACTGCTAGACGACTTGTATGGTATTACATACTGCTAGACGACATGTATGGTAGTCCATACTGCTAAACAACATGTCCATACTGCTAGACGACATGTATGGTATTCCATACTGCTAGACGACATGTATGGTATTCCATAGTGCTAGACGACATGTATGGTATTACATACTGCTAGACGACATGTATGGTATTCCATACTGCTAGACGACATGTATGGTATTACATACTGCTAGACGACATGTCCATACTGCTAGGCGACATGTATGGTAGTCCATACCGCTAGACGACATGTATGGTAGTTCATACTGCTAGACGACATGTATGGTATTACATACTTCTAGACGACATGTATGGTAGTCCATACTGCTAGACGACATGTCCATACTGCTAGACGACATGTATGGTAGTCCATACTGCTAGACGACATGTATGGTAGTCCATACTGCTAGACGACATGTATGGTAGTCCATACTGCTAGACGACATGTATGGTAGTCCATACTGCTAGACGACATGTATGGTAGTCCATACTGCTAGACGACATGTATGGTAGTCCATACTGCTAGACGACATGTATGGTAGTCCATACTGCTAGACGACATGTATGGTATTCCATACTACTAGACGACATGTATGGTAGTCCATACTGCTAGACGACATGTATGGTATTCCATACTTCTAGACGACATGTATGGTATTACATACTGCTAGACGACATGTATGGTAGTCCATACTGCTAGACGACATGTATGGTAGTCCATACTTCTAGACGACATGTCCATACTGCTAGACGACATGTATGGTATTACATACTGCTAGACGACATGTATGGTATTACATACTGCTAGAAAACATGTATGGTATTACATACTGCTAGACGACATGTATGGTAGTCCATAATTCTAGACGACATGTATGGTATTCCATACTGCTAGACGACATGTATGGTAGTCCATACTGCTAGACGACATGTATGGTAGTCCATACTGCTAGACGACATGTCCATACTGCTAGACGACATGTATGGTAGTCCATACTGCTAGACGACATGTATGGTACTCCATACTGCTAGACGACATGTATGGTAGTCCATACTGCTAGACGACATGTATGGTATTCCATACTGCTAGACGACATGTATGGTAGTCCATACTGCTAGACGACATGTATGGTATTACAAAGTCTAAACGACATGTATGGTAGTCCATACTGCTAGACGACATGTATGGTAGTCCATACTGCTAGACGACATGTATGGTATTACATACTGCTAGACGACATGTATGGTATTCCATACTGCTAGACGACATGTATGGTAGTCCATACTGCTAGACGACATGTATGGTAGTCCATACTGCTAGACGACATGTATGGTATTACATACTGCTAGACGACATGTATGGTATTCCATACTGCTAGACGACATGTATGGTAGTCCATACTGCTAGACGACATGTCCATACTGCTAGACGACATGTATGGTATTCCATACTGCTAGACGACATGTATGGTATTCCATACTGCTAGACGACATGTATGGTATTACATACTGCTAGACGACATGTATGGTATTCCATACTGCTAGACGACATGTATGGTATTACATACTGCTAGACGACATGTCCATACTGCTAGACGACATGTCCATACTGCTAGACGACATGTATGGTATTACATACTTCTAGACGACATGTATGGTAGTCCATACTGCTAGACGACATGTCCATACTGCTATAGACGACATGTATGGTATTACATACTGCTAGATGACATGTATGGTATTCCATACTGCTAGACGACATGTATGGTAGTCCATACTGCTAGACGACATGTATGGTAGTCCATACTGCTAGACGACATGTATGGTATTCCATACTGCTAGACGACATGTATGGTAGTCCATACTGCTAGACGACATGTATGGTAGTCCATACTGCTAGACGACATGTATGGTAGTCCATACTGCTAGACGACATGTATGGTATTCCATACTGCTAGACGACATGTATGGTAGTCCATACTGCTAGACGACATGTATGGTAGTCCATACTGCTAGACGACATGTATGGTAGTACATACTGCTAGACGACATGTATGGTATTCCATACTGCTAGACGACATGTATGGTATTCCATACTGCTAGACGACATGTCCATACTGCTAGACGACATGTATGGTAGTCCATACTGCTAGACGACATGTATGGTATTCCATACTGCTAGACGACATGTATGGTATTCCATACTGCTAGACGACATGTCCATACTGCTAGACGACATGTATGGTATTACATACTGCTAGACGACATGTATGGTATTCCATACTGCTAGACGACATGTATGGTAGTCCATACTGCTAGACGACATGTATGGTATTACATACTGCTAGACGACATGTATGGTAGTCCATACTGCTAGACGACATGTATGGTAGTCCATACTGCTAGACGACATGTATGGTAGTCCATACTGCTAGACGACATGTATGGTAGTCCATACTGCTAGACGACATGTATGGTAGTCCATACTGCTAGACGACATGTATGGTAGTCCATACTGCTAGACGACATGTATGGTATTCCATACTGCTAGACGACATGTATGGTAGTCCATACTGCTAGACGACATGTATGGTATTCCATACTGCTAGACGACATGTATGGTATTACATACTGCTAGACGACATGTATGGTAGTCCATACTGCTAGACGACATGTATGGTAGTCCATACTGCTAGACGACATGTATGGTATTACATACTGCTAGACGACATGTATGGTATCATACTGCTAGACGACATGTCCATACTGCTAGACGACATGTATGGTATTACATACTGCTAGACGACATGTATGGTATTACATACTGCTAGACGACATGTATGGTAGTCCATACTGCTAGACGACATGTATGGTATTCCAAACCAAACACCATACTGCTAGACGACATGTATGTATCCATACTGCTAGACGACATGTATGGTAGTCCATACTGCTAGACGACATGTATGGTAGTCCATACTGCTAGACGACATGTATGGTATTACATACTGCTAGACGACATGTATGGTATTCCATACTGCTAGACGACATGTATGGTAGTCCATACTGCTAGACGACATGTATGGTATTACATACTGCTAGACGACATGTATGGTATTACATACTGCTAGACGACATGTATGGTAGTCCATACTGCTAGACGACATGTATGGTATTACATACTGCTAGACGACATGTATGGTATTACATACTGCTAGACGACATGTATGGTAGTCCATACTGCTAGACGACATGTCCATACTGCTAGACGACATGTATGGTATTCCATACTGCTAGACGACATGTATGGTATTCCATACTGCTAGACGACATGTATGGTATTACATACTGCTAGACGACATGTATGGTATTCCATACTGCTAGACGACATGTATGGTATTACATACTGCTAGACGACATGTCCATACTGCTAGACGACATGTATGGTAGTCC